>OU343116.1:37339293-37889293 GCA_910594885.2 Bibio marci
TCATCCAGTTGAAGAAGTCGATAAAGAATTGGTAATACCTGAAAAAGCATCATCATTTAAATTTCATCCAGGTGAAGTGTGCCAAGATCAATGTAATTATTGTGGTGGAAAGTTTGGAATTTTTGACACTCCACATCATGTGGCTGAACTTAAAGTAGATTTACAAAAAGTCATTTTAGCCAGTAAGTTGAAATGAAAAAAAATTTATAAATATATTAAAAATTTAAATTTCAAATGTAATTTGATATTTTCATTTAATTATAAAATTAGATGAAGAGAAATTGACAGATGGTAAAAATTGTGTGTGTGATGCATGTTATAGACATTTGGGACGTAAAGGACATAAATTATTGGAACCAAAAGATATGTCAACTAATGCAACATCATCAATAAATATTTTAAATAATAATACAGATGCAGCATTAGTAAGTGCATCAAATGAATCAACCACAGTGACTGCAACAGAAAATACAATGGCATTAACATCAACAATTGATGATACAACAACGACTGGTAATAGTTATAAAGCTGGGTCTACAGCAAAATCAAATAAATATTTAATATGTAAAGTTCAAGATTGTAAAGAAAAAGGTAATCATTCAGTACGTCGTAAGTGGATTGCGAAAATGCGTCGCTCTATTGTCAAATTAATAAATTTACCAACTGATTCAAATGCTGCAATTATTCCAATTTGTGATAAACATTATAAAAAAATTATGCATTTAATGGTATGCACATTATGTAAACGAAAACTGGTTAGAAATCAAAATCAGAGTTATACATACCGCAAAGTAAGTTTAAAGTTAATACATGTAATATTAATGTGTTAATAATATTAATGTATAAATTTATTTTAATGTGTAGGAAACATCTAAATTGGAACAGTTCTTATCAGAACAAGGCATTCCGGTTATTTTAGGTAACAATCCTTTAGTTTGCAAATTGTGCCGGCATTACGCGAACTTCTTATTTAAACAACCTGAAGTAAACAGCCCAAAATTTGCTTTCTTTAAAAATTACAGAAAGCGGTAAGTAAAATTTTATGTATTTATATTTATGGCATGTCCTTTTTATTTTTATACATATTACTTAATTGTACATAAGATTAATTATAATTTCTGTACTGTCTTAATTGAACCCGCTGTTTTTAATAATTAATAAATATCAGCGCTATACCATTGCGCTATTGAATGTTTTATTTTATTTATGCATTATATTATACTTTAGTAACAAATAAAATCACTAATTTATATATTAATAACCATTTATATTCTATATTCATTTATGTATTGTATTATATCATATAACTCTCAGAATTTTGAATTATTTTTAAATTCATTACAATAACAAAAAAAAACTACTAAAATTAGAAAATAATTATATGATAATTATGTTTTCATCTCTTCACTAAAAATATGTAGTAAATTATTCTTTATTTCCGTATATGTATTTTTAGGCTACTTCAATTTTATAATGTTGAAATTATGGATGATTCCGATGATACTACCGAAAAAACTGTAAAAACTTCAACTTCAACAAAATCAACAAGTACATCTTTACCAGCACCACCACCTCTATCACCACCAGCTTTACAACAGTCATCTGTATCACAACATCAAGCTCAGCAACCGCCTATTTCACAGCAAACACAACAACAACTGCAACAATTGCAACAACAACTTCATCACCAACAACAGCAACAATCACATTTGTTACAACTACAGCAGCAACAACAAAATCAGTTTTTACAACAACAATATCAGCAACAGCAACAGAAGTTACAACAAACTCAAATTGCTATTAATGCGTACCAAAAAACAAGAAAAAAAGTTGGTCGACCACGTAAATCAACAACATCAGCGCCTGTCTCTCCAGCTCATTCAACAGATACAAATTCGAATAATGGTATAGATTCAGATGATGGTAAATGTAATAGCAATATGCATCTTAATAATATTAATATAAATACTACGGTACCTGCTGCTGGTGGACAAATAATATTAGATAATGATGTTATGGTTGATTATGATGCACCAACGATATTACTAGAAAATCCAACAGTAAATACAATAATACATCAAAAATCATTATTGACTGGTAACAAATCTCAACATTTGTATCAGCAACAGCAACAACAACAACAACAACAACAACAACAACAACAACAACAACAACAACAACAACAACAACAACAGCAACAACAACAACAACAACAACAACATCAATCTCAGCAATTACAGCAACACCATAATTTATCAAATTCAATAGTATTGCATCAACAGCAACAATTACGCCAAATGAAACAAAATAAAGAAGATTTATCGATGTTACGATCAAATCCAAATATATCAATGCGCGAATTATTTCCAGGTGAAGAAGATATGGCATTGCAAGTTAATATACCTTTTAACACTTCAAATAATCAACGTACACCGGAAGGTTGGATGAAAACAACAGCAACAGTGCAATATGATGATCAGACTCGATTATTATTTGAACATTTACAACAACCATATGGAAATCAGTCTAGCTTTTTGAAACATTTGATATTATTAGAACAATATTATCGTAATGGTGATTTAATTTTATCACAAGGTGCCTCAAATAATGCTATGAACTATTCAGATTCTGTACAAAATCGTTTGCGTTCGTTTGATAATAAAGCGACCGCTGACTCATCTGCGTCATCAACCATGTCCAATGGAAGACATCACTCTATTTTACAACATCAACAACAACTACCATGCCAACCGCAACAACAATATTCATTGTTATCAAATAATAATAATAATAATAACATTAATAATAGTAGTAATATTAATAACAGTAATATTAATAATAATAATAATAATAATAATATTATTAACAATAATAATATCACAAGTAATAACAATAATAATAAGTCAGCATTAACAATTTTACCAACAACGAGTAAATCAAAATCATTAAAAACACATTCAAACGAAACATCAGCAATTAGTTCACTGAAAAACAACATATTCCCACAAAAACGAAAGAAATCAACAGATGACTTATCAAAATCACAAAAACGCATTGATAATAAACACAATAATAATACAATTGATATATCCAAAAAATCCGATGACATTTCTCTTATAAATTCATCAGGAACCTCTATATTAGCTACCGAAGTAAATGCACCTTCGACATCTGCTGCATCGAAAAAATCTACATCAAATTCTGCACCTCCTGAATTAGTATTTATCACTAATAATAGTACAAATAATAATCTTAGTAATAACAATAATTATAAAACTCAACAAAAAAAAAATAATAATAATGCAAACATAACATCCGGGCAACCGATGACATCAGTATTACCAACAAGTACATCAACTGGAATGCCACCATTACCATCAACATCAATTGCTATACCAGCTCCGTTAAATCATTGTTTATCAGTTGAGGAATATTGTACAAAAGCTACCGTCATTGGTAGTGGTTTAACAAATGTCATTAAATTACCAAACACATTGACAACGGTAGAGCGTATTGAAAGTAAAACATGGCGTCCAACATTAATACCTGTATCAATAGCACCACCACAAATTACACGACAATTATATCAAACTGCTGATGGACGTAAACTGCCTGGTTTAGTACAAGTTCAATCTGGTGGAAAACCATACTTAATTTCAATACATGATTATAATCGTATGTGTATATTACGACGTGAACGTTTATTACGTGAACAAATTATTCAACGTGGTATTGTCCCTAATAATAATAGTGGTAGTAATGTTAATAATAATATTAATAGTAATATTGGTAACAATAATGATAACAATATCAATAATAATAATATTAATAATAATAATGATAATTACAGTAATAATAATAATAATATTAATAATATTAATAATAATTCCAATAGTACTAATATTTCCAATATGAATAATAATAACATTTCTAACAATCATACAAATAGTACACCATTACTACAACAGCAAAGTGGAAAACCAACAAAATCGGTATCTTCAATTACACCAATATCAACGGCAATTACAACTGTAACTACAGCGCTATCACCACCGTTAATAATGACAACAATTAATGCAACAGTACCAATAACATCCACATCAACATCTTCATTATCATCTTCATCGCCATATACACCAATACAAAATATGATGATAAGTAGTAATAACAGCCAAAATAATAACAACAGCAATAAAAACAATAATATTAACAATGATAATAATAATAATAATAATAATAATAATAATAATAATAATAATAATAATAATAATAATAATAATAATAATAATAATAATAATAATAATAATAATAATAATAATAATAATAATAATAATAATAATAATAATAGTAATAATAATAATAGTAATAATAATAATATTAATAATAATAATAGTAATAATAATAATACTAATATTAATATTAATAATAATAATACTAATAATAATAATATTAATAATAATAATAATAATAATAATAATAATAATAATAATAATATCAATAATAGTAATAATAATAATAGTAATAATAATAATAATAATATTAATAATAGTAATAATAATAATAATAATAATAGTAATAATAATAATAATAATAATAATAATAATAATAATACTAATAATAGTAATACCAATAATAATAATAATAATATCACTAATAATAATAATAAAAAAGTTCAAATACCAAATACAATTTTAGAACAAAATTCAGTGATTCCTATACCACCGCCTTTACCAGCAACAACATTTAAATCAGCATCAATTACTTCAAATTTGGTAACTGCAACAATAACGATACCACCAGTAACACATGGTGTTTCTTCACCATTAAATTCAAATGATATTAATAGTATAAGTTTTGATAATAATTTTATGTCAACAATGTCTACCAATTCGGTTACTGGTGGTCTTTCGACCATTACGACATCCACTCCAATTATAAAATCAGTTACAAAAAAAGGAAATTCACATAATCAATTATCGTTAATTAAGCAACAACAGCAACATCATAACAATTCTAATAGTAATCCTATTTATCCGTATAATAATTCTCTTCATATACCTATCGCACCTAAACCAACCGGAATTAATATTAATAATATCAATAATAATAATAGTAATAATAATAAAAATAATAATAACAGTAATAATAATAATAGTAATAGCAATAATAATAATAATAATAATAATAATAATAATAATAATAATAATAATAATAATAATAATAGTAATAGTAATAATACTAATAATAATAATAATAATAATAATAATAATAATAATAATAATAATAATAATAATAATAATTATAATAATAACATTAATAATAATTATAATAACAGCCACAATAATAGCAATATCAACAATAGCAATTACAATAACAATAATTTCGGTGGTCCTGGTATTATATCGATTACATCAACACCATCAATATCAGCAATGTTAGGACCATTGAATAATATAAATAATAATGCAGCAATAATGGGTGGTAATAGTTGTGGACCATCAACATCAGCTGGTTATACAGAAAACGCAAATAATAGTAATAATAGTGGATCATCTTTAGATGCTTTAATTAAAACTACACAATATAATAGATGGTTATGGCCTGAAACAAATGGCGGTGGTATGGGTATGGGTATGGGTGTTGGTGGTGGTGGTGGTGGTGCTGTTGGTGGAGGTTGTGGTGGTGGTGGTGTGGGTGGAGGTACTGGAAATAATAATTTATTGGTTGATAATCCAGCTGCTAGTTTTTTATCAAAAATACCTAAATCATTAACAGTTATTGCACAACAAAAAGGACGATCATTTACGGGGCGAAATTCTGGAACTTGTGGTAATAATTATGACGATGGTGGAAATAGTGGTTAAATTATAAAATCTGTCTATAATGTTTTAGAAGTCTTGAAGTATAAATAATTAATAAAATATAAAATATGTGAAATTAAGTGAAACGAAATTTTTTTGGAATTTTTCTCTTGTATGTGCATTAGTGAAAAGAATTTTTTTTTATAAAAAAGAAGAAGAAAATTATATATTCATTAAAATATATAAAAATTAATTATAGTTTAATTAAAAAAGCTATATAAAACAATTGTTAAAAGTTTAAAATGTAGAATTCATAATAATTATTTAAATTTTAGTATTATTTTTTTAGTTTTTTCCTTAAAGTGCGTGAAGGAATTTATATGTGTTAAGTAAAAAAATTAATATAAATTTTATAATTTATTAATTAATTTTTATAAAAAAAAAAGAAAAATGAAAGAAAAATAATGTACTAGAAATTGATTTATAATTTTCCTAACCACCACACACAACACAAAAATACGAGCAAAAATGTTTGATTTTCAAAAGTGAAATAACAACAAAAAATAATTTATTTATTAAAGTTAACAATCATTTATTACTTTTTTTTATAAAACATTCATTGATTATTTATTTCATTTAAAAAAAAAAAAACATACACATAATTTATTTATTTTTTAAGAATATTTTAGAATTTCATTTGATGTTCGAACTGAAAATATAGTAAATTGCTTAAATTTTAAAAATATGAATTAACAAATCTGATGACGGTATACTGTGAATGGCATTGTATAACGCTGAAACAGCAACACAATGTGTATAAATAATAAAAACAACCATATTTTATATGTTCAGCAACTGTATGCATACAATTTAGGGATATAGAAATGAATTTAAAAACATATCAAAATATATAAAATCGGATACATCTTTTGAACGCTAAAATTGAATTTAAAAATCTCTTCTATAAAAAGTTGGAAATCGATTAATAATTTGTAATTCAATAAACAAAAATGGAAATACGTTGTCACTATGACCCTGCAATAAAAAAAAATTCACTTCATTGTATACACAATATTTTTCTTTCCATCATTTAGTTTACATTTACCTAAGTTACAATAAAAATATAGTATGATATTGAATGCTATTTCCCACGTCGTCCGTCACGTCTCACTCATTAATTGTAAAATTATCCTAAAAAAAATATTATTTAAAATCAATTTGCTTTGTTGATATTTCGTTCAGATTCGATTTCGAATCGGAGCAAATGTTATCACTTTTAAATTGTGTGAAACAGGATTATATACTATATGACTTGCATTGATTTAAGCATCTGACGGACATAGGTACAAATACGATTTATTCCACAACAGAGTTATTGTATTATGATATGATTAAATACAAGTATTCTTACAAGTTTACAACATCGTTATCAAAACTTAAAATGAATATGAATATAATGCTAATGGAATGAATAAAATTGTTTTCATTAAATACTATATTTAAAAATATTTTAATTTCAAAATGAATTTGTGAAATTGACCAATATGTTAATGTGTTTGTTGAAAATTTATTCATAAAATTTCAAAAATATTTTCTGTTGTTTTATCACTTTTTAATTTCAACACAGATTAATATGGTATTTTTCCACAAATTATCTCTTAAACATGACCTTTTAATAACTCGGTAAATTTAATGAAACAATGCAAAAAAAAAAAAACATAAGTCAAATTCAGATATAAAGAAAATATGTATTGTGTCAAACTATCATATTCCACTAAACCCTAAAATGATTTCAGGATAATATAGTACGACATTATACTTACATTTTATTTGGTATACAATTTATTCTTAATGATGTTCAGAAATTCCATTTCTTTTACACCAGTTCACTCAGAATATGTTTAAAATACGTATATTATATCACTTTATATATATATATTTGATGATCTAATGGTTATAAAATCATTAGAATTTGTTAAAATAACTGTTACCTTTATCGCATGGGTTAAACTGTTAAACGTTATTCACTTTCACATTTACCATTGGTTTTGTATGTGCGGAGGGGACCTAAACAGAATGGTACGGAGAGGAAATTATAAATTCTAATTAACATCCATATAATATATATATAATGACAATGAAAACGAATAATTACACTAATATTCGGTATGGTTAACAATTCTATATAATGATTATGGATTGAAGATGCGTCGCACAGTACGTAGTAACAAAAATGACTGATTTCACTATTAATTTATAATAAGTAAAAAACAAAAAACAATATATATATTAATCTTTTTTATATAAGTAAAAAAATATTTTATGTTTAAGTTTTTTTAATTTTTAAGCTTTTTTTGTTTTTTCTATATTAATTATAATTTTTAATTATTTTGATTATCCTTTTTTATATTTCTTTTCTTTTCTTTTTTATTTTAATTTAGTAAATTATAGTTTAGGATTTTTTATTTATCATTCCTTTGAGTAAATAATAAATAAAAAATCACGTAGAAAATTAAAATATGTTTAGACAAAATGTTCATTAGTTTTTTTTTTTTTATTATTTTTTTTTTTCTTTTTTTTTTTTTTATAATAATTAACCAAAATATTTGTATATTTTCTAAGCATTTTAGAAAAATTTTAATTTTGTAAGTATAAACTATTAATTCAGATTTAATTTCAAAGTTTTTGTTTTTAATTTTTTTAATTATTGTTATTACTCAAAAAAAAAAAAGAAAAAAAAATGAAAAAAAAAATAAAAATAAACAAGAAAAAATGATATTTTAATTAAATTATTGCTCATTGACGCAGTGAAGATAAGATAAAAAGAAAAAAAGGACAGGATTTATTTTATATTATTATTATTAACACAGCAATTTAATAAATGGTTCTCAATATATTATCATTTTATTTTTGAGAAAACATTTTTATTTATTTATAGATATTTATGTTGATTTTTTTATGTTTTTATTAATAAAATATTTGTATAAAATAGAAATGAGGATAAATAATATTTATATAGAAATTTTAATTTCATTTTTCTTAATTAAACGCAACTAAAATTGGTTTATTTATTTAACAGAAAAAGAAAAAAAAAACATTAAAAAGCGTCATTTGAAATTAAAAAATATAATGTAATTTTACATTATTAACGTAGAGTATATTTTATTACTCATTACAAATACACATCAGTTTTTGTATAATACTGACATATTTTCAAAAAGAAAAAAAAAAAGAATAAGTGCCTTCGAACGAATATTAAAAGAATATTACAAATTTTAATACTATAGAATATATAATAGTTGAGGACCATTTATAAAATTAAAAAATTAAAAAAAATACTAATTTTATTAAAATACAAAATAATATATAAATTTCATCGAAAAATTTAAAATCTATAAATCACATTAAAAACTAATAATAAAATAAATATATTTATGTTTTAAAATTAAAATTAATATTAAAGCTTGTGCCTTTGTTTGCAAAAATAAGCAAGGAACAAAAATACAGATACACACACACACACCCTATTAAAATATAAATAATAATTAAATATATTTATATAAAGCGAAATGTTTAATTTTTAAATATATTACAAACTCATAAAATTATAACAATTATTTTTTACAAATAGAAATTTAAAATTAATAGACCAAATAAATAAGTTTATAATTTTGTTTTTATATATTAAAAATCAAAAAATAAAAAAAAATAAATAGATATAGAGAAACCCATATTTTGTAATACAATAAAACATAAAAAAAAAAAACCTATATATTTTTGGGACCTTTAAAAATATTTTTTTTTAAACATATATATATATATATTCAGAAAATTAAAAACAACCAATTATATACATACATATATTAAATATTTTATATTTAACAATCAATAATTAACAAAGTAAAAATGTAAATTAACTCTTAACGTAATTAAAGCATATAAAAAAGAAACATTTAATAATTAAAATTACACATGAGCTTAAAAAATTGATTAATTTTCACAGAATTTTTTTTTTTTTTTATATTATCTCAATGATCTTACTTATCGTAAATCGTAAGAAAATAACAATTAATATTTGTAATAATTATAATAATGTTGATTTTTAATATCCACAAATCTACCATTGATATCACAATTATTTATAATTGTTGTTTTAAATATATTTAATAACATTATCTTTTTACACGATTTAACAACTCACAATTTTCTTTTTATAATGTTACGTTTTAATTGTGTACGGCTATAAAAGAATATATATATATTTAATAAAAATACAAAACAAAAATATATATCTATATAAAATAAAAATAAATAATAATAATAATAATAATAATAAAAATAATAAAAAATAAAATGAATATGAAATTTAATGATAAAAAAGATAATAATTATTAATCGTTATATCTTTAATATTTTTAAAAATGATTCTATAGAGTTATCAAAAACTAAATAAATATATTGTATATTTAATCCAAAGAAAATATCATACGTGTAATTAAAAAAAAAAAAAAAAAAAATCAAAAAAAATATTAAAAACTAAAAAAAAAAAAAAAAAAGAATAAAAAATAAAAACTCACAAAAAAAGTATAATAATTTTCAATTACGATGTGTATTTGAAAATAAAGAAATATATATATATATATTTTTAACATAAATATATACAAAAAATATTACAAGCAACAGTTAATTAATTTTAGTGATTAAATTTGTAAATTAATTTTTTTTTTCTTTTCTCAACAATAATTATAATTATTATTTTAAAAAATATATAGTTTTAGTGTAAAAAAAACAAAATGATGGTGTTTTATTTTCATCAGGTTCATTATAATTTTTAACTTTTGTATGAATAATTTATGGCAGCTAAGCGATTTATGGATTTTTGAAATATTTATATACTACAACTATCTATATATGTTTTAAAAATTTAATAATTGGTGAAATAGTTTTAAAATGCCACCAAATAATTATACTTACAATTGATAATGAAACATTTTTAAAATGTAACAACTACAAATTTGGTTCAATGCATTATAATTATTCCAATTATTATGTTTAAAAAAATCAACTATTAATTTAAAATTGTAAAATTGTAATGCAAATTATTAGAATAATACACCGGCTCAATTAAATAGTTAAAAAGATATTGTTGAAGTCACTGATTAATATGATTTATATGTAAAATTGTACATCTACAACATTATATAAAAAATGGAAATAATAAATAAGTACCATTATAACATAGTGCAATTTACCAATTTGGTAGTAATGAATGTTTTGGTAGATGCCATCACGTATATACTGTCTACTTTGACTAGCATGATTTACATGCAAACAGCTTCTTTTAAATGTCCATGTGTTAAACAATATGAGATTGAGCAATAATTATTATTAAGATTAGAAGATGAAATATTAACAACAAATATATATGTTAGTTCAAGTGTGGCAAGCTTATGGCATCAACTAATACGAAATATTCATTAAAGTTAAGTTTGTAAAAATTATTCCACATGAGAGTATATAAACGACAATTAACCATTTGGTATGCAATTGTAGAATGAATACATGTATCGTATTATTCCATTATTGTATTTGCGTACCGTTCAACGTACACCCGAAACTATTTATAAAAAAAATCAAATAATTTGTTATTATAGACACTACATAGAATTTTATAATTTTATGAAATGATCAAATTTAAATATATTACGTCAATTCAATTAATGATCAATAATTAGAACATATATAATTACCCTATTGAAGTGAGCTTTTTTTTTATATACTTCAAATCAACAATAGTACTTTTAACTAAAAAAAATGAAAAAAAGCTTATTGAATATGGTTATGTAAATTGCAATCAGTTCTCGAAAACGTGGAATAGTATTGGTTAGTTAAAAACTAGAGAAAAAAATTGATATTAATGTAGTAGTTGTGAGAGAGAATTGTACTTTTGTATAGGTTTTTTTTTTTTTTTTTTGTTTTCATTCAACAAATGTCTTTTTCAATTAAACATAACCTAAAATATGTATGTCAAAATCTATTTGAAAGAAAAAAAACAAAAATTACAATGTTTTATTTATTCTGGATCTTCACGTCAAATGGTAACAATCAAAATAAATAGTAAATTTTTATTTTATTTAACAAAAATGTTTACATAGTTTTTATATAAATATTTAATATATTAAAAAGAAAAAAAGTAAAATGTTATTTAAAAATATAACAAATTTATATACAATATCATTATTAACAATACGATCTAATAGTTTAAGTCAAATTGCAATAAAAAATTCATCATGTGTTTTAAGGCTACAATATCAAAAGCAACAACAACAATCAATCAATTTATGCAAAATATGGACACGATATTATTCATTTATTAAATCCAATAATAATAATAATAAACGAAATATTTTTTATAATATATTAAAAAATAATTTAACACGAAATGATAGAAATGTTTTAATAAAAAGATTTAAAACGTCACAAACATCCAATGGTGGTGGTGTTGGAATTGGTACAAAACCTAAAATATCTTCGTCTTTGAAAAAAGAAAAAAATTTAGCAGACAAAAATTTTAAAATCAATGTATCCGATATTCGGAGATTATTTTCATTAGCTAAAAATGAAAAATGGATTTTAATAGCTGCAATTGGTTGTTTAATTGTATCATCAGTAATTACAATGAGTGTACCATATGCATTAGGAAAAATATTAGATATCATTTTTCAAGAAAATA
The DNA here is from genome assembly GCA_910594885.2 of Bibio marci. Classification (NCBI taxonomy): domain Eukaryota; kingdom Metazoa; phylum Arthropoda; class Insecta; order Diptera; family Bibionidae; genus Bibio; species Bibio marci. The sequence goes on from OU343116.1 coordinate 37,351,828, forward strand.
TTGAAGCCAAAGAAATGTTACGAAATTTTTGTTTAATATTGGGTGGTGTATTTATCATTGGTGGTATCGCCAATTTTGGACGTGTTTATTTATTTAACAGTGCATGTAAGTTTATATTATATTAATTTTTTAAATTTATGTTTTTAAATCATTGTTCATTAATATTTATGGTATCTGATATGCGTATCATTTTATTGTACATCTTGTGGAGACATAAAAAAAACTAAGCTAATTATCATTCGCGATTGTTAAGACAATAATTGTAGTTCGATTATAGTCTTATTTACTTCTATTATTTCAGTTATAATAATAATTATGTGAAATAATATTAAAAAAAAAGAAAAGTGTTTTACCTTTAAGTCGAAAACAGAGAAATGTATCATACCCCGTTGCACTAATTATCACATTTCTTTATACGTACTTTTAAATAATAAATAATTATTAAAGATTTTAAATTATACTTACCAAACAACAAAATTTATGTGTAAATAATCAAACTAAATGTTCAATAAAACAATATTTAAATCCTAATTTTAATAATCTAATGGAATTAAACATCTACAAAAATTTTTCGTTCACATAGTATTTTTTAAAATAATTGCAGTATAAAAAAAGGATTTATAAAATTAATATTTATATAATATTGATTATAAAGTCTGTATTTACTTGTTGTCATGCTTATTATAATTAACTTTTGTTTAAAAAAAATAAAATATATATATATTTAAATTTAACTACCGATCATGATTACTATTTACTATGCTAATGGAATTCGATACACTTTACAATATCTATATATCATTGTCATAATTGTTAGAAAATTACTTACATACTTATTATAAATATACTTTGACTGTGTAATGGTTGTGTAAAATCATATCATGAAAAATATATGCAACTATTACGTAATTACTTAATATTATTTAAATTAAAATATGATTGATATTAACTATGTTATAAATTATTGTTATCTAAAACTATAAATTGATTTTATGATTTTGACTAATAATATGTTAGAGAAAACATGTTGTATTCCATTTTCCTACTAATTATTGTTTAACCATTTTATTTATTCTCATCTAAATTAACATTTTACCATATATGCTTCTATCATCATCGCTATCTTTAAACATGAAATAAAAAAATATTTATTAAAAACTCATATTTTCCTTATGAAGCACTTCGTATAGTTAAAGATTTGCGTTTAAAATTATATCGTACAATGTTAAATCAAGAAACTGGTTGGTTTGATACAAAGGGTACAGGCGAATTAATAAATCGATTATCAGCGGACACATATTTTGTTGGTAATTCTTTGAGTCAAAATATGTCAGATGGTTTACGTTCTGTTGTTACAATATGTGCTGGTACCGGTATGATGATTTATACGTCGCCACAATTGGCTTTAGTCAGTTTATGTGTGGTTCCATGTGTTGCTGGTGTTGCTATAATTTACGGTCGTTATGTACGTAATATAACCAAACAATTACTTGATCAATATGCTGAAATAATGAAAATTGGTGAAGAACGTTTAAATAATATAAAAACTGTGAAAATATTTTGTAAAGAAAAACAAGAAAGCCGAATATTCTTAAATGAATTAATGGACGCATTACAATTAGGCTATAAGGAAGTATTAGCAAGGGCATCATTTTATGGATTTGTACATTTGAATTTATTTACAAAAATTGTGTTTAAATAAAAAAAAAACTAATTATATTTATTCCCGTAGACTGGATTATCTGGAAATATAATAATAATATCAGTATTATATTATGGTGGTACATTAGTTGCAAATCAAGAACTAACAGTTGGTGCATTAACATCATTTATATTATATTCTGGTTATACAGCATTATCAATGGGTGGTCTTAGCAATTTTTATACAGAATTAAACAAAGGATTGGGTTCAGCATCAAGAATATGGGAAATATATGATAGACAATATGCAATACCTTATGATAGTGGACTATCGCCAATTTTAAAACCAAAAGGTATAATAACATAATTATAATAATATGTGCATATAAGTCATTTAAATATACTTTCGATTATTATATTATGGTAAATGAAATATTAATTTTGATCTTTCAGGTGAAATAATATTTAATAATGTAACATTTAATTTTCCATCTCGTCTTGATTCGCCAGTTTTAAAATCATTAAATTTAAGAATACAACCCGGTACGGTAACAGCTGTTGTTGGTCGTAGTGGTTCTGGCAAATCAACAATAGCTATAATGTTATTGCGTTTATATGATCCACAAATTGGTGACATTATATTAGATGGAAACAATTTAAAAGATTTAAATCCGCTATGGTTACGCAGTCATATTGGTGCTGTTAACCAAGAACCAATATTATTTAGTGGTACAATACGTGAAAATATTTTATATGGATTAAATCCAGGTGATAAAATTAGTGAAAAAGAATTTCAACGTATCGTTTGTGAAGCACATGTTGATGAATTTAGTAAATCATTATCAAATGGAATGGATACAATTGTTGGACAACGTGGTATGATGTTAAGTGGTGGACAAAAACAACGTGTTGCAATAGCACGCGCTCTTATTAGGGTATTGGAATATTTTTTGTTCACGTGTTTTTATTAATATATTTATGAAATATGTATTTATAAACATTTTCTTCTAATAGAATCCATCAATATTAATATTAGATGAAGCAACAAGCGCATTAGATGCTGTTTCAGAAGAATTAGTACAAAAAGCATTAGAAAATTTAACACAAGGTCGCACAGTATTAACAATTGCGCATCGATTAAGTACAATACGTAATGCACAAAATATAATTGTATTAGATTCAGGTTGTATTGCTGAACAGGGATGTTATGAAGAATTAATTACAAAACATGATGGAATATTTAATAGTTTAGTTAAAAAACAAACGTTTCAATATCCATCGATCCCTCGAAATGATGTTACTGATGGACTCAAACTAACTGTTACGTAGAATTTCTTTTTAATTAATCGATAAATAAATTATAATATAAAATTCCAAATTGTATAAAAACTATTGTTATATATATTTTACAATGATTTTGTGAATTGAAGGCGGTGATGTTTGAAATTATAATTTCTTAAATTTTAAGAACATTAATATCAATGTCGTTTTAATGTGATTACTGTTTACGGTTTCGGTTAAAATTATAGTGAATTGTTTGCCGAAATATTTTGAATATTTTGAATATTATCAAATTCGGGTTGATTATCTCCTAATTTTTAATTTTTTATATTTAATTCATTGATATAGGCAAGCCACAGGCGCTAAGTCGTTAATAAACCAACCAATATTTAACCTTCTCACAAAAATTTAATTAAATAATTAAAACTAAAAAAAAAAAACACACACAAACACAAATTTAAGAAAATATTAACAATACATTTGTTTTAAATTTCTTCTCATTATTTTACCGGATGCATTTTTTGGTATTACTTCAACAAATTGAATACCACCAATTAAATGTTTATATTGTACCACTTTGTTGGCAACAAATTCTTGTAATTCTTTATCGGTAACATCAACAGCCGGTTTTTTAACAATAAAACCACGTGGAACTTCACCATAATTTGGATGCGGTATACCAACAACAGCTGCATCTAATACTTTTGGATGTGAGCGTAAGATTTCTTCTAATTCAGCGGGTGGTACTTGAAAACCTTTTACTTTTATTAATTCCTTTAAACGATCTTTTATATAGAAAAAACCATCCATATCATATAGGCCAACGTCACCGGTGCGACACCATACATCATCTACAATAATTTCATCTGTTGCTACTTTATTATTTAAATAGCCTTTCATAACATGTGGTCCTCGAACAAATATTTCACCTTCTTGATTTGGACCGATACCCATAAATTTATTATCATTTAATGCCACAACTTTAACTTCTGAACTAGCTGTTGGAAAACCAATTGAACCATAATTATCAGTACCTACTGATGATATATGTGTTACAGGAGATGCTTCTGTTAATCCATATCCTTGTACAAATATCATATGTGAACCTCTATATTATATAAATATAATTTAAAAGTTTATGAAATTATAGATAAATCTGCATATAGTTGTGTATTTATTTATAAAGTAAAAAAAAACTAATTAATATTACTTTGCTTTAAATCGTTCAGCATCTAATTGACCTAATGGTGCTGCACCCGACATAACAATACGTATACTATCAACATGTTTATTTGAAACTTTATCATGATTGCCCATAAATATAATAACTGGAGGCGCTAAAAATATAACAGTTGCTTTATATTCAGCTAATGTATTTAAAAATAATTCTGGTTGAAATTTTGGTAACGTTACAATTTTATTTCCAATTGCTAATTTCGATAATAAGCAACATGTTAAACCATAAATATGAAAAAATGGTAAAATTCCGGGTAAAACATCTTGAAAATTATTTGTAGTTTCTATGGCTATTGTTTGATTTGGTAATTTTGCATTAACCATTTCACAATTTGATGTAATATTATTATGGGTTAGCATTACACCTTTGGGTAAACCAGTTGTACCCGATGAAAATGGTAATACACTTATGTCATCTGGATTAATGTGGTCTTTACGTAATGTTTTAAAATTAATTCCTTTTACGCTTATAATTTCAAAAAAATCAATTGAACCCATTGGACTAATGTCACTTTTTTCAGTTTTAATTGTAACAATTTTTAATTGATTTTTTGCCAAATTACATGCCTCTTTAAGTATTGAATATTTTTCAACTGTACCAATTAACATTTTTGGTTCACTTAAAATTATTTGACGTGATATTTCATCTTAAAATAACATATAAATATATTTAATATTAATTATTTATTAGTAATTTTTTAGCATTTTTATATGAAAAAAAATATATTAATTACCTGCAGTATAAATTGGATTCACTGTTGTAACATATAAACCAGCTTCAATTGCACCTAACATTGCTATTGGAAATTCTGGTGTATTTGGTAAACAAATTGCAATAACATCACCTTTTTTAAAACCAAATTCATTTTGTAATCTTATTGCAAATGCTGCACAATGATCACGCATTTGAGAATATGTATATTTACGTCCAGTTACAGCGCATATCTTTTGTATATAACCAGGTTTCATGTAATTAAAATAATTGCACTTGAATTTTTCCTTTTAGGTAGCGCACAAAATTTTTTATAATTCTTTACAACTTCATTTATTATTGTGAGAATTAGTCAAAATCATCTAATCTACTTTATAATTTTTTAACAACATTTTAAATAGTAATTTTTTTTTATTTAAATATAATTAACAATATTCAATAAATCAATTTGAATCAAAATTGAGTATAAGATAAGTTTTTTTTTTTTAAATAACGATTAGAAATGTTTAAAAAAAAATTAATTTAATAAATTCGTCTCGCCGTATTACATTATTTATATGATAATATTTTAAGTTATTCAAAGATAAGATTCCAAAATAGACATTGTTTACTATATGATTAATTATGTTTCAATACGACGTTTCAAAAAGACGTGTATATATCAAAATAAAATCCTTTCCCCATTAGCTTGTCTACAAATTAATTTTTTTATATCTATTGGTCGCACACGCACACATTTATATTTGTAATCAATTAATTTGAATATACCTTAGAATATAGTTAATATATTACAAAAGTTTTTTCGCGCAGACAACATAATATTATTAAATTAAAGTGATATGCAAAATGTTTTGGAATCTTAAATACGAATATACACGAATTTCATTGAAATTTTTAGGTTTCCTTATAATCAGCGACGTCGTTTGAATTTTTCTATTAGGTAAACAAATCCTATTTTTATCCCATTAACTAAAAATATCGTTATCGTTAAAATTTAATCTATGCAACATCTATGCCAATGATGAAACTCAAAATTATCTAATGCCAAAAATTTAAATAATATTACATAATATTAAAATCGATTAATTTACTTTGTAAGTAAATTTCATTACTATAATATCACATCAAATAATTAAATCAGCATATTAAGCAAATTTTTAAATTTGAAAATTCGTTAAATTATAAATAACATTACGATAATAATAAAAAATAAATTTGAATTTCTTACATAGTCGAAATAAATTCATTTGTTTTTTATTTTCTCATGTGTCATCAATTTTTTATAACACATTTTTAATTTCGATTTTTATTATTGCTAGTTTTTGTTTTGCTTGTGTCACGTCGTAGTAAATGAAAAATAGGAAAAAAAAAATTGCATTTTAATCATTTAATTAATGTATATTTAATAATTAATGTAAAGTAGATAATTTATTATTTTAAATTTATGAACCGAATATTAATATTTATTATTATTTTAGTTTTATTTTATATATATTATTACAGTGTTTAGTTAGTGTTGTTGTTTAAAAAAATGCCTACAATAAATTTTAACTTTCTTTTTCCCTTGTTTGTTAATGATGTATGTGTAAGTGGTGCTCCTCATTCATTCATATTTTATACATTAAAATATTTAAATATTCTAATTGTTTTAATTATTTTAATTTTATTTGTTTCACAACAATTATCAATTTATTAAATAATTAATTTTATTGGAAAAGATGGTATAGATTTTTAGTTTTTTAATAATTAAATTTTACCATTTTCCTATAAGCATACGTAACAAAAAAAAAATATGATTGTGTCTGTGTGACGCCGCGGTGACACGAAATTTTTATATAGCATTTATTATTGTTGTTATGTAGTACTAGTTGCTGTCTGTATTTATGTTTATTATTGTACCAAATTATTTTGAGAAAAAAAAAGTAATAAAATATATATATATTTAATTTGATTTGATACATTTTTAAAATTTACCTAATAATAATAATATTAAAATAATTTTTTTTTTTTTTTCTCTTTTTAGCTATTGCAAATGTGTCTCACGGTTCAATTTGTTTATTTGTGAAATGAAATTGCAAATTGAATTATATGCGCAGAATATTCATTCTTGTGTTACCGGCTCCTCTATTGCGGCTAATTTGGGAAAAAGTGAATTGGTGAGTACCCTTTTATTTATTATATTTTAATTATCGTTTATATCGTTTTATTATATTACATATAATCGTATATATATGACGCTTAATTGTTTATGGAAATTATATTATGTAAAAACTTTTGTGTTCATTAATTAACGTAATTAAATCAAATAATACTAAAATAAATATAACATAAATTATATAATAAACCTATGTATACTTACAGCAGCTATTCGATTTTCCCATTTATGCATATTTTTCCAAACATATTCATGTAATGGTAAATTTGGTAAATTAATTTCACCATAACGTGATTTAAATACATAACCATTTGTTGGTGTGTATGAAAAAAAATCATTAATTCCTGGATTTAGTTGTTGTGGTTGAAAATTTTGTTTGTTATTATTTGTATTTGTAGACGAACTACTTGTTGTAACTGATCGGCGATATAAATGTTGAACAACATAACGTATAACAGTCTTATTTGATAACATTTTGTCTTTTTCTTTAATACAGATTATTCGTAATCTTTAACTGACGTATGTACATATATAATAAACTAAATTTTACGATTAATAAATGAGATTATTATAGTATATATATTATATTGTTCATATAAGATATCTGCTGTAAACATATTTAATTTATATAATATAAACATATAAATTCACCTTTGATTAACCGATACTAATATATTTATATTTTATTATGTTATTGTTTTATATAATCACTACGGTTATAATTTATGATTGATATAATTTCAATATACATATGTTATTCAATTTGAAAAATAAAATCAGTACATTTGTACTTTGGTATTTAGACTCGCTATAAAATATATTATATTAAGTATATTAGCAATATTCTTATAAGATTATAGATGAAACATGTAATATGTTTTATTTTAATTATATATTTATTAATAATTTATTAAATATGTTTATTCATTCAACTGAATCTTTTTACTTACAATTTTTTTTTTAATACTATATCTTTAAAAAAAAAAAAAAAACAAAACAAATTACTACTATATACTTTGTATTTATTTATTATTTAATTATTATATGTGAAAGCATCCAAATGGAATGACTATCAGAATAATACTAAAAAAAAAAAAACATATTAAAAATTATTAAAAGATTGATATACCTATACATTAAAAATTTGTATATAAATAAGATATGATATATATTTCATATAGTCGTATGTGTAATATGTACAATGTACAATAATACAATTAAATATTATCCATCATGTACATCACACGTTTGTGCACAAACACAAACACACACGCGTACGAATACAATAACGTATTTTGGATTTCCATGTAAATTGTTGTTCCAAAACTATAGATAATACACGTATAAATAAATACCCTAATTTAAAAAGAAATTCCAAATAACTTTTTATATGTATATTTATATATATTTGGGTTATCCCTATAATTCATATATCGCAACAGCAATACCAATTGTTATAACTATAGCAAGAGGGTGAAATTGTTGTTTTAGGGATTAGCCTAACCAATTATGTGCATATTGAATTGTTAATTTTGTAAAATATGCGTTAACCAATTCTGATATATAGGTTTTTCATTGTATAGACAGATCATTTCTTTGTATAATGTTTAAAATTATACTAAAAAAATACCTTTCACTATTTCAATAATTATTTATGTAACATTTATATAAATAAAATATAACACACATATAATCTAATACACATTGTGATGTTATTATTTGTGTAAATTTTGAAAATATACCTCATAGACGGAGTTCTTTAATATACCATAGTTAAAATAAGAAAACTGCAGTAAAATAACAAAACATTGTTTAGTATAACTCTGAATTTGGGTTGATTATATTGTATTATAATATATAAAAGTATATATGGTGAAAGTATATAAGCAAATAATGTAATATTTTCATCATTATTATCAGCATCAATTCATATAATACTCAAAGTGGTGTTTAAGTGTGATCCATATGCCATCTATATCAAACTTACAATACAGTGCAGTTGGAAAATTTCTTCTCTTTGGAGTATTGCAACTATATAGCCGCCCATCTTGTATATGTGTGTAAAATATATAAATTTATTTTACTCGCATTTGAAATTTCTATTATTATTTTCTATACTTTTTCTACATTTTAATTGTTTTTTTTTTTATTTACAAAAACTCGATAAGGTAGTTTTAAATTTACATAAATTAATAGAAACACAGTAAATAGTGAAACTTTTATAGTACATATGAATGTAATTTGTGTATTTTTTTCATTTTATACGCGTTTCAAAATTACTACGTATATATGTAAATTCGGGTGAATATATATAACATACTTATATATATATATATATTAATATAGTATATATAAAGCTACTTATCTACCATAAATAAATAATTATTATTAAAATATATGGGACATTTTGACCTCTATAACCCCAACATATCAGCATATATACATTTTTTATGTAAACATTACATATACCATATATAGAGGATGATATAAAATTAATATAATATATTATTTATATTATATATGGAATAACGTTCAGCTTAGCAAATTTCCATATAAAATAAAAAACATATGACTTGACGATTTAATTAAAATATATACTTTTTGTTATTTCGTTATTATTATTGTGTGCGATTAATATTATTTGTAAAATAATACAAAAAAAATACTATACATAAATATAGAAAGTGTAACAATAACACGACGTTCCATACATTCCATACATACAGGGAATCTATTTTGTTTTGTAAGTGAATATAAGATAGGCATAATCAAATTATTCTAAGATTTATATTAAGTATCCCAGATCGGAACAGTTTACTTGTCATAAAATTTATATACGTAGTACAACTATGAAGTACATTGGTTAACCTTGAAAATTCCATACAAGTTATTTCAAGTAATTCTCTCTGCAATAGACAATAATGTAGTCATATTTATATTTTACGTTGTTGTGATAATATTTTACTTTAAAAATTAAATTTATTTAAATATCAGAATAATTAGTTTCAAAATTTTAATTTTATAATATAATTATCATTAAATTTAATATCTTTGTACATATACTACTACTCGCATGACTATATATATACAATTGAATATATATATAACACATGTACAGATAAATCTAATATATATTTTTGATATTGCATGACAATCAACAATTAATTTTGAAATATATATGGTAAATTTTATTTAATGTATTTTATATTATATAAAAATGTGTCTTTATCACAATTATTGTATATGTAAAATACAAATATATGGTATATACAATTGTATATACGCGTATAAATAAAAATATAAACAAGTTTATAATATAATTTTGTGGTCAATACTGTTATTGTTATTATATTATATGTACTATGTTTTTAAATAAATTAGTAATATACAATATAAGACATAAAACAATTTTAAGAAACACAAGAAACCAAATTTGAAATGTGCTATATTTATTTATTTACTGGCAATTTGCCCATGTTTGGAAGAGATTCAATGAAATTTCAGTAATTTCGTTACTATACACATTAGCAGTTATAATTAGAATAAAAATAGTATATATGCATACAATATATATATATATACAATTAAAAAATGTTTAAATTAATTAAATTTAAATTCTTTATTTTTATATATAATATCGTCGTGTTAATTATAAGATAATAAAATTAATAAAGCATTTAATTATACAGTATTTTTAAACCTATTATAAATATACAATATATCTTAAAAATGATTTAAAAGTATAATCCAATACTTATATCTAACTATTTGTATTTATTAATATTATATACAAAATGAGAGAGAGATTAATTTAATGATTTTCTAATTTATATACTTTATAAAATTCCTGGAATGTTTATTATTAATATATTATTATTATTATTATTATAATTAGTAAATTTTATTTATGATAATGACCCGCGAATGCGTTGCCTTAATGATTGATATAAAAATATTATACTCATTTACATATTTGTGAAGATTCGTTCAAATTAATATGTTTTATAATGACTTTTTAATTAAGATTTTTAAATGACTTTTATGTTCATATATTTTAATTTCCATTATCAGTGATTTTAATTGAAAATGAAAATATAATAATACTGTTAAAAATTATATAGTGAAGGTATAACCAAGTAACTATAAATACTGACACAAAACTGATGTCAGTATAGTAAGTTAGCAAAGCTTTTTAAATTTTTAATAAACCACTTTCGCAGACAAAAGATTATATATCGTGTTTTATTATTTTATAGTCATAAATTAGTCTTATATTGTTGTTGGTTTATTTTTTTTAGTTTCTTCATATTAAATATTATTAATCGTTTGCATTTAAATTAATGTACATTATTTCTCAAATACTCATCTTTAATTTGTTTTCGTAAAATTTTACCAGATGCATTTCTTGGTATTTTATCAACAAATTCTATGCCACCTTCAAGTCTTTTATAATGTGCTACTTTTTGTTCTACATGTTTGTTCAATTCATATTCACAATTAGCATTATTATTATTATTATTATTGTTTACTATAAATTTCTGTTTCAGAACAATAAATGCACGTGGTACTTCACCATATTTTTCATGTGGTATACCAATGACAGCCGCATCATCGACTATTGAATGGTCACGTAATATTTCTTCTAATTCAGCTGGTGCTACTTGATAACATTTTACTTTTATTAATTCTTTTAAACGTTCTGTTACATAAATGTAACCATCATTATCATAAAAGCCAATGTCACCGGTACGTATCCAACCGTCGTCCGTCAATATTGTTTTATTTGCTTGTTCATTTTTAAAATAACCTAACATACATTGTGGTCCCCGTACTAGTATTTCGCCCATTTTATTTGATTCCATACCATAATTTTTCTTATCATTAATATTAACAATTTTAATGATTGTATTTGGTGCTGGACCACCAATTGATGCATAGTTTTTATTTCCTTTCATATTCATTGCACAAACCGGTGATGTTTCTGTTAAACCATATCCTTGTATAATTTGTATATGTGGATATCTATACAATATATAAAAAGGATAACAATGTTTAAATAGGTATAATAAATGTATTGTTAACTTGTGTAGCGGTTGTTATAGATTTATATATAAACATACTTTGCACAAAATCTTTCGGCATCAAGTTGTCCTATTGGTGCAGCGCCTGACATTATACAACGAACTGATTTTAAATCATCTGCACGTACATTTATATTATTTGTTAAATATAAAACTAAAAGATAGAAATTGAAAAATTATTTATGTATAGAAAAACAATATATTGTATAACCACAAGGCAAAATCTTTTAACATGCAATCGCGTATTGTAACGTATGGTGACGTATAATAATTGACATTCTTTTGAAAACTTTTCTGACATTTTTCTGTGATATGTGTACAAGTACAGGCAATTGTATACTGGCAACGTTACAATACGATTACATATCGAAAGATTCGGCTATAAAACTTTGTGGTAAAACATACTTATCGGTGGTACTAAATGTAATACTGTTGCTTGATGTTGATTTAATGATTTTAAAAATATATCAGGTTGAAATTTTGGATATGATATAATTTTACAGCCTAATGATAATTTTGATGTTAAACAAACAGTGAAACCGTAAATATGATAAAATGGTAAAACACTTGGTATACTATCTTGAAAATTATTTGTTGTCGGTGATATTAATGGTGTTATTGGTAATTTAACTTGAATTTGTTCACAATTTCCTGTTATATTTGTATGTGATAACATAACACCTTTCGGTAAACCAGTTGTTCCTGATGAATATGGTAAAAATACTAAATCATTTGGATTTGTATCGTATAGTTTTAAATTATTAAAATTGATGTCTGAAATAAAAGTATAAAATTAATCAATTGAAATAATTATTAAAACTATTGAAATTTTGAAAAAAATATATTACTTTGTGTTTTAATCGCATCATAAAAATCTATTGCACCAATTGGCAGTTCATATTGTTGTTGCGTATGTGTTTTTACGCATATAATTTTTAATGATTTTTTAATAATATTTAATGATTTTTTTAATACTGGATAACCTTCAATTGTCCCAATTATAAGTTTTGCATCACTATTAATAAGTTGTTGTGATATTTCCTCTGTATAATTAATATAAAAATTAGTATACATTTATGATTAAATTAAATTAATAATTATTGATCGCATTTTTTTTTTCTTATATAAAACATGTTTATTTTCTTAAAAATTAAATCATTTTTTTTTTTAAAATTATAAATCCATACAATATAAAACAAAGATTAAATTTTATATTCATAACTTTAACAACAATAAAGTAAATTTTCTTTAAATGTGTATAAAAATTGACAAAACGTTTGTGGGTTTACTAATTGTAAATTGGAAAACCATAGAAGCAGATAAGATAATAAAAATTTTATTAAACTGATATGTTTTAAGATTTCATAAAATATTTCTGTATACCCAACAGAAGTTATATTTATTTACTACGGATCTATTGTATATAGATAAGGGTATGTGATTTAAAACTGTAATTTTCATGATCTTCTAATATCAAAAGCTTAGTGTCTACAAAAAACTTACTTACCTACGTACAATTTATTAATTATTACTATTTTATATTATATTATTATACTTATTAAAATTATTATTTTAATTATATGTTATATGCATATTATATATATTACAATGCAGATAATAGCATGACATATATAAAAATTAATTAAATATACATTTTTTCTTTTACGAGATTAAATGTGATATTAAAAATTCATTCAAGTATATATTAAAATTTATAGATTACAAAAAATATGCAAGAGTTTTTATTTACAATATATGTAGATTTCTTGACATTTAGCGATAAAACTATTTTTATTTTAATAATAACTGTTTTGCAAACACATATCAGAAATAGATAACACAATTAAATACATATGTATAATAATATAATTTATCAAGTTTAAAATATATATATATATGTTGTTAATACTTGTAAACAATTATATTGAAACATTCATAAGTGCTATCTTATCTCTTATTTTTAATATTTATGTATATATAGAAATGTAAAATATAGTGGCAGACGACAAATTATTATAATAAAATGTGTATTCCAATTTGGTACGCTTGATCTTTGACATTTTGTTGTAGTAATACTATAAAAAAATCAATCATCAGCATTTTCGTCCGACATTTATTTCCGGGCATTAGATCATTTTTTATCATGAATTGAGATACACATGAACTTGAACCACACGTGCAAATTTTTAAAAAAAAACAATAAATGAAATTGATCCTCTCTCATATTCAGTGCAAAGTTGCAGAATTTGGGGTGAAACAAATTCAACAATTTCCAATGCATCCAGTTCCAGTGGAATTTGTTACAGAGCAATGCTCAATCAACTTGTTTTTTTTTTCTAAAAATTAATAATATCGATGCTGCCGACTTTTGGTTTCAACAAGACAATGTCACATGTCATACAGTTGATGAAACAATGGTATTCTATAATACTTAATGTTTTCAAGCATACTTTACATTGAATAAAAAAACAAAACATTGAGGTTGTTCTTTTTTTTCAATTCAAGAGCACTCTTAATGGAAACCCCTTTATTATATAAATATAAATTGAATGTAATATATTAAAATCTTTTGGCAATCATTTCAAATTGTCAACAAGTATTTAGTTTTATATATATAAATAAATAATTTGTATATATATCTCTCTATAAGTGTTTAATGTGTGTTAAATATACGATAATTTATTGATAAATAAATATATTGTAATACCATATTTATATGTATATGAAATAGTGTACAGAGGTTAAACTTCTTTATGCATGGGTGTTAATACACTAATTATCAAATTATATTTCTAAATATATTTATGTATGGATAATATACTAGTTATATATTACAATGATATATATATATATATATATATATATATATATATATATATATATATACATTCAATTATTTACCTGCTGAATAAATTGGATTTATAGTTGTAACAATCAAACCGGCTTCAATGGCACCTAATGTTGCAATTGGATATTCTGGTATGTTAGGTAAACAAACAGCAATAACATCATTATGTTTTAAATTAAATTCACTTTGTAATCGTATTGCAAATGCTGCACTATGATCTCTTAATTGACTATATGTATATTTACGTCCAGTTACACCACAAATCTGTATAAGCACATACAAATATATATGTAATGATAATATCGTATATATTATAAAATAAATAAATATATATAATTTAAATTCATTATTTTGGCCTAAATATTATTACGCGTATATATATACAGAACATTCAGAATTAAAGTATAGCTTTAATACCTATATAATATAATCGTTACAATATTATAATTATACGTTGAGATTTAAGTAAAAATAATAATGAAATTACAAATTATAAATTAATTAGTTAATTGTACAATATTATTTTAATTGTATTAAAGAATGGATTGACTATTTTATTTAACTTAAAAGTTATTTAGAAAAGATGATGAATAAGAAAAATTTTTTTTTCTGTTTTATAATAAATATAAACAAATAATATATATTTAAAGAAAGACTGTAAATTGGTATATGGTATTATTGCGTGATGAATTTAAATTATTATTTCTTTCTTAAAATATATGACAATTTCAAAACAAATACGTGTACAAATTGAACCACTAATAATATAGTTTCGAAAAAAAAAATAATAATAATATTAATACTTTGTACTTTGTACTTTGATCGGATGATCGTATTTATTCATATAAAATGATTGATCATATATATATATGTAATATTAAATTAATATAATTATATTAATTAATATTGCGCGTATATTTATTTTAAAAATTGTAAATATTTATTTACATAAATATAGTTTCAATTTTATAATACGCATAAATCCAATATTTATTTGTTATATAGTATATCTTGTTATTATGATCTTTGTGTACACGCACACATACATTGATTTATGTAAAATTTGCTGTACACAATTCCTCGGACAATTGAAAATATCGATATAACCATCAGAAACAATTGTATCATTTATATATTTTATTATTAAAAAATAAATAAACTTACCATAGCTATTTTATCATGGAATTTATTAATATTTTTCCAAACATATTGATGTAACAAACAATTCGGTAATTGTATACTTTCATATGGACTATGTCGAATGTAACCATCATTTTCTGTATACGTATAAAATTTATTCATATCATAAATTTCTTGTTTTTGTGGCCGTTGAACTGTACTTAATGTACGCAAAATCATAGACGCATTATTTCCAATAAAATGTGTTAATCCTTTTTTTACAAAACAACATGTTGTTAAAATCATTTTATTACGTTATTATTGTATATATAATTCAATATATATTTTATATTCCTTCGGCAACGTCTTGTTGGAAAAAAAATGGAAAAAAAACCTATGTTTTATTAATTATTTTTATATTTTATTGTTAACATAAATATAATAAACAGTATAAAAATGTACAATTCAAATAATAATATTATAGAAATGCTTTCAATTTTAATTTATAATATACAAATGACTTAATGACGGTCACAAAATATATATCGAAAAAGAAGTGTTGAACTAATCTTATTATATTTATCTTTTGATATACATTATAATAATCTTTTAAAATATTCGTATATTATTGTAATCTGATTTTATTAAATAAATATACACTTTCACTAATGGTATGTTATAAGGTATAAAACAACATTTTCTATTTTACTTTTAAAGAATGAGCTACAAAATATCTGTAATAATATATATATATATATAGTCTTAGATTCTCAGTACCTTTTATTATATATGATCCTTTTTTATCTATATATAAAATATATTCTTTTATATACAATAGAAATAATCAAAATAATAGTCATATGTATTTATTACAAGATATTGGTATATTATTTTTTGAAAATCTTAATGTATATAGGAATGTGTATATGGAAAGAAATATTATTATCTTATATATTGGATGCGGTGTATTTACAGAAATTAATAATGTCTGTCCACACACCGTATAAATGTGCTGCTATATATGCTTTTACGCAAATAAAAATAATTGAATTAATCAAATAAATATGCGTATATCGAAAAATAATTGTAGATCAATTTAGTGAATTAGTATATACAGGTGGAGGAATTAACCGACCACCTGACTTAATGGTTCACTGGTATACGATATTTATACCATTTCATAATTCATTTCAAAATAAAAAAATATTTTACAATTTCGATTAAATTAAATTAAAATATTAAATTATTAATTATTAATTATTTATTTCGCCGATTATTTTTTATTTATTTATGATAATTTGTAAATATATATAAGTCACTCATAAAACAAACAAATATTTATCTTAAATATTTTTTATATCTTATTTATCTTATTTATAGTATATATGAATGAGTGTATGGATGAAGAACCTCACTTAAATTTTACTATATGTACATAAAATTAAACGTAAACAAATATTTGTCTATAGATTATTGATCTCATTTTTATATTATATTATTTATTTTTTATTTTTCATATTTATTGTGAAAAATGTATTTACCATAAACAGTTTTATTAAAAAAAAAAAAAATAAATAAATAAATAAACTTTCTTATTTAATTACACTAATCTTAATGTAATGTTACACTTTTGTTTTTTTTTGTATATCTAGTTACAAAAAAAAAATTATTTTTATATTTAAAAATGCATTTAATTACATTTACAAAAATAATCACACAAAATGCACATTTATTTTTTCTACAAGAAATTAAGGATAGATATGACACTTTTATTTTAAATTAATATATCATATTTTAAATTATTATTATTAATTTTTTTTTTAAACTTTCTGATTAATATATAACTATAAATTAGCTATGTTAAAAAAATTTAAATACCTGTATTTTTTTTTTAGTATAAATATTTATATACAATGAACTCTGTACTACTGTTTATATGTGATGATAATTTTAATATAAATAAATATTATATTACAATAATAATACTATTTTCAACTTTATGTACCGACAGCTAATGCACAACTGAAATATACCACTTTATTTTGTATTATATCTTTACTGCAATTTTGTAATAATAAATAGTATTACAATATATATATATATATATATATAAGTAAGTAAGTGAATACGCATAAAAGAAATAAATGTGTTTTGGCTGAGTGTGTACTTTGTACATTAGTTGTTTTTTTCTATTATTTATACTATTTATAAAAGCCCTATACTTGTTTAATATAGTGAAAAACAAGAAATAAATCTAATTTATACAATTGGTTTTTTTTTTTTCATAATATTCGTTTAAATTATATTAATTTCACTCATTCTAATTATATGTATATGTAAATTTGTTTATTAAATGGTTACATCGCACTATATACAATATTAATTAATTTGACATTTATGTTAATTTCCCAGCAATTCTATTTTGAAGGCACCATCTATAATTACAATAACACATAGACTAATTATTTTGAATATATATTACTTACGCATATTTAAAGAAAAAACCTGCACTAATTTTTATTTATTATAAATAAATCGGAAACTTATCGAAACATTTACACTAATCAGTTCATTCATTCATAATTGCATTATAATGAGTAAAAAAAAAAAAAACACACATTTGCGCTCCTCCGGACATTAATTTGGTAAACTATAAAATTTATATAGTAAAATAACTTATAAGATATGCAATGTGTAATTAATTATATATTAATTAAAGCAGAAAAATTTTATGTACTTATAATAAAAACTATCGAGAGGTGAAAAGGCTCAAAATAAGAACATATGGTGCAGTGCTTTGATTTAGCAGAGAATAATAGAAATTAATACAATGTATATTGTGCAGTTGTGGTGGTATCGAGTTTAGGTAAATTTATTTTTGAGAAATATGCCTAAGATAGAAATATATGGATGATGAAGAGATTAGAAAAGATTAAACAACATTCAAAAACTATATTTTTTTGATAAACAATTTAGCTAGACTTTCTATATTTGTATATAAATACAGTGATATGTTTGAGACGATGTTTATAAGAAACTTTTTATTGTATAGTTTTTATACGCCTATTTGATTGTTTAAGATCATATTAATATATATATATATGTAGTAATACATAAGATACACGTTGTCCAATATTATTATGTACAAAATATAATCAATAATTTTTGTATATGATCATACAACTAGTTAATAAAATTTTATTTACATATGTATTGTATATATGTATTAATTCATATTTGTATTTATTTTAGTAGTTTACATTTATAACATTTAAATGTTTGTTAATATATACAAAATTACACATACAATTTGCTATATGTATATTATATTTTCCATATAATGAATAAGTTTCTAAATATATAGTAGATGTTATAAATTTAATGGTGTAAACCAAAAATTTAAACTATTTCTTAATATTATATAAGTTGATCAATAATTGTACTACTTGATCTTTCGTATATATATATATTGTGGGTAATTAGTTAAGTATATAAGGACAACTTTTATATACATAGCAATAATATAAAATGTATTAGGGAAACCCATGCATATATATATATATTCATAAAACATTTCACTTGACAAAACATTTAGACAAAAAACACATTAAAATTTTTCAGTAAATTTTTGTTTTCTGTAATTTCACACACACTGGTGTGTAAACCAGTAAAAACAAACAAATTATTCGCATAATAAAATAACTTTTGATATAATTGTCGGGATTTACACTAGTATATATATAATGAATTATTTTATACTAATTTAATAGATACATTTTACAATATATAAAATATGAATTATATATTAATACGCAAATAATTTGCATGAATTTGAAAATAACTTTTCAGAAGTACGAGTATAAAATCATATAAAATATTTATATATAGCAGTAATTTACTTTTTATTTAACATAACAAAATACTATTTATATAGGGTTTATATAGGGTCATCACCTTTCTACATATACCATATACATATAATTAATTAAAGAATTTACATATACGTTGTGAATAACATATATGTATTTTGTAAATAACTTAACCGCACAATTTATTGAAATATTAAAATTAACATTATTATAATTGATATATATTCAGCATTGTGATATATAGAAATTTATCATTATTTGTAATATACTATTATTAATATATGTTACAATTACAATAGTTCAATGAACTGTATATTAAGTGTATATATATAATTATATATGTTTAATAATAAACTTATATCAATTCTATTATTTTATATAAGTTCTAATGTATAAATTTATGAATTTAAAAATCAATTGTTTTCATTTTTACATATTTACATGTTTATTTTTATTTTATTTTTATATATTTAATATCAAAATCTTATGTTTAATTATTTTTATACACCTACGTAGAATTCATTTCACGCGTCTATATATTATCAATGAAATTTTCAGTGTGTGTATATATATCAGAGTGATAACTATATACAATTATTTAATTTTTCTAATATTGTGTCGTAAAAGGGCCATTATTTATACAATTGTATATAAAGTTACAATATAATTTTTTATATATATACTAATTTATGTATATATTATGTATATAAGTAAATTGTTGAATATATATAATTGCATGCAAACCAATTTAAATACGGTTACATAAATATAAATTGATACAAATTTGTTAACATATAAACTCAAAGGTTTTGGTTTGCTAAATATATATATAACTTATATGTATATTTAGGTATATAATATATAATTTTAGTCTTTTATTTTATACATATATATATATGTATCTATTTTTCTATATATATATATATATATATACCCTTATATACATACATAATATTACTTTAAGTAATTTCAAAATATTTATTTAGAGCAAGGTTTATTATTTATTATATGTATAGTAGGTTAAATACAAAATGTAATACATATTTTATATTTTGTGCAATAATATATATATATATATAGATTATGTAGAAAAATATGTATATATATATAATTACTGAAATTTACTGATACTGACACAGGTTTATATATATATAACATGAACTATTTATTATATATATGAATTATAATATTTTATATTATATGACGTATGTATGAAAACAAATTGGAATAATCAATAAAATTGTATGTATATGTTGACAGTATATGTGTAAAATTTTATAATATTTATTGTTAAAAATTTAAAGTAAATAATTTATTATGCGAATATGGTGCACTTGCACTTTATATAATACTTTATATATGGCATCAATTGATGTTCTATTTATTTTACACATGATAACTATATAGTGTATATATCTGCAAATAAATATTTATATTTAAATCAATTCTACTATATACAAAAATAATGCTTGTAAAATATTTATTATACATTTTCATATAATTATTGTTGTACACAGTCTACTCAAACACACACCATGTATTTTGTGTGTTAAGAAACTACATATAAATAATGTACGATACATTCTTGTATATTACATTTAAATATTATATACAGTGGGTGTTAAAAGTTGTTCTTATCATAAAGAATAAATACTATCAGTTTCTATACAAAATACCATTTCCATATATATACATTTCGACATTCTTTTTATCAAATCATCCAAAATTCTCCGAAATAATTGCTGCCATTCCTCCAGTTTTTAATTACAAGGTATTATGCGTGAACAATTTTATTTCTCACTGTATATGTTGTGTACGTTATAATATATATCTAAATAATAAATTCCATATATTTATGTATTATAATATATTATAATATTGTAAAATAATCATATAAATTAACGTATATACTAAATTCGTATTGTATTTATACTATACATATGTATATTTATATACAGATAGTCTAGTGTCTGCTACTACATTTAAGTAGCATTTTCAGTCACCATATGGCTTCGTCTATCGGAAAATGTTAAGCAATCTAATATTAGAGCTATATGGGTAACATATATACGAAGAACAGTTGCCGGCGAATAGTAGTATAATGTGTGATTTTTTTTAGTCGCACACAGTAACACTTTGACATTTCATATTTTTATTTTGTTGTTTATCTATTATAATGTTATAAAAAAAAACCCGGTCTCTGTCATGACAATAAATTAATCGTGTCTTATAAGAAACGTCGACGTAGACGAAGACACAGCAAATTCACCTTTACTTTATATATATTGTTTACTATTTATATAGTTGACATTCAATATATTAGCTCAAACTATGTATTTATAAGCATACAATATTCACATATATGTTTACAATAAAACAGCGTATAAATAAATTTATTTTATAAGATTATAAAATGAACGCTTGTTGGTTATTAGTATACCTTTAATAAAATTTATAAATCTATTATATATATATATATATATGTTAAGTTATAGATGTATGTAAAACATGCATTAATGCATTTATATGCATTTAGTATTTATCAATATATAATAAATATTATTTGTATATAAGTCCACACACAATATATATGAATGGATGGATATGTTATTATTAATACCTATATACATATACATCTACCTACATATATATACTATACTTATTTTGCATGTTATCCAAGATGCAATTGAAAAAAATATGTATATCTAAATAAATAATAAAATATGTTATATAAAATGCAATTCACATATTAAATATATAATATATTTTTTATATACTTTGTATATTACATATGGATACTTAATATATGTACTTATGTCCGTATGGGTATAGTGTACTTATTCGTTTACGAGTATATGTACAGGCAAAGTGATTATGGAATTTAAATTTTAATATTGCTGTTGATATCTGTTTATATATATGAATTATACAATATAGCGTCATATATATGTAAATAGTATATATATAGAGTTCAATAAAGTCAATTTATTATTATTAAAATATAGAGAAGTATTATGTTTACAATATATATTTTGTATTGGTGATGTGTCCATATACAGAGAAAATATTGTTGCATATATCTCTCAAACCAAGAAGTTTAGCATAGAAATTGTAATTTTATTGAACTAATATTAACCAACTGTTATGTAATATCAAAATTGTATTAATTAAACGATGTGTTGATATAGGAAATTTTTTTTTATCACCGAAACTAATTCCGCGTAGGTTTTTGTATTTAGTTTTCGTTTTACTATTTCCATTTACCTTATCAACATAGTCGTTTTTTACGTTTTTTAATTTTCAGTTTTCAATTATTTGTAATGGAACTGCTTATATGATCATAATTATTCATAAATATTGTAGTAGAATTTTTCTTTTTAAAGCAAAATATGTAGGAATTAATATTCTATGTATAGTTGTAACAACTTTCTACCTTTTTTACACGTGTGTATAGCAATGCTATTTGTGGATCATTTGAATTGGTGAATTTTATTATACTACTCTTTGAAAGCTGTCATAGTTTCTATGATAATATTTTTATATATCGATAAGCAACAAATTAACTTTTTAATATGAGATTTTTACTTGATGACAATTTGGCGACACAATAAATATAAATTATTTACGAAATTTTCTATATATAAAATTCATATCCATTTCAAAAATCTGTTCTAATTTATTATATACTTTAAAAATATTTAAAGAAATTTATTCTTTTATTTGGCGATACTCTTTTTTTTTGGCACTAATACAATTAATTGTATAGATAAAAAATTTAAAATTAGTACACCTATAAATATACAAATTAAATAAATTATATGCCCATAAAAAATATTGTAAGTATAGAAAAATGTATAAAGGAAAAATATTGACTATCTAAATAACAAAAAGTTTAAAATTTTTCAAAAAATTATAATAATATAAATATTATTTAGTATTAAAAAAATTGTTGTGTACATAATGAAATTATATTTAAATACATTTTTCATATTTAAACACTTAAATCTATTTTGAACGTATCATTTTAATGTGTTTTCGTGAAAATTCTCAGTAAAATTCATTTAGCGATAACACATTTATTTATTAATAATATTTATTATAATATATTTTATATATCATAAGAATTAATGAAACCACAAATTAATATATATAAATATATATATATTTATTTGGGTTGGAATTGCTTTTAAAATGATTTCAATATTTATGTACATACAATATACATACACACAAACACACATACACATGTACGGCATCCTCACCATAAATAAATATTGTTTTAAAATTTATATATAGTATACACCCTATATTTTCACAAATTTACAACCCTTAGTGCGCCAGTCTTAAATCGGAAATTATTTATTTTGATGACGACAAAAAAATATATAAATATGAGATCGCATGTGTAAAACGTATAATATATAAACGAAATTTTCTTTGTATATGTATTGTATTATTTAATTTTTTATATATATAATAATTCACATATATATATATGTATCGTATTCGAATAATAGAGGGGTTGTTGTATAACAGTGTATTTAGTCAACTGTTTGGGGTTACTACGATAACACATTAAATTTATATTCCGACGGTATTAATTTTCATTTTTTCATTTTCTTTTTTTTATATCATATGAAAAAAAAAGACCAGAAAAAATACTTTAAAATAATGTATGGAAAAAGAATTTTGCTCCATTAACCCCAAAATCTATATATCGAAGTGTGTGCGTACATTTATTGTATTGTATATATATATATACGGAAAAATATATAATAAAATTTAGTGTTTTGTTCTTTTAATTCTTTTGTCATATGTAAATTAATTAATTATTTTATTTATTTTTTCATTTGTATTCAATTCGTTTTTCAATTTCTTGTGTACATTAGCAAAACAATAATTATGGTTAAAGAGAGAAAAAAAATTCAATATTTATTATTTATTTCGTATACCATATATTGATATGTGTATTAATAAATTTATATGATATACCCTTAACCGTGTTGTGTGCGTTCATATTTTGATAATAGTGTATAAAAATCAAATATATATAAATATAATAATGTATTAGTGTTTTACATCAATTATATATATATAAATATGTATATAAAAATATAAATATTTAGTTATATGTTGGTAAAAAATCGTTATCCTTTTTGTTCATTGGCAGTGTATTATAATAATGTATTGTAAATCGAAATTTTGATTGTTTGAGGTTTTCATTCATATATAAATAGTTTTTTTATTTTTTGTGCACAAAAATTAATTTTTAGAATTTTTTTCGTATTCAAAGAATTTGTATATAACAAGTGACGTGTGAAAAAAAAAGGAAATTATGTAATTTTAATAATTGTGAATAAAAAAAAAAAAAGAACAAATAAAATTATATCAGAAAAAAAAAATGAGTTATACTTTTCAGCGCAACAACACAAATAATATTTCATATTAATATGGATTAATTTTTTTCTATAAAAAAAAAAAAAAAAAATCATTTTACCTTTATTAAAACAAAAAAAAAAAAACGTATACTAAACAAAATCTCATTTTCTTTTTGCAAACATTACATTTTATAATACCTATAATCTAAATTTTAATTATTTTCTATACATAAAAAGAAGAAAAGTTGACGAAAAATAATTTATTATTCAAATCGTATATATAAACAGTACGAGTACATATATATTACATACAGTTCCTTTCGTCTTTTATATAACAAAGATATAAATATTAAGAAAATCTTAAATATGTCCTTTGTCCTTTGTCATAAATAAAAAAAAAAAAAAAAAAAATTCTAAACATTATTTTATTTGTTTTTTTCTATTATTTTCACAACAGTGTAGGAAAAAAATTTCTATTCTATGTACTTGTAAATAATTTAAAAGAATTGTATATATATATATTTTCCATGTATATTACAACCTCAATTCACTGTATATATGAAAGTAATTTTAAGAAAAAACATTAAAACCTATACTATATCATTTGAATATAATAGATACAAACAATAATTAACAATTAATCATATGATTTTGAGAATTAAATATCTATCGATTTTAACAACTATTTTTTTGATTATTTACATATGCACACTCTGCTTAATGTGTATATGTGCGGAAGATAAATATATGTTATTGGAAAATTGTGCGCAAGATTCTTGATTCTCTTAATTTATATAGAAATCAATATTAGGCAAAAAAAAAAAAAAAAAATGCATTCACTTACATCTGTTTTATCATTTTATGGCAACAAGTTCATAACCATTATAACAACATAAATTCTATTAACAATCAAATAACTTAACCGTCTATATATTTTATGCAAATTAATATTTAAATATATTTCTTAATAATTGCATTGCATTTTTATATTATATGTATATTAATCAATGCGGTGTACACACAAACACATATCCTAATCCATGCGGTGACTATATTAGATTATTAGATTATATATATATATATATATATTTAATCCTTGTTGTTCAAATATTTTTACTTAGGTTCATTTATTTAGTCAAACTAATCATTTTTTTGTTACCAAAAAAAAAAAAAATAAATAAAACAAATCCTTATAATTAAATTTTATTATTTCATTTTATTATGATGGATTTGACCAGATATAAATAAGTATTAAAAGCTTTCTATTCTATACTGTCTTTTTTTTTTTTAACATTATTATACATTTCAAAATAATACGAACTATAGCTCTATAATATATTGTAAATTGTATAACCAAGGCAATGGTGGCCTATAGCATTTATATAATTAAGATAAACATAAAATACTTGAACAATATGTTATATGCATTTGAAACTGTGGTAAAATATATAATTGTAATGATAATACTTTAGAATTTTAATAATATTTAAATACAATTTATCACTATAATTGTATATTAAATTAAATTAAATTAAATCTATTTTAAATAAACATTGTTATACTTTTGTAATATACTGTAAAAATGTTCGAAATATATGTTTAGCCGAAATATATAATACAATAGGTATACATATGTGTATCTAAAATATAGTTAAATGGTTGAAACGAAGACTGATTATTTTATTAAGGAATTGTTATAAATAATGTATGTATGATACAAATATTATATATAAATAAATTCATTGACCTTTTTTTTATATATCTACTTACCTGTAAGCTTACGCATTTGTATATTCTCTTTAATATTATAAATACAAAAGGATTTCTTATTTATATAAAAAAGATAATAAAATTTTATATTAGTCTACGTTAATATGACTATGGTGTATTTTGCAATGTTATTTAATTCCATTTGAAATGATTGTAATCATACAATTTACAGTATAACATTATTGATATACATGTCCTGTAAACGCACCAATATTTATTATTGTTTTAAATATTTATTTCATCTTTAATAAATACTTCGTTACTGATACATATATAAAATACATTTACATTACTTATATAATTTATATATATATATATATATATATAGTAAAAGTTAATGTATGCATAAGGATATTTTTTTGTACAGATTTTATTAACTATATATAAAAAGTTATGTATGAAATATTTTACACATAGTTGGAATTTATATATTTTTTATGATATTTTCGAACTTTTACATATACAATAAAATAAAATATTTTTATGTGACTATATATTATATGCGTTATATATATATATTGTCAATCAGAAATCAGATATCTTGATATAATATAATTATTACATTCAGTATATATAGATGATTTATATATCTAAAGATTTTTTTTTTATTATATCCATTATTTTATTATCTATTTAATGTATAATATAGTATAAAAAAAAAAGATTAAAATTATATCATTAAAAAGATTTTATCTGATGTAACGAGTATATCTACAATATGTATATATGAGATCAAAGGAACATTCCAATGTGATAAAAAGAAAATCAGTTTTAACAATTATTTTCAATGTTTTTGATTTTTATATACAATATAAGGGTGCGAACACTGACTGGTAAACATATATGAAGTGTTAAATAAAGAGTGAAAAATGGATAAAATAAAAACAGATGGAAAATCAATACAAGTTGTATATGTCCTATGTATACTACAAATACCAAATATATATATATATATATACTATATATATGTAGGTGTGTATATAATATGCTTAATAAATGTAATTATTATGTATTGAATCCTCATATATATATATGGCATATAGCTTTACGATACATACATATATCTATGGTATTTTAGACGATATAGACGAAGATTCTTTTGTTTGCGGTGTGGTTTATTCTGAAAAATGAGGAAATTGTTTTGGTATTTGTTTGTTAAAAAAGTTTTTATTTTACTCATTTTTTTTTTTCTTGCTTATATACTTCTTTAAAAGTTTTCCTGCGACTTAAGCTATTTTCTGGTTATATATATATATTGTATATATTTTACTATATGAACATGAAAAATATACAATATAGATAGATATATATATACATTTCTGATTGTGAGTCTGCAATTTGTTTTTATAAGTTATAGGGTTGTACCGCATTTTGGAATGTATACAATTCAAATATATATATATCTAAAAATTTGATGATGCTTAAAAAATAATTGTTCAAAGAATAGTTTATTTTCAGATATTTTATACTTTAAAAAATTACTAACCATAAAATTTAAAGATATTTTACTTATAAAATTAAGCTATATATATATATACGTATATTAACGTGCAGTGTAACCCTATATAATAGAAATTTCAACATTTTCTAGAGTGCTATCTATAATATTATATTCCAATAATATTAAATAATTCTAATATAAATATATTAGAAAGAGTTTCGTTTATAAAATATATCTTTAAAAATAGATTTTTCTATATTATAATAAATCTTATATTTTTACATTATATACTATGAATATAAAGTCTACTATTTTTGATATATAGTTTATATACACTCAGCCTTTGTCCGAAAAATAACTGGAATGAATTAAGAATAAAGAATTCAATAGTTTTTAAAAAAAAATATAATCCTTCAACGATTTTCACTGTTTAAACAAATGCGTTACACATATATGGTTTTTTGTGTACCATTGATTGCAATGTTGTTGAGAGTATATGGCGTTCGTTGACTGTTCAATTTCTTCAATTGAGTCAAATGAAGTTTAGGGTATATAGAAAATAGTAATATATATAAATATCCGCCTGTATGTTAGAAAAAATCCTTTCGGTTATTTTTCGGATAGATGGTGTATATATATATATAGTAATCATTTTACAACAATCTTATCTTTTATCATTTTCTTTTTGTATAATATACTGCAAAAATTTTTATAATATATATAAAACCCTAATTTTTCATAAATTTATTTAGAAACATAATTTAATCAACATTTTCTTTTCGATATAACTTATTTATTATATTATATTATATTAAATACAACAATATACAATATATGTATTTATCTTTTCACTAAATTTTATCTTATTATAAATATTATGCTACTTTTATATATTGTATTATGTAAATTTGTATATTTTTATATAATATTATTTCTATATTTCAATCCGATTATATTGCCATTCATCTTATTTTATACGCTGTATATTTATTTTTTTCTGTATATACTGACACATTTTCAATTAAATTATAATTATTTAAAAGGACGAAATGTTTTTGTTATAAAATATTTTATCCGCGTCAAACATAAAATATTAAATTTTTAATCCATTTTTTAATCATCTATACTATTGTATATTAAAAATTATCTATATCAAAATTATATAATGACGTTTCTATATAATTATAATAATTTTTATGGTATTAAATATTAAAAATATTAGAAATAGAAATTTAAATTTATAGAAATGTAAATGATCATAATTATATGAATATTTTAAGTGTAATTTAACTTAATTTTGTTGAGTGTAGAATTTGCGAGGTTTTCTTTCTTTTTTGGTTACGTTGACCTTTATCTTTATATATTTAATTGTACAAACTTATATTAAACTATTATTTCATTGTATTTATAGATAATTTAAGATGAAAAAGAATAAATAAAATAGTAATTTTACTTTATATAATTATATTAAAAATGTTGTGCTAAATAATATCAAAAATTGAAAGAATTAAATAAATATTCAATTGGTGAAATTTACTAAATTTTGTGTCTATAAAAAATCAGAAATAATTTCTTGCATATAATTATTATATATTTGCCAGCCGCATATGTATATTATATATAGTACAATACTAATTTAAAATAATTGATTTTTTATAATTGAAATTCAATATTATGTTCTAGATATCAAATTTAATATCATTGATTTATTTCTGTGGTATTGTAATATATATAAACGGTAAAGAAATAAGTTGGTAATCAAATTTACATTATATACACACGCTATATAACTTTTAATTATACAATATATATACCGCGCACAAAGAAATATAGAAAAACATTTTAAAATTGTTCAAATAAATTATAATTTTTTTAGTATATGCGGTTATGTGTACATAAATATATGAACTTAAGTATATATTGTTTATATATAGTAGCTATATTATGTACTCATTATTTAAGTTAAACTTTAATAAATGCGTATATATGAATGGAAGAAAAGTATACTTGGATTTGTATAATTATATTATATACGCAATGAGGGCAAGTCAATAAATAAATGCAAAAAATGTTTTAGATAGCAACTATTGATCACTAATGTATTAATTATATAACTTTATTATCTATATATATATATAGATATAAATTTTTATAAATGTTTTGACTTAAAATTGCAAATAATTCTAAGTTAGTCATTTATTGGTGAGTCGATGCACCGAAAAACTTATTCAAAATATATATTGTTTCAATATAAAAATTTATATTATTTGAAAAATTAACTCACTTAAAAAGATTTCCATTAATTTGTTGTAAAATTAAGTACGCAACTAAATATATGGAAGTTTGATTAATGTACAAAATAAAACTTTGTTGATATACGTTGGAAAATAATAAAAATTTTTCATTTAATATTATTTATTTACCATATACACTTATTTATTGATATACCCTCGTTTGTTTCGTATATACACAACACACAAGTAACAAATGAAAATGGAGAATGTGTTTTTTAAGGTTATTTTATGAATTTCAAAAGTTTTTCATTATATAAATTCCAAAAAACGTTGGTGCGGTATTCAATTCATTGGAAAAAATTTTTTATATTTTTTATATTATTTTTATACACACAACAAAAGATTTACAAAAAGGTAATGCTAACACAAAATATTATTATTAGTATATACATTTAGTTATATATATATATATATATGGTATATAGAAAGAAAGTATATATATATATAAAAGAATGATTTCTTAGTTGTAAATGCATATAATATAGTGGTATATATAGTAGCTATATGTACGTTATACATAGTATCCTTATACATAAAACCTTTTATTTTCTATATACTTTTTTCATATCTCTCGTATTATTATACGAGTAAATATAACATTTTCTATATTTATTACTTTAAACTATATGTTACACATATAAGAAAAACAATGTTTTATGCATATATTGTATATATATATATTCTCGTTATTTTAAAATGTGCAATGACTATATAAAGGTTTACATCGATCTTGTTGTTATATATTCATTATTTCAGGTTATTGTGTTATTCATTATGCTATTTTTGAATATATATGATACAGATAAAAATAACAAATTTCGTTATACATTTAAAGAAACTCAGAACATGTTTTGTATATTTTAAGTTTGTTATTTGTTATTTCAACATATGAAATATAACAAAAGTCAAAATAACACGGTACATTTTCGGTTCACTCACGATGTTATATCGATAACATAATTTTAGCAAATAACGAGTACCATACGGATAACGATGATCGTATGAATATCCATTTTATTATTGCATACATTTCTGCGAAGATATATTAACATAAATAAAAGTTTATTATAATAT
This sequence comes from Bibio marci, assembly GCA_910594885.2. Classification (NCBI taxonomy): domain Eukaryota; kingdom Metazoa; phylum Arthropoda; class Insecta; order Diptera; family Bibionidae; genus Bibio; species Bibio marci. Next base: position 37,383,727 of record OU343116.1, read on the forward strand.
AAAAAGTTATCTTTTTTCTAATATATAGAGAAAAATTACGATATTTTTATAATTTATCGAAGAAGATTACATAATTTTTTGTTCATATATTTATTTTGAGCAACATATAATACATGTACGTAATTATGTACAATTTGTAAAATTTGTATAGTAATTATTTATATATTTCTATTTACAATATGATGATTAACTAATGATGTTAATAATAATTCTCTATTTTCATTAAATTATATAATATTTACTTATTTTAATTTTATTAATGTCAAAACTATAATTGATATACTATAATTGATTATATATGATCAAATACATATAATGTTAAGAATATATATATAGAATATGATACATATATACACTAGATAAAACTAATGAAACTATATATATATATATATTAGCTATATACTTGTACATATGTAACAAACATTTACTGATAACGAGATCATCTTTATTAACATGACACATTCAATAAATATATTATTTGTAACATACATTACATTATATATATATATATATAAAGCCATAACTTGGATTTCTAAGATTAGATTTTTACTTATTATATATAGAATATATTGTATTTCATTCGATGTACATATATAATATATACGTTATATAAAATATAAATAAATATATAATGTACAATACATTAGTTTTTCCAGCTTTTTTATATAACATTTTCTTTTCTTATTTCGTTGCAGTATATAATATATATATAGATAGATTTTCCGGTAAATTGATGTAATGTTATTACAAGTATTTCTTTTGTTGTTTTCATTTCAACAATTTTTTTTTTCTGCCATATTTTATTATTATTCTTGTATACATACATATCTTTTCAATATAAAAATAAATGTATATAATATTATATAATATTGTGTCGGGTATGTACAGATATACATAATGTTGTACAGGATACATTATCAAATCAAACCTAAATTTACGCGTATTTCCTAAAGGAAAAAATATATTTTATCTCTAAATATATTTACCATTTATTTTGTGTCGTCGTCTCAGTTGGAAATTATATTTTAAAACACATTCAGATGCGATTGTTGGGTGCACTGCCGCCGCTACAGTTTTGATTTTTAAATTCTATATATGTTTATGTTGTGAAAATGCTTGAATCCTAATTGGATTAAGAAATGTATTCTTTAAAAAATTACACAAATAGTTTCGCATTTTAATTCCATATATAATATTGTATTAATTATTGTATTTATAATTGTATTATTTGAAGATTTTTATATGCAAATCGATTCTAACGCTCTATACATCAATTTTCTTATTTCCATTTATTCCTGTTTAGATTTACACGTCGCGTCGTATATAAGATAATATAAATGATATTAAAAATGGATTATATATTTATAATATATGTTGTGTATGTGTGGCGGTATGACACATTGACAGTAATATAAATTTTGAATTTATACAATATTTATATGGCTTTTCGAATGTTCTATATATTGTTTATTTATCTATAATTTTATATATTAGGTTGTCAACTATCTCCCTTCCGCCTTTTTGCTCTTTATTCAATGCTTTATAAAAAGTGTTACAGTAATCGGATTTAGTTCAAATATGCGCCGTTTTGTTCGATAATCTGTTTCCATCTAGACTGCAACTTCATAATACCTCCCTCGTAGAAGCCCCCCTCCTTATTTGCGAAGAACTCGGACAGCCACTTTTCACAAGCCTCTTTTGAGATCAACTTTACACCACCAAGGGCGTTCGCCATGGACAGGAACAGGTGGTAATCACTTGGCGCTATGTCCGGGCTATATGGTGGATGCGATAAAACCTCCCATCCGAGCTCCCGTAGCTTCTGACGAGTCATCAACGAAGTGTGTGGTCTGGCGTTGTCCTGGTGGAACACTACACCCTTCCTTTTGGCCAATTCTGGACGCTTCTGGTCGATCGCCTGCTTCAAGCGGTCCAGTTGTTCGCAGTAGATGGTAGAATTAAGCGTCTGGCCATATGGGAGCAGCTCATAGTGGATGATTCCCTTCCAATCCCACCAAACACACAGCAAAACCTTCCTGGCCGTCAATCCCGGCTTGGCCACTGTTTGGGACGATTCACCGGCCTGCGACCACGACCGTTTTCGCTTGATATTGTCGTATGTGATCCATTTTTCGTCGCCAGTCACCATCCGCTTCAAGAATGGGTCGAGTTCGTTCCGTTTCAGCAGCATTTCGCAAATGGAAATTCGGTCCATTAGATTTTTCACTGTTAATTCATGTGGCACCCAAACATCAAGCTTTTTTTTGTATCCAGCCTTCTGCAGATGGTTTAAAATGGTTTGGTGACTAACTCCCATCTCCTGGGCGATGTCACGAGATGCCACATGCCGGTCTAACTCGATGTATTCCATGATTTGATCGGTATTTGTCGTCACAGGTCTTCTGCCGGCTGGCTTATCCATGGTGTCGTTTTCACCGGCTCTGAATCGTCGAAACCATTCCTCCGCGGTTCGAAGTGATAGAGTACCATCCCCCAAAACACCATTAATCTCACGGAACGTTTCTCTAGCGGATTTGCCTTTAACGAAGGAAAACTTTAAAATAGCGCGAATTTCGGCGTTAGTGAACTCCATGTTTACACGTCTATAACTGTTGAACGCAATATCCAAACTAATCATACATAGCGTCGTTTTGTTTGTTATGTCAAGAGCTTTCAAATTATGTACAGTGTTGCCAGATACGAGCTCTGTAGCGCTTTGTACATAGCCGCGAAATTAAAAAGACAAAAAGGCGGAAGGGAGATATTTGACAACCTTATATAAAAGAAACATTTTAAATATTATTATAGTTAATGCGTAAAATTGACCTTTTAAATTTTAATGGCACTCACACAACATATGTGTTGTATATATATGTAATATAGAAAGCACGAACACTTTCTTGATCATATAATAGGTTGAGTATATATAAACAAGATAAACATTTATATAAGATTTATGTATTACGTTTTTTGTACCCTTATCGATTGAATGAGTAGATTGTAATAAAAATAATAATTATATAATACCAGACGTACAAAAAAGTAACACAGGGTGTTGTTGATATATTTATATTAGTACCATCCGTTAAAACTTAATTCTAAACCGAAACACAATATATAATAAATTTAATATATAATAAATTTAATATATAATGATATTCGAATCTTTAAAATTTTGTCATATTGACAAAAAAATTTAAAGACGATAATTTTAGTATATATATTATTATACTATATTATTAATTTATAACCTAAATAAACAAAAATATTTCCATAAAAGTTTGTGTACTTAATCATATAGATTTTATTATGCCATATTGCAAATAATTCCTAAATCATCAAAATCTATCACATTGTATTTTCTGTTTATATTTTAATTTTTACATATTTATATATAACTTTTATTTTGTGCTATACAAAATTATATTATATTAGTTATATAGTAAATATTAGTTAGTATATACATATTTTTTTAAATATTATATATCAACATTATATACTAACAATATAGAAATAAAAACAATTTAAATTGTTCGTATTTCTGTAATTTAAATAAAATGTTTACAACGTCTACTTAAAAATGTAAATTCAACTAGATTAACTTTTAAAATTCAATATATGTTATGTAATTAATATAATCACAAAAGCCATATAGTAATACAAATTATGTTAAAATATAATATCGCGCGTTATTCATTCGTAAACAAATTGTTCATTAACGCTTTTTATTATCAAATATATTCAAATTTTTACTGTGTTGTGTTTTAATAAGAAAACATTTTCGCTTTCAATTTAAATAATTAAAATTTTTTTTTATATATAATATATAAGATACATACACAATTTATAAGATAATACCAAAAATGTGTTTCATCGTCTATATGATTTACTTTTGCAATATATACATTTTTAACTATATATAGACTATTTTTACATAATACTATTTCTTCTTAAAAAACAAACAAAAATCCCTTTTAAAACGATACTTATTCATATTATATTAATTAAATATGTAAATTAATTCAATGTCTACGCGTGTCTCTCCTATACATATATATATTATTTCTTTACAGTTTACATAATCTTTATATATATATATATATATTACATCGTACACAACTCGAGTAGATACCTATAAAATTGTATGTATATGTATTAATAAGGATAAAATATTTCAAATAAGTAGTATATGTACTATATTTCACATTAAAGTACCAATATACTTATTCTTAATTATCCACTCATTTAAATATATATAACAATTTGTAATTTTATGTATAGTAGTTGTAGCAGTGCCCTTCACGTCAATAGAGATAATTATCATTTTAATTTTATGTTTTTTTTTATGAAATTGCAAATTCATTATAATATTATCTGTGACTGTTTCAAGACATCTATTTCTGTACGAGGAAACACAATACGAAATTTAAATTTATACGAAAATACATGTAATATTTTTAAATTTAATAAAATTGTGTTACATTTTTATAATGTTTGTACAAAAATTCCGAATAATTAATAAAAAATGTTTTTTTGTACATTGATGTGAAGGTGACTATATAATTTATCTCTATATATAGAGATATAAATAAAGCAAAAAAAAAGTATACCATACCATTTATTTCAAGTGAACAATCATTTTCCATATACTAAAAAATATATATATATATAAATTTATAGTAAATATTTTACATTATTTTATAATACCATATTAAAAATAATATATACTTTAATATCCATAATATTGAAAATAAAATTGAAAAGTATTTTATTTTCATATTATATGATATGTAATGTAATTAATCGAATTTTATTGGACAAAATGCAATCCATTCCTTATATTATTATAAATTTATTATCTTTAGATATACGTATATAAATAGATATAGAGGAGATATATTAAAATTAATAAAATTCCTATAAATTTTATGTGCTATTATAAATAGAAAAATTGAAATTAGGTCATATTTTAAATGTTTGATAATTGAGTGAAATAAGGATGTTTTTTTTTTTTTTTTTTTTTGTAGCGAAACAATGAATATTTGTCATTTTGTTTCAAATCAAATTTGTGAAAAAGATGATTTATTTTGTGCGCTATATATTGTTCATGGCGGTATTATGATGTTCATTCCACTAATTTGTGTTTTTGTTCTGTCGTAAACTCACAACAACCACACTTATTTCATGTTTGTAATGTATTAACATACATTCGTCAAACATATAAATAGATGTGTATAGATAGAGTAAAACTTATGGAAAACATGTAGAAATTATGTAACAGAAAATAAAAATGAAATTTTGTGACACATTAAAGAATCGTTTATATTTTATACATTTGAAAAAAAAAAAAAAACGACAAAAAAGTTTCTATCTTTAGGGACAATAAAAAAAGATAAACAAAAAATCCCTATTTACGTCATTGTTTTGTAAACCGCACACACATCATATAATTTATAAAATAAAAAAACGAGTACCATATACGACATGTGTATGTAAATAAATATATGCATATGTATGTGAATTTTATATTAGTATATATGTATAAATGTATAATAATTTTGTTAAATCCTTAAGGACTACGCTATATTATTAGGTTCGTTGCATATGCATATACGTATGTAGTAGTTCTTTATTTAATTTATGCACAAATATACGAGTGTACACATACGAAATATTTTTTTTTTTTTTATAATTTATATAAAAGTTTTTATTATTTTACAAAAGTTTTGAATGATATAATTTTGTGCATATGAAACTTTATTATTTTTGTTACATATGACTACCATATATATATTTAGGAAATTTAAAATTGCCCAAATAGTTGATTGATATGAAAATAAAGCGTATTTTATTTATTAAAATATGTATACTTTACATCTAATTAACACAAATCTGAAATAATATACTTTACAATATATGGTATATGTACTTACTTTTATATAGTGATATGTGATGGCATATTATAAATACTCTTGTAATATATATATATATCTATATAAATAAAGAGTTATGAATATTTATAGTAGAATTACATGTTAATTACATGTTTTGAACATTTATAATATCATAATCTTCTCATCATATAAAAATTTTAAAAATTATATTATTATTTCTAAAACTAATATATATGTTGTTTTAGTTTGATGAATATAATAAAATTTGAAATTAGTACACTTTCTCTATATACAATATACATATATATATATAAAAACACTATATGTACTTAATGTTAACATATGATATATGTTAGTGAGAAATAATTTTGTGTTCAGTGGCGTAGTATTTTTTTCTTTTACATATTTAATTATATATTATTGTCATATGTGAAAACTATTAAATACTATATAATTTTTGTTATTATATACAAAGTAGATTCCATTTAAAATAAAAAGTGCATATTTTAACTGATCAGCCATAAATAATTTCTCCGTACTACTATATAATTATTCGATCCTTAAATCTATATATATAAGTAATATTTTTAAAATTTTTGTTTTGTTTCATTATTAAAATATTAATATATAATAAAAATCCATTATTTTCATATACATTTGTGAATAAATAATGCATAATTTCAGATAACATCAACCATGTCTCATTAACTTAAATAATAATAGAAAATAAAAAAATATCCCATGATAAAATCTTCATTTCTTATTCGCATATTTTAATACATATACTTTTTTTTATATATATAAAAATAAGTCATGTCACTATATATAAGAAAATTTAATGATTGCATTAATTTGAACCAAATTACCTTATAATTTATATTATTTTTATTCAAATATTTTATATAATAACCATATGCGGGGGTCTTTTATAATTCTTATAAATGTATAAAAAATACCAAAAATTATATATTATAATAATATTTTATTTTCTATACAAAAGTCTCCGACTTTCTCTATGCTATGTGTGTGTGTGTACGTGTAGATGTTTTATGATGATTGATTATATTTAATTGAGTCATAATTTTTTATGATTTTTTAAATTATTGTTGTATTTCTATTACCTTTTTAAGTTACAATATATAAATAAAAAGCTAAAATTTTATTTTTATATTGTACCAAATATATATGTACTTAATTGACTTATATACGTAGAATTAAATTATTTATTATTACAAAATAAATACGTATTTATTGAGAAACTTATATTCAATATGTACTAGTAATATACTAGTAATGTAATGATTAAAATTGTTGGCTATGATATATAAATATGTATATAAATATATAGTTTAAGTAAAATAAATGAATTGAATGTGACGACTATTTATTTTGTTACCGAAAATAATTTATTATATAATCACAAATATATATACACATAAAAAAATTATAAAGCAATTCAATTTATGTTGTTATAAACTATAATATCACTATATAACTTCTACATTTTATAGTTAAGTTAGAATTTCGGTATTTTCAATTACTTATTATATTACAATATTTTTATATAAATTATGATTAAATTAATAATAATATTTCCATATGATATAGTGAGAAATACTTTAAAAATTTGTCTATTGATAATATTAAATAAATTATATTGCATGGCATCAAAATCCCAGGTGCGATTTTAGCCTTCTCCAACACGCTACTCCAACCGGCGGACCTATCTACAACAAACGTCTTCCAATCCAGAATTTTAAACATCTTAATCATATACCATCTTTTATAAATCACTAAATAAAAAAAGTTAAACATAAAATTAACAAAATTCCTATTTTTTATAGCACATTATAATATTACAAAAGCAAAAATGTTGCATTTACTTTACATTAAAATAAAACACAATATGTAAAATATGTAAAAAATTTATAATAAAATGCAATGGATTATAAACACGACATGAAATGCATCAATAATAGCAGCAAAAGCAGCAATAAAAACAACAACAATTCCAGTATGTTTATAAATAAAAAATTTAAAATAAAATGATTATAACAAATATTAAATTAACATAATGATTTGGTGATTTATTAAAAATAAAAAGTGTTAAAAATAAATAATTTATTAATTAAAAAATTAAAGCGAAAATGGAAAATTAGATAAGAAAAATTATGTAAAATAAAATGTGCGGTAAAAAAAACGTAATTCAACGAAATAAAAAATTTTATCAATAGAATTTATAAATCTATAAGGAAAATTTTTTAAAAGCATCATCAGCATATATTTTATATATTATAAATAATACATCAAAAATATATATTATTAAATTACCACCAATCAATAAATATTTATATATATAAATATATAGATTATAAAACATGCCAGGCGGTCGACGTGGTTTAGTTGCTCCACAAAATACATTTCTGGAAAATATAATACGACGTTCAAATTCACAACGTAAGTGATATTTGTATATTTATTTTAAATTTTTATTAATATAATATAATATATATTTTTGTATATTTTTCACAGTTTAAATACCATTACTATATATATTTTTTATATGACCCACATATATGATATATTATTAGATTAATATTGGTCTGTCTGCAAATATATATATGTTTAGTATTTTATTGTATTGATCAATAAAATACAAACGTTTCTTTTTTGTAATCAAATTTTTAGTAATTTTTTGTTATTTAATGAAAATATAAATGTTTCTTGATTTATATTCATAAATTAAATTTTTGTTGAAATTACTTTTTTTAAATCATGATCGTTTTACATATAACAAAAAAATATCTGTAAAGTAAAAATTTTTATAAAATTTGCTATTTAAATATTATATTATAGTCATTACATTCATCTTTTTCGTGAATTGCTACATTATAACTATTATTTCCATTTTCATATTGATTCCTATTTATCAGTTTTAAATTTATCTGTCATAAAAAATTCCATTGGTCTATTATTCTATTATTATAATAAATATAATAATTAGATATAGTATAAAAAATGAATGGAATGAATGAATTTCAATTTTAAACAAAAACAAAATCATAAAATATGTAATTAAAAATAATAATAATAATAATAATAATAATATTAACAATAGGAATGTATCTGATACTTAGATACGAATACATATATATATATATATATATATAAATAAAAGATAATTTTACATAGTACTCTATATATACAATTCAAAATGAAGATACATTTCTATTTGCTATTTTGTATATTCACCTACATAAAAACAAGCACACATTTTGCAGACAAATTTCTTCAATCTTATCACAATTCGTATTCACACTCATTCATTTTCCCATAGCCTATATGTACAAAATATTATTTATATAGACCTCTTGAGAGTACTTGATTGAGAATATATATACTTAAAAATAAAAGAGGATATATATTATTATTATATATTGTATAATATATATTGTATACTATATGACTTATATGCTGGTATATTATGAACGAAATAAATGTGATATGCTATAGGATATAAGAGTTTATATATATGTTTGGATATGTTGGCGCACAATGTAGAGGCCAAGGAAGTTATATATATATATTTATTTATTTTCATAAATACCTATATATATTATTTCATATTATGTTTTATTATTTTTTTGGGTTTTTTTACAATGCATATGAGTAGTAGTGTAGAATATAATATATATTAATATTATAGATATTCCTATTGGTATGGCTATTTTATTTTCTATTATACATATATGGATATATTGAATCGATATACAAAAATGAAGATTATATATATTCGTTTGTGCACATAATATAAATATATATATATGTAGAATTGATACCGTATATATAAACCGCTGATTATATATAAATAAGAAGAAAAATATAAAAGTTTGAATAAAATATTATTTTTGTATAATATGTTAAATATATATATATTTCGTTATGAGGTTATGGCGATATTCAATATCTATAATATATTATATCTAATGCGTGTGGTATATAAATTACAAACTTAGTTTTTTTCTCTTTAGAAATTTTGACGAATGATTCATTTATTTCATTGTATACATATATATTTATTCAATGCAAATAAAGAATTATATGCGTATAAGATAAGTGTATATATATATATCTAGAGTATTGTGTATTAATAAAATCATATTGTATGCAGAAAGAAAATCATTATATCCATATAATTCAATATATATTTGAAAAAGATTTTGTATCAGTGAATTTGATTGTATATATATTATATATAGGTACTTAATTATATACTTATATATACTCATATATATGTTACAATGTGTATATACAAATTCTTGCAAAGTATTTTTTTATTGACTTTTATTATATTTAAGGAAATAATCAATATATTATATACCATATATACAATTTTACTTCAAATTTAATTATATAATTAAAATCTTATATATATAATTATATAGATATGGTCATTGGACCGTATTTATACATTATATAGATCATTCTTTGTCATCATAATCTTTTAATTCAAATTTTATCTTATATAAAATTATCTTAAATTCAATTATTTACTCAAATACGTAATTAACTTTGAATTATTATTATTATTACTATAACAATATGAAGATGTTTGTAATATTATTATATAAAACTATGGAGGAAAGACAAAATTTAATAAAATAATTTATTTATATATAATTATTTTGCAAACGTTTCGTTTTTATTTTAAAACATTTATTTATTTTTCCTTTTGCTATAATTAATATAATTAACATCTTATAATATTATATAACACACAAGAAGACATGATTATTCATTTTATTATTATTATTATTATATTTTTTATACGCAAATAAATTGTTAAAATTTTGTTATACATTTACATAATGCATTTAACTGAAATTATATTTTGCATATAAATATGATATGGATAAGTTTTGTCAGCTTTTTCATATTCAACTATATGTGACCAATTGAAATCTTTACAATGTCATAGATATTTTACTTATGCACGTAGATCAAATTCACTGTATATAAATTCAAATTGGTTACTATATATTTAATTTGATATTTCTACCTTTATGTAAAACATCACTTAAATTTAGTTATCCATATAATATATTATAATATATATAGCAGTTGCCCATTCTATTATGTATCGGATTCAGTATCAATAAATTTTTGTTGTTGAATTTCTATATATAGACAAAAATAATTTTTATTCAATAAAATTTAGCATAACAATAAGTTTTAAAAATAACAAAAGAATTTCGTTTTTATGTAAATTGGGTCGTATAATGTGAGAATCTATATTATTATATAACAGCGCATCGAATTTTTTTACGTCGTATATTTATTATATATTAGACTCTTAAAATGAATATTTGTGTATATTATATTCGCAATTATTACTCATACGGGATTCTAAGCAATTATAAATTTTCTAATATTTAAGGAGTAAATTTCTTTAATAATAAATTTATTTATATAATATAAATATTGCAACGCATTTTATTTATATATATATATATATATATGGTACATTATTTCACCAAGAAGGTATCATGCGAGGTACTTTATACTTAAGTTTATATTATAATATAAATTATATATAAGAAATGATTTATATATATATATATATGCCAAATGGTGTATATTTTATGTATCCCGTACCCATATATATATATATATATTATTATTTATATGCGGTTATTTTTTATTCATTTCAAAAGGTTAATTAGTTAAATGTTAATGAGATGCTTTGTGGAGGGAGAGAGGTTATAATTATATATACACACACATGTGTTTGATAAATATTAACATCTTCTTGCGTGTCTCTGTTGTATAGTTATGTATATGATTTTTAAAATTATGAATATAAAAATTTTCTTATACTATATAATATACTATAAGTACACATTTAAATATGCGTATACAAATATTATAAATGTTATGTATATGGTAAACATAAAGATATATATATATATAAAAAATGTATGTACCTGTTTTTGATTACATCAATATATATATATTATAATACTTGTCAAAAAGGATACGCTATATATGTAGATATAAATAAATATATGTTTATGAATATTTATGAATATATTTATATATATATATATAACATAAGATGTACAACTTATATATATAATATATATAATACAGATTTAGATATGAATATTTACAATATGAATTATTTAAATATTATATAAGACAAATATAAATATTTGATTAATTTTATACACTTTCGCATATATATCCTTTCATTTTACAATATGTGCAATACTCATACATATGTAATCAAATAACATAGATATATACATAAATAGTAAAATTATAAGTTAAATTGTTATTTATATAGTAAATTAGAAGTAGTTATTTCCTAAAATTTTCTCAGACTATTGCAATTATTCACCCCTATGGCCCTATACTATAAATATATACAATATAATCAAAATATATGTCATCCATTACGTTCTATATAGGGAAATTATATAATGGGTGTGTCACTATTTTAATTATTTTGTATTTTATATAATTATAAACCTTTCAAATACTCATAATATTATAATATTATTTTATATTTTATTAAATTTAAAATAAAATATGAATTCATATTTTATATAAATTTCTATTATTTCACGTGCGGTGTTCTTTTATATTTATAAATTTATAGTATTCATTTATATATACAAATATTTATTATACGAATATAAATATATATTCTTCTTATAAAAAATTACATTTGTTATAACAATAATAATAATAATAATTTAAATTTGGTATGCATATATTCATTTTCTATTTGACAGATACTATATATTTATTTCATATATACACAATATTATAATAATAAAAATGTAACAGTTTGAAGGGTAAAATAAATTATATATATAATATTTCAATATATAGCTCTAACCACAGCATACACATAAAACAAATTTCACATATATTGTACATTATTCGTGAAATTTGATAAACTATAATTTAACAAAAATTATTGAAATAACTATAAAGAGCTGCCGTTGAATGTGTTGCGAATGTGATTAATGTTATTGACATTTTGTTTTATTTGGTATTGGTATTATTTATTATTTTATTATTATATTTAAAATCTATATAGATTAAATGTATATGGAGAATCTTTATGACATTTCACTTTTGCTTTAAAATTATTATATACAATTTTAAAGTAAAATGTTAAGTATATAGTTTAAATTCAATGTTTTTTTTTTACTATATTCAAATAACAACAATAAGTTAATAATAAAAATAATATTATATAATAATATGTATAACAATAATTACATCATCAGTTTTTAATAAATTTTCTGCGTTTTAAAAATGCTGCAAATGTTATTGTATATATAAAATGCATAAGGTTAAATTTTATCTGACAAAATGAACATGAGGTGGTGTATTACTTTAAAAAAAATTTGTATAGTAAATGAAATTCTTATTTATTGTATTATAACTTACACTTGAATAATATAACTTGGAATATATTTATAACAAAAACACAGTATATATATATATATATATATACAATCAGATAATATTATATTTTTATGTTTCTTCTTGTACATAACACATATACATATGTTTTATTTGTTCTACAACATAATGTTATAATATATGAATGATGAACAGCAAAAACCTTTTATGGCCTTTCTCATTTGCGCGTCACACTATTTTATTTAACATGCATACATTTGTATAATTGTATATATAGAGAACATATGAATATATAGCGTACATGTATTTAAATTCACTGCATGTTACATAGATTTGATTTTATAGTTCTTTATTATACTTTTGTGAATATATATGTTATATGTACATACATTAAATTCAACGCAACAACAAAAACGAATTTATGTATATATATAAGAAAAAAAAAATACAACAAAAAAATTACAATATTCAAGGATATTTTAAAAAACTGAAAACTAATACAAAATAAAAAAAAAATGAATCACATCACATCACATACTCAATTTTACTTGAAGGCTTTTTGTTATACACAACAGTTCTTTATTATTTCTATTTTTGTGAATTCCATTTTCATTCTTATACATTTTTATATCACATTCATTTGTATATATAGAAATAGTGGAAAGAAAAAAAAAATAACTGGAAGCAATACTTTTTCCTATTATATTCATTCCTTCCTTTATATAGGAAAAATCTTAATTATTTTATATTTATATATTATAAATTTTCTTTCTTATACAATTTTCTCATCAACGTGTGTATATAAGTGTCAAGTGGTACATATACAACATATTTATATTATTTTTCATTTTATATAGTTCTCAAATAATAACATAAATATATATAAAATATAAATAAATGTTGTTTATTATTATTTTTTATCACAATATTATACAATTATTATTATATTTAAAATATATATATATATAACTAATAATAACAATAAAAAACAAACTATAGTAAGAATAATAAATTTATTTTCTTGTTCATTTTGAACTGTAACTGTGCGATATAAACATATATGGTATAAATAAAAATGTTATCAATAATAATAATAATGGATAATAATAATAATAATAATAATAATGGATAATAAAAATAATTAATAGTTCTCATGCAATGAATAAAAATAAAGAAAAACTTACGTTATTACACTAATTTTTATATGTTATTGATCATTACAATATAAACAATGCCGTGACTTGGAATATTATATTGTATAATCAAATTATCTTATATAAATTTTTATAATTCCCGCTCATATAAGTCCTTTTTTACTTCATTTTAGTTGTGTAAAATGTAAAGTATGTCTATATATATATGTGCAATAATTAATTTTAATAAAACTTCTGAAGGAATAGATTAAAATAATAGAATCGATAAATGAAAAAATCAGTAATTTGAACTTTTTTTTTCTAGTAAATATAGCTATAATAATGATTGGCTTATAAATTTTTTAATATGTTTATACGAATATATATTCGCTTCTATTGTATTATAAAAATCTTATGTAAGTTTCATGGTATTATAAATGTTAGATCAATTTTAATATATATAGAATTTATGGTATATAACTGAATGGTGTTGTGTGTGTGTGTGTGTATAGAAACATTATTAATCTTGATTCTATAAAACAACAAATAGTAATTCAATTGAGTAATTTTCAATATGATACCACCGGATTGAATAACATACGCTTAGATCACTGCGCCAATGCGAATCACTCATTCTTGAACACAACTATACATTTTTTATAACAGCTAATGTTATAGAAGAATAAGTGTTTTAATATTGTGTATATAAAGAAACAGTAAAGAAAATTTAATTATTTATTATATTGAAATAATACCTTATATCTTTACAAATGGCATTTCATCAGACTTTACATGTGTATAACATTCATTATGCATTTATATATACACACTAAAATTATATGCGTAAATTCCTTTCAATATATTATGTATACCGTTCCGTCCTATATAAATATGGTATTGATAATTTGTGATATAATAATATTAGCATCGTCGCTTTTAGTTGCGGGGTTGTTCATGGTAACCGTATAAGAAAATATTTTTTACAATTTTTCTTCTTCTGTTTATTTACAATAAATTATTTAGAAATTTTCCAACTTAGAAAAAAAAAAATGGTACATAAAAAACCGGATCAAATCAAAATAAATATTTTACAAGACAGTTAGTTATACACTATAACTGAATACAAATTTGTTTTGTATTATTTTTAATGAAGTTTTTTATTTTATTTTACGAATCTCACTCTCTCTCTATATATATATTTGCAGATCTTTTCAAATATAAAAGAAAAAAAAAACGAAGAAATCCTAAACATACAAAAATAAAACAATCTTTCAATATACTGTGCGACATGATTAATTCACCATATATAAAAAAACAAACTTATATATGCTCTTACATATATACATAAGAAAAAAAAAAACATTAATACATAACAATAACAAAACAAAACAACAACAATGAAACATTGATATCACATTATTATTATATGCCAGTGTATATATTTTGTAACTTATACAATTCATTTCATCGTACACACACATCTTATGTATCAGATATATAAAGTATTAAATACATAATGTATTCGAGTATATATATATGCAATACATATATTTATATTATATGGATATAAAAAATAGCTAAATTGTATATATAAAACAAAAATTGATATGAAACAATAAATTTTCAAATGAAAATTAATATTGATAAAATGTATAACATAAATTTTATTCTGTATAATATCATTGGAACATAATATCAGAAAAATTAAGTAATTTATAATATTTATAAAAATATATATGTAAATAAATGCACATTTTTAATTGGTCGCATTTTACTACGTATGATATATATGAAAATTGTGTACGTATACTTAGTTATGATATATATCGTATATGATTTAATTCAAACAAAATCAAGAAATTTATAAGAAATCCACAATGCTTCATGCATCAATGGATGAGACCAAACATATACCACAATTTGATTTAAGTAAACGGTATATGTATACAATAATGAATTATAACCAGTTTTTAGTGGATGAAATATATACTTAAATTTATTTTATATAACTTTTACCTTTTTGGTCTAATATAGTAAAATATACACTTTTAACCTTTTTTATTTTTAAATAAATATTTAACAACATGTGTAGCACATGCTGCTAAAAAGTTTCAGTTAGATAATATTGTGAATACTGTTTTCATATACAAAATTTCGAGAATTAATTGTGCGGCGTTATCGTTTCAATGTACATACTACCACAACGCCGCCTCATTGATTGTGAGTATTTACCCATTATATATTATATATAGACATCAGAATAAAGTATTATAATTGTTAATGGAAATGTTCACTATATATTTTCATATTTCAAATATCAATTAATTTTATGTTTTCGTATAGTTTTCTATATTATTTATAGAATTATAGATTTGTTCATTTTTATTTTTTTTTATGTAATTCAATATATTATTATGAACTTAATTGATTTGATTGATTTTTTTTTTAGATATGGTTTATAAATACAAGAAATTCAATACAATCTTTTTTTAGAAATGTTCTATCGTTATAAACAAACACCTACACATATATATTTATTGTCTTTATAATAATTAATAAATAATTTTTATAATTATTTTGTATTTATAGAATTGTCAGCGATTGTTTTTTTTTAATTGTCACAACAAACAGGAACCTATTCTTTTCTTGCTAATTTTTACCTGATTTTGTTATAACTAATAGTTCTCCATATATGATTAAATTATACAATTATACAGCTAACACATATATATTTATGATAAGTTTCATTTGTTATTTATATAAAACTCGCATATATTTGGCATCGCAGATGTATGAGCGCATTTTTGGGTGAGCACGAATGGTTTAACTAAATTCAACATAAAAAAAAGGAATTCATTTAAATATAAAATTACCTTATTTACCTTATCACCGCATTACAATATTGTTTTACTTTTATCGTATATACTTTTATTTTAATTTTTTATTATTTTTGTGTTTAACTTTATATTAATATTATTATTAAATATATAAAATGAAAATAAGTATGCATTAACTTGTTATATGTAAACACAAGTTACTTGTGCTAATAAAAAAAAAAAAAAATAAAAAAGTAATAGAACATCAACTTTTACACCTATCCACCTATACAAAAATAAAGTTTAATAAGTAAAAACACGCATAAAAGAATGGTATGGTATATGCAAACATTAACTAATGCGTAAAATACCGTATATATAAAAAAAAAACGCATATTTAAATAATACAATTTTTATTTATTTATCTTTTTTATGAATGCATCACTAATTTAAATTTTAATTAATTTAAAAATATTCCTATATATATTAATGTTTCAAATATTCATCATTTTGAAATTTTGTATATATATGTATATGGGAAAGTTATAGGAACGTTATATATGAAAAAAAAAAACCGTATAAAAATACAAGTATTTGAATTTATATATAGTTAAAAAAAAATGACTGTCTGTTTTATTTTCTCCTTCATAATGACAGATTTAGATATTATATTACAAAAAATAATGCAATAACTTCCTAAAAATAAAAAATACTATGTGCGACACAACCCCATATCATATACCATTCATTCATACCCGTATATATACATACCATTCCCCATAACACATATATTTATAATCTCATTTTTTCTCGTTTTAATTGTATATATTTTATATTGTATATCCTCATATAAATGTATATACTATGATGAACATTGTATGGTATATATACGCAAACCCTTATGGCCTATATATATATATATAGTTAGTTATGCTATATATACATAACCAAGAGATAAAAATAAAAATTAATGGCATGACATCTCTTGACAATCATCATAAACTTCATTTAAATCATGATGAACATAGTAATAAATTTTATTATTGTTTGTTTTTCTAATTTCTCAGTCGCATATATTGGATAGGCGAGAATTTGTGGTGTATATATATAGTACATATATAACTATTCTATATATAATAGAAAGCTACATATACATATATAGATATAGAATATATAGAAAGAGGAAGATTATAAATTTATATATGTAATATTAAATTCTCGGTGGAAGTGTATATTTAAAAGGTAAAAAAAAAAAAAAATAGGGGAGAAAATAGAACATTGTCATTTATAAATAAAATATATAATATGAAAGTAAATACAAATATTTTTATAAACTATTGTATGTGTACGTCATAGCGCTTATATTGTACATACGCAAATATATATAATATATGGTATATGCCACGAATAGGGTATGTATTTTCCCTTAAAATTATAAATTTATCCCTTCCCAACGCTTATATAATTCGCAAATATTATATAAATTAATTTTTTTGCAATAGGTATGTTATTTAAAAATTTACTAGGTTATAGAAGTTTTACAAAAACATTAGGTATGATGTGTGTGTAACTTTTTCATTTATATGTAATATGTAACAAACATTCAAAATTTATAAACTATATATACAAAGAAACAAAAAGTATTCTATATTATACATATGCGCATAAAGTACTTCGGGTTATAGGTGTACTTTATGTGGAATCGATAAATAAGTACAAAATATGCACTCTGTGAAAATTATATTTTATTTTATGCTATATTAACACAAAATATATATGTTGGTATATATGTATTATATACTATACAATGGCATTGTCTTCAGTACATCAATTGCAGGATGTAATGACGTCATCTGTATCCAATATATGCCGGGTGTTTCATTTAAAACTGGCCATATATAGTAAATATTTCGAAAACGCATCTTTGAAAAATTTCAATATATAGAGTTGACATAGAATAATGTTGTAAGATAATGGTTTTACAATGGATATAATTGTTTGTAGGTTATTCAACATTTCCGATTTTAATCATCCATTATATCATATATATATATATAGCACGAAATATATATTTAACCAAAATCTTCCATATTATTATGTTATATAGAAAGACTATATATACAAAGTTAACTTCAAGCATATGCTACATAAATTTTTGCATATTCTCCATACATTGTCATCACGAAAATGTTGCATAAAAATTTTTCCACATATAATCCATTATTCTATAAATAATTGCCTATACATATATACGACAAATTTATAAAATGAAATACCCGGTTTCGTGTAAAAGACCATCATGTGTATTGTTTATATATGATTGGAACACTATACAATATAAACCAAGTTTATATATATATATTTATATATTTAAAAAGAAATTTATTTATTTATTTAAGTAAATTATTTTACGTTAATAATAATAAAATGGATTGTCAAATAAAATCATAAAATCTTATATAGATTTTATTATAGAAGCTTTTCTTGTGTGGTTGTTTTTTTATTACCAATTTACATATAAACAATATATACTAAATTTAGTAAATAAGTTAAAATATTTATAGGAAAAGTGTCATTTTTATTGTATTATATTCAATCCTGCTTGTTCGGTATATATATATATATATATATATAGTGGATTTATAGTCTTATAAATTATGGTGTATATCTTTTCTTTGGTTTCATTTGTAATACCATATATATTTTTACTGATATATATTTACAGAGGACGTTGCTACTATGTATATATTTTGTTTTTTGTTTTTACTATACATATTACTGCTATGTATATCTAAACACATCTAACACAAATGGTTAAGTTTTGCTTATTTTCTTATATAAGGTTAAAGTTCTATATATTTTTCATATAAAATAGAATATGGAGTTAACATATAAGCGCGGTGGTAAAATTTTATAAGGGTAGGTAAGTTATATACATAGTTTTGTTCGATAACAATTTTTGCTGTCTATACTATGTAGCATTTAGAATGGTATTATTTATATATAAAGTGTTGTATATATACTAGTATACATTCAGTCAAATAAGTACCCGGAAATTTGAAATAAAACACAAACAACTTATCAATCATCTAAATTTATTATATCCCCTTCAAAATAGGCCCCTTCTGAGGCAATACACTTCTTCCAACGAACAATCCAATCATCGAAACACTTTTTAAAGCTATATTCCGAGATGGCCTTCAATTCTCGTTGCGAATTAGTTTTGATGTCTTCAATGCTCTCAAAACGGGTTCCACGAAGTGGTAATTTGAGTTTTGGAAACAGGAAAAAGTCACATGGTGCCATATCTGGAGAGTACGGTGGTTGTTCGATGATATTTGTTGAATTTTTGTTCAAAAACTCGTTAACAATGATCGCTTTGTGCGCTGGTGCATTATCGTGGTGCAAAATCCAACTGTTGTTCCGCCACAAATCTGGTCTTTTGCGACGAACATTCTCTCTCAAACGCTTCATAACGCCAAGATAATATTCTTTATTGACGGTTTGTCCCTCCGGTAAGAATTCCGAATGAACAACACCACGAATATCGAAGAAAACGGTCAGCATCACCTTGATTTTCGATTTGCTTTGGCGCGGTTTTTTCGGTTTCGGCTCATTTTTGGCGCGCCATTCCGATGATTGTTGACTTGTTTGCATGTCGTACTCGTAAACCCATGTCTCGTCACCAGTTATGATGCGTTCGATGAACGTTGGATCTGAATTTACGCGTTCAAGCATGTCTTCAGCCACCTTACTGCGATTCATTTTTTGAAGAAAATTCAGATCTTTTGGCACCAATCGCGCTGCGACTTTCCGCATACCCAAAACATCAACCAAAATATGACGAGCGGTCTCATGAGACATGTTCATTTCTTTGGCTATCTCTCGCAAACTATTATGACGATTTTCGAGCACCATTACCTTTATTTTGTCGACGTTTTCTTCAGTTGAAGAGGTCGAAGGCCGTCCTGAACGTGGCAAATCGTTCACTTCTTCTCGCCCCTCTTTGAACGATTTATACCAATCGTAAACTTGAGTTTTCGACATGGTTGAATCACCAAATGTTTTTTTCAACATTTCCAATGTTTTGACACAAGAAATTTCGTTTGAAACACAAAATTTCACACAAACTCTTTGATCGATATTTTTATCCATAGTAAAAATCGCAACGCACACAAAAGGTTGACTTGTTCCTAATGACGCCGTAAGCAAACTAAATCACACATAGCAATAAAAATTCACAGAATGGTGGCTGACAGTTGTGTCAACCTGAGAAAAAAATTTTTTTTAAATATTCTCAGAGAGAAAATTAAAAATGAGAATTTCCGGGTACTTATTTGGCTGAATGTATATTCTTTATATGCAGACGTGTACATATATTTATGTTTGTTCTATACCTATACCGTTGTTATAAAGATGATTTGCAAATAATTATATTTAGTATATTTTTCGTTATATATATATATATGATATACATATAGTATCTTATATATCCATACTTTATATATAGTATATAGGTAGTTAATATAGAAAAAGTTACACCTTTATTTATTTATAATACACATATAAAGAATAAATCCATTATCTAAAATTGTGTATTTTATATATATAAATGTGAAAAAATAATAAAAAATCTATAAATATTTACTCAATGTATTTTTTTAATAAAATTTTTTACATGAGTTTTTGTGTTATATTAATATAAATTGTCTATATATATATGTACATTGGGTTAATTAATTTTAAATTATACTATATTTTAAAGGAGTTCGGGTTATCCATGACTCATTTTCTGTTTTTATATAACACTTTTTTTTTATTTCTTATTATTATATTAATGACAGGGTTCATCAAAATATACTTTTAACATTTGTATTTCAAGTATATACAAATAACAATATATATTTTTCGAATAGTAATTAGAAGTGTGCTGTGTCCATTCTATTGTACACATTACTTTTCAGTACATTGTACATATTATGTTGTATTACCCATACTACCCTTATCAATTTTATAGAAAGTGGAGTGTGTTCAATGATAACGGATAACCATTATTTAGGCAGTGTGCCACCGCAGGCGATTTTTTGTTTTTTTATCAAAACTATATTCGTTTTCTAGTTTCAATAACATTTTGTATTAATAATGTACATCGATTGCTTTTACACATATACACCAGTTACATTATAATTAGATTAAAATAAGTTTTATATATATACATATTTGTACATATTTGTTACATATATACGATATAATTAATTTATTGTTGCCTTTTGTATATTTTTATATTACCAATATATTATAAATAATTAATTTCATAATCTTTTAATAATAAAATTTATATTATTTTTACTATATAAATGCTACTTTTACTATATGTATACACTTTGTGATATTAATTTACTGCTTGTTATTTTTGTGAAATCATTTATTTGTTGTTGTTTATATGTTTTATGTTGCATTAAGTATTAATATTTATGTATAATGATTTGTTATTTCTTAATTTTTTTGTGTGTTGTTCGTGTGTTTTTTAATTATTTTTTTTTATATATTTATTTATATACAAAAAGTTTGACTACGTTTTCGAGAAGGTCAAATTATAGTCGCATACATATACCTTAAATATTATATTGTTATTTTTTTTATTATATAGTATTTATCAATTTTATCAATATAGTTAAAATTTAATCAACAATCCTTATATAATACACAGCAGGTGCTAATCATTCACATATAAATAGTAAAATATAGTTTATGATTTTGGTTTATTATATTATACTCCTTTTTTTTTTTATATATACTTATACATTTACATATTTATTAGATTGTAAATAAATAACGTACGGTGTTACATACCCAAAGATAATATAAATAATTATTCCGTATAATAAATGTAATAAAATTTAAATAATAAAATAAGAATACGGTCTATTAAAATAATACCCTGTGGAAATAAATAATATTACATAAATAATATGTTTAATTCTCTAATCATAAACAAACAAATTAAAATCATTAAAAAATCGTATAAGTATATAATATATTATAGTATATATATAGAGAGTATCATGTATCCACTTGTATTCACTCTATATATAGTCTATATATACAGTACACTGTGTGTATGATAAAAAATTTATATAGTATATGTAATGTATTTTTTATACACTTGGTGATATATCAATTTAGAATTTTTGATTACAATAACAAGAAAATTTCATAATGAAAAAAAAAAAAGACACATTTATAAAATCATTATAAATTTTCTCCCCAAAAATATATAATAAGAAAATAATATAACAACAATTTACATAAAAAAAAAAAAAATATCTTATACATTTTTACTATAAAACAATAAACAACATGCAACAAAAATTATATAATTCTGAAAAAAATGAAAAATAAATATGAAAAATCGTAAAAAATACCATAAAAGAAAAAACAATAATTTTAAAGAAAATATAAGAAATGAAAAACTGGAAAAATTATATAAATTATAGTCGCAAGCTAAATATACAGAATGTATTTTCCTATATATAAGATACAATAAATTGGCATGTAGACTATAAAAAAAGTTGTCTTAAAATAAATATTTTAATCCTTTTAGATACATATAGACGCGAAAGACTACGGGTTGTTTTTTTTTCTTCTTATACTCAACGTAGGTTTAAATATTTATTATAAGATATTTAAAGAAATTGGATTTTTTTTATTTTTTTTACTCAAAATTACCCAATTTTTTAACACAAATATTTATGTCTTAAAGATCTTCTTATATAGATTTAATATAACAATATATATATAATATATATTATACGCGAGTGTCGTACCATTTCATATATGTGATTATTATATTTAAAGAATGTTAAACTGTTAAAAATGTAATTCAATCTTTATTGTATTTCGTACATATTTTCAAAATAGAGTATTCGTTTTTAAATTTGCATTTTACTTTTAATTTTAATTGTAACAAAAAATTAAAGTTTGTATGATTTGTATGTAAATTTACTTCTTCTTTGTTGTGAAAACTTGGATATTGGCTCTCAGTGTAAAAGCAGCATTAAACATTTTATGGATAGATAGTAGATGCAATAGTTTTACTGAAAGATTTTTCAAACGTTTCGTTTAATTTTTAAATGTTTTAAAATAATAATATCATTAACCGTATGATTTGAATGAAAATAAAATCAATAATAAATGGAGATTATCATTGAAAACATATATTAAATGCTGATGGATACAACGAAATCTATATCAATATATAATCATAGGGTACCAAAAAATCTTGTAAACGTTCTCTCTACCTTTAAAGTTATATTATCTCAATGGTTTTATAAGATTTTATACGGAGGATTATTCTCTTTATTTATAATCCATATTGTAACATATTTTTCCAATTGCTATAAGATATGAAACATTATATACTCGTACGTTGTACATATATTTCATAAATGTATCTGTATTGTATTTTGTAGTTGTACTTGTATCTGTTTATGTAAATATATTATATTAATTTTTTATTTAATTTGCATAAAAATTTCTGTTTATAGAAGCTACTTTCAATAACGTTAAAAATTATTTATTATTATATTTTATATAAATTAATAATTTAATTAGTTTAATTTTTATAGAAATATATATATTATATGTTAATTTTCAATTTTTGTGTGACATTATATACTGTTGAGCACATAAAAGTATATAATTAAAATTAAATATTGTATTCGTTCAAGGTTTCTTTTCTTTTCATCTGCGAACAAGGTCTTTTTTTTTAACTAAACATAATATTTTTTTATGTATATATTTATGTGTGTGTGTGCAACTACCTACATATGCGTATATATTAATATATAATAAAATTTTAATTCTACTGTACAATATTAATAATATTACATGAATTTTAAATATTACGAGTCATACATATATAGGTAAATTTATATTTTATAAAAAAAATGTTAAAAATCCAATTTCCTAAATATAGAGATTTTCAAATTTCATTTATAAAGACTTTATGCGGACGCAGAATATATTTTTGGTATATATAGATTTGAAATATTTCAATTTAATCGCGGCTATATATAATTGTATGAAAACAAATGTACATATAATATAGAATTTAGAATTCAATTATATATTAAATTTAATATGCCAAAACCACGCTATTCAATTCAATTGTAATATAATGAATTTAGTATATTTACTAAAATATTTATATATCGTTTTATTTTAGTTGTATGAAAATATAAATGCCATGTATAGTTACGAGTTTTTTTTTTTATTTCCAAAAGAAAAGAAATGCTTTTAAATTAAAATCCATCAAATAAAATTAATTGAATTAAATATTATAATTGTTTTGATGTGTGCTCATACAAAGAAATCACTTAAAATCTCGAAAATATGAAAGAATATTATTTTATATACAATATTTTATGAATTTATCACAATATTAAAATATTTTATAAATAATCGATTAGATTTTAAGTGTTAAAATTATAATTATTATTTGTTATAATTTATTATATAAAATTATTAATTACACAAGTACTCGTATACGTATAAATAAGTATTTTTATATTAAAAACAATTTATAATAGTTGGCTCTACAAAAAATAAAAAGAAATGAAGACAAAATATGAACCTAAAAGTTAAAACAAATTTATTTATCTAAAATCTAATTTAATATATATATATGTGTGTATGTGGTTGTGTGGATAAATGTGTATAATATTTATTCTTTTTACTATATATAAAACAGTGTGTACATATATTACTATATATATATATAACCAAAATGTGTAAAGTAAAATAAGGTTAGCATATATGAATTTTATAACCTACATAAACATATCTATATTTATATATAACTTTATGCTATTACATATTAAGAGAACCTCAAAATAATGATTAAGCGAATTTGCTATAAGGGTTAGTTTTATACTGCTTGTCTTTCTATATATGGAAATGGTGAAAATTGTATATACTCGTATATACCCAACACACTATATCCACACATTTATATAATTTTGTGTAGGTGATTAAGTAATTTATTATGAGGCTATGAAAATAGTGAATTTATAAATGTATATATATATATATATTCGTTCATATTATTTATATATATTTATGTACTTTGTTTTAGCTAATGAACTCTCCAGTGCACATTAATATAAATATATATTTATGCATATATATATATATACGCCGTATATATAAATAATACATTAACATATTAAACATTTGCATATATATATATATATATCATTCTGCATATGTAATATATTTTTGAAATGATAACAATTATAATGTTAAAATTAAATTATAAATATAAATATAATATTCATTCATATGTATTTTTGTATGTACATTTATGGGTGAAGAGTGAAAAATGGATATTATATATATATATTTATATAGGGAAAATTATATTGCAAATATTGTAAATTATTTATAAAATACATATGGTATATATATCATATGTTTGTGTGTGTTTGTGTATTTATAAAATGGCAACAAGTACATAATTATATATGATATGATATAATATGTTAAAACAAGGTTAACCAAAAGTATTTACAAGCATCAATTCTGGAGTGGTATAATTTTTATTAACTTTTTCACATATATAGTATAATTATTCCATATCAATTTCGTGTCTTATGGGTAGTTGCATATTGAAAATAAAATTTTGTTTTCACATTAGTTTCGTGTAAACGATTTAAAAACAATTATTTTTGCCCTTAAAAACCTTTTGAATCGGACGTCAACTGTTTAACAGATATATAAAAAAAAAAAACCTCAAAATTTCACTGTGATCCTGCGAGGATCTTGTATTTTGTGCATTTATACAATGTGTATTTTTTTTAAAAAAAAATAGCTAAATACGTTTTATTATTTAGCCATCTCTATCTAGGAATAACCTTGTATTATATATTTTATTTTATATGTTCGTACATGTATATATTCATATATTTAATATAAATTAATTAATTTTACATGTGTTTTAAATTATATGTAATTTATTTTATTTCTTATATATATATATATATGAGAAATATATTCATTTAATATATTTATATACTATTTTATATGTGCTCATATAAGTATGTGTAGTGTAGGTATATACAATATTATGCATATAAATATATATATATTATGATTAAAATTTCATATATGAATGATTATAAATGAACGCATAACAAATGAATATCCTCAAAACATTAAATTTATATATATTTAGAATTAGATTTCAAGTGTGAATTTGGTTTTGTTTAAATGAGATTATATAATATTAAATAATGCTTTCTAATTTATGTCTTCTTAAAATTATACATCTACAAAACATCTATAAATTTTAATTTCTATATAGTGTATAGTAATTTTATTTTGTGTTTTAAACAATGTGTATGTAGTCATTGTTTATTGACGCATTTCATATTTAACAAAACGTACACAATTAATGTGTGCATACAATGTGCCAGTGTAAACAATCTATAACGTCTAATAATATTGTAACATATTTTGTTAACCATTATTAAAATATATTTCTGAATCGGTTGGGTATAAAAGTAGTTGATGAATTGATATTATAAATATATAAAAAATAATTTAATAACTTTTCGATGTTTATTGTTGGAAAAATATAATATTTTCTACAATCAATTATAAAATATTATTAAAAATTCACAACAAGAATCACTAATCATGTATATAAGTTATTAATTTATCTATAACATATATATTTTCATTTAAAATGATACAGACAAATATTTCGTAAAATGTTGAAGATACAAAAAAACAAAAATTTCGATTATATTTTAATGTTTATCTAAATTCTATGCATAAAGTATATATATTGTATTAGAAAACGCAAACCAAAATATATACGATATATATATTTTATAAAATACTTTAATGTTAATCCTATCCTTATTTGACCTATAAATGACTATCCAACATCAGATTATACTGACATAAACATATGTAGCTCTCACATATATAATGATAAAAATGTTGTATATAAGAAAAGTTTTTTATTTTATCCTCAAAATATAGGTTTTTGTTTTTGTATCAAAATATTGGTCTCTCTATTTACAAATATATATGTTAAAATAAAACACCCCTTATTATTGACATGAATAAATAATTTAAAATCTTAAATAATATTAAACGAACCCCCAATACAAAAAACAAATTATAATATATATTTTTAAGACGATTTTGCTATACAATACTAAAAATTATCTGAGAAATTCTATATTCTGTATTATATAATTAAGTATCAATTATGGTAATTAAATAAATTAACAGGTTTATGTTATGAAATACTTATTGAATAACGTCTACAAAAATTTTACAATGTATCCTTTCAAAAATTATAACAAAAATATTCTATAAAATAAAAGAATAAAACAATAAATATTATTATTCCATAATTATATATTCTTTAATTAAATATTTTATCAATAATAATTTAATAATAATAATAATAATAATAATATTTTCTATATATTTTTTACAGCGGATAGTTCCTTTTTACTGGCAAATGCTCAAATTGTAAGTTTTCCAATTGTTTACTGCAATGAATCATTTTGTAAAATTAGTGGTTATAATCGTGCTGAAGTTATGCAAAAATCGTGCAGGTTAGTTAAATAAATAATTTATTTTATTTTATTATAGTGTATACTGTTTTACTATATAAATTTATAAAAACTTTAGCTGCACTTTTAAAATAATCGCTCATTTTCATTTTCAAATGTCCATCTGCATTTTTAATTATTTTGTTATATATCATAATAACATTCATACAATGCAATTTACATAAAGAAGAAAAAAGGAGCAAAAGGATATATGTATAAAGGTCAATGACATTATATATTTTGTTATATGCATATAGCATATTTTAAATTTAAATATATTTTCTTTTAAAATACTCTTGAGTATTATTTTTATTATATACTATAGATTGAATTAGAATATATAGATAGATAAATACGAGGGCAGTCTTCTCCGCTATAAGTTGCCTCACATTAAAAACACTTTTTTTTTTTGGCAATTCCGTTTGTAAAATACGATTTTTCAAAACAAAAACCTTAACAGCAAACAATTTTTTTAGATTTGGAAACGAGAAGAAGTCAATGTATGTTTAGTGTTGGATCTATGTCTCATCGTAACAGTTATCCATATCTGTTTTGATTGCTGATAAATATAATGAATTGCAGTACTAACTTGAAATTTATCATTTTTTTTCGAAAACACATCAAAATTAACTGATTCAATTGCTTGTAAACATTAAACTATTTAGACATCAATTTACGTATCAAATCCTATAGAATTGTTTGTAATTTCTAACCATATCCAATCTATAATATTGACAAATAGACATCGTTACAGAAAAATCTATCGAATTGCCCTCGTAAAAATTTCTTTTACACTCTATATTATATAAAATTTATAGTTAATTTTATACAGTGACGTATAAAACTATATAATGATATGTTCAAATGTATGCGTCTATAAGAAGAAATAATAAAATTAATTATTTAATTTAATGATATATATATATATTCAAATTATATAATATGGAAAATTCTTATTGATATGTTTTTTTTGTTAGAACAGCCCTATAATTTCTGTTTTTTTTTTTATAAATAAAACAAAATCCGAAACCAAAAAAAAAACCCCAAATTATTGTGAAAAATATAAACTTTTAATCAATATTTTAGTTTTTTTAAATTTTTCTCACGTTTCTATGGTTTATGAGTGTGTACGTGTGTGTATTTTTTTTTGGGGTTTTTAACTTTTTTATTTAACACATTTTTGTGTAATATATAAACTTGTATATGTATCGCTTATGCATTGTATATATTCAGAACAAAACTTTATTTTTTATAAAAGATGCTGTTGCAATACAAATGTTTATTATTTCGCATTCGATGTCGAATTGTGTTATATAATATAATTTTTGTATATATATATATATAACTAAAAATATAAGCTACATTGAGTAAAAGGGTATGTCTGGAAACGTGTTAATTTGTATATATTATATAACGAGTACATACAATTCGTGCATATATATATATATATATCTGTAATATGCGTATATAAATATAGCATAAATATATATATAGAATTTATTTCATTGATTATACAATTAAATAATGTAATCAAAATATTATTGATTTTTTTCTTTAAATCCACTCTAAAGCATTATATTATTTATTCGTTCTGTCTGCAAATATTATCTATATTGAATATACGTAACTTATAATACATTTTCGTTATCATATATATATATAGCTATCTATTTATATATATATATATATTTTATATAATGTATGCTATGTAATATATATATACAATTTGTTAAGAATATAATGCAATCATCGTACAAATTTAATATACATATATAAAACAGCAAAAACAAAGTGATTTATTTTTTATTCAGAATTCTAATGTGTCAATCAATAAATGTGCGTATATATCCATGTTAAATAAAATTGAAATTTATGATAGAATTGATTTTATTTCATAAGACTAAATCATTTGGTTTTGTTAAATGGTGTTCTGAATTGATATTTTCTTTCTCGAAATCGAAGCTATATGTAAATTATGATTTATTACTTTTTAACAAATTCAAAAAAATAAATAAATAAATAAATAAATATGAGTAAATAAATGAATTGATTAATTGATAATAAACGTTTTGCGTATGTGTATATAAATATATACTTATAGGAAAAATCATCGAAAGATTTATAAGAGAAAATTTTATGTATAATAAAGTTTTCTTTTATAATTTTGTTTGAAATATTGCAAAAGTTTTTTTTTTTTATTTTATAAAAATATATTTATATCATTAAATTGAATCACCAGTTTCATATTTTATACATTTTTTTTTATTTAAATCGCATATATCATTTTATGATTGTAAATTTATATATTTTATCGTTCTGGCAGCTATATTATATAACTGAATCTACAATATATTATTTTATAATTGTATTAAAAAAGAGTTTTGTTATTATTTTGATATGAGACTATCAAATATATTGAATTTAAAATAAATATCTTTAATAGAGGAAATTGCTAATATATAAAATTGTGTTGTATATACTATTTATTAAATTTTCCAAAACCAATATATCATTTTCACACTTTTATATCATTTCACAGAATTGTTCTCTAATTGATTTGATATATATATTTTTATATAAAATGCTTAATTTAATAATTTAGTTGATTAATTCTTTTCATTATTATACATAATGTGTTCAGTAACAATCTTTTTAAATATATTCAATTTCATTCGATAGCTTTATTGAATGAACTACCACCAGAAATTGTTCATGAAAAATACACCTTAGGCGTATTTATATCTATTTACTTATATACATATATATATAATATAGCAGAGTGTGCCAGCTACAATGAATTATGAAATATTATAAGGTCAGTTTGACATGTCAATAAATTGTCGCCTTTCAATTGTATGTCAATATTATTTTCATAGTTATGCCAATAATTATGAGATGACATATACATATTTTTCTAATTTATGTGTCGATTGAATTGTAACTATATAATAATTATATAAAAACATACAAAAATAACTCTTATATATATTCCACTTTGTTCAACTCCTATAGGTGTATTATATGCGTACTTTGCCAATTCACTTTTATTATTATTCTCAGTATTCAACATTTATTCATTTTGTGTATAACTTTTTTAAATAGGTTCGCATATATATATATACACACACATAAATAACATTAAATTGAATAAAACTAAATTAAATCTATGGATATATAAAAATGTTATAATAAATCACGATCGCTATAAAAGAAATCTATGGTTGTTAAATTCATTTCCTTTTGATTTGTTATATATACCATATATATGTAATCGTATATAAATATATATATATAGACATGATGGCAGGCTTATACTCTGCTTGTATATCAAATAATAATATAAAATCAATTTTTTTTTATTTCCAATTTTGATTTATACAACATATACCAATATTATGTATAAAAACAAGTCGACTACATTTACAAGGTGTAATTTAAGTTACGACACATCACATTTGATCCTGCCGGAATTATTACTATATTATATTTGGCAAATTTTTTTTTTTTTATTAGATAATTATTGTAAGTTTAAATGCGTATTTTACAAAAAGTTTCTCTGTTACATAAACTTAATAACAGCACAGCGTTAAATATTATAATATTTTCATTATTCAGATCTATATTTCGATTTTAAAATTATGAGAATTTGCCTGATAAAATTATAAAAAAATTAATACACCTGTAAAATTCATGTTTTATTTATGAAAAAAAAATTTATTTTTTTTTATGATCCGTTTAATTTAATATAATAATTTAATATAATAATTTCTTTATTTTATTTGAATTTTTACTAAATTAGATGTAGCTTCATGTATGGTGAGCTAACAGATAAAGAAACAGTATCAAGACTTGAATATTCTTTGGAAAATCAACAACAGGATCAATTTGAAGTTTTATTATATAAAAAAAATAGTAAGTTTATTTATACTTATATAATACAATAATTTAAATTAAATATATATGTGGTGATGGATATGTATGTACGCGTGATTTGATTGATTGATATAGTATACTTTTCTTTTCTATTTTGATTGACGCACTTATTTTTTTTGGTTTTTTTTTTCTTATTTTATTTTGTGAAACATTTGGAAATGTTAAAATGTGTAAGACATGAAAGAAGCGAGAATTTTTAGTGGTTATATCAGAATTTGCAATTTTTAGTTAATTGAGTATAGAACCCCTATATTGATTACTAATACATACACCAAGTAAATCTACTACCGCCTCCCTACTCCTCAATTAATAAATAAAGAAAACAAAAGGATGTACAATACACTTGTTTCATTAAAATACAAAGTTTTTGTTTATTTAATATAAATCTGTTTGTTTTTCACTAAAATTAAAACGATTTTCAATTTAAATACTCAATATATTTATATAGTAAATAAATTTTATAACTAATTATGTAATACTATAACATATATTATAATTATACAATAATGGACAATTATATTGTATATATATAGCAAAATATAAATATTCAATAAACAATTAAACAATATACATCTCTTGTATATACCATTCATATATAGGTTTCAAACGATAACAATAAATGTTATATTCATATACTTTTGTAAATTAAATTCCAGTAAAAATAAATGTGTTGTGTATAATAGAATAATGTACGAGGTTTGATCAAGAAATTCAATTCAATTTTTTCGATGTTATCCATTTTTAAATATCTGCAATTAAATTCATGTGTCTTTCGCATCTACTTATAAATTCCGCACCGCATAACGTATTATAAACGGTTCTAATAATTTAATCAGTTGCCGACAAGGTGGTAAACTAGAACTTTAAATGTATATATACTAAATTAAAGAAAAGCCAAGAAATGGTAAATGCTGTTAAACTAAGCAACCATGCAACGGCAAAATTTTGTGCATTCAGAAGAAATAAAATCGGTAATCGGACGGTATCAAAAAGTGTTATTTTCTATTGGGAACTATATAATATACTATTGAAGTGGACCATATTATTATTGTATAAAAAATTGTTAAATCAGTTTTTAATTTTTTATTTGTAAATACAATAAAACTGTATATACTCTATTATTCAATTGACATATAGGAAGGAAGTGTTTGTTTTTTTTTCAATTACTATTTGTATAATAATTACACTTTCATGTACTCTATAGTATACACATACATTTTACTAAAATAATAAAATAACTACTACATTAATGCATTGTTATATTTTAGTATAGTTCAGCAAGATTAAAATAACATAATTTTTATTTATTTTTTTGCTTATATGTACAGGACATTGTTTCCATGTGATTTAACTAAATCTAATAGTATATGCGTATATTTGTATATATTTGTAAACCGCGCACTATCCTAGAATATAAAGTGTATAAATATAGAAATGAAAAAAAAAAATAACAAAATATTGTATAAATAAATGACACAATATTTCGTATTCAATGCAAATAGGAGTTTGCTTTTTATTATTTTATTTTTTGTTGTTTGTTATATAAATTTTATTTCACATAATTTATGGAATACCATAGTTATATCCTCTATATGTATTTATTTATTTATACCATATACCTTTACTTTTTCATGTACTCGTATTACGTATATTATACATATGTTTCTTTATACAATTATACATATTACCTATATATTTATATAACCAAATAACGAAATAACTTCCAACATATGTATACGTACTATATGTACAACGTACTACGAGTACTACGTAAACGTACTATATACGTAGGCATAGGTATACATATAAATTATATATGGCTATATGATTTCCTTTTATTGATTGTTTTCGTTTGTATATACGTTACATAAACAAATTTATATGTTTATTATATTGTTGTAAATAAAGTGATAATAACATATTGAAATGTACTTTATTGTCTAACTTATTCATGTTAAATAATATATTATTGATATTATGTGTATTATTTACGAAACCTTATGAAACTTATTGATATGAAATTTAATTTGTACTATATATATATTTATTTATATAGTATATGTATATTAGTAATCGTATTATGGATTACAGGATAAAGTTCGTGAACTTAACAAATATAAATTTTTAATTTATTAAATATGAGTCTATGTATATGTTTTTAAAATTTTTACAATTTTCCATTCATTCTATTTGAATACAATTAACAAAAAACATCTATATCTTTAGATCTTAGTATTTACATAGAGTGATTAGTTCACATTTTTATATATATAATGTCACGTATTCCAAACGGAATAGATAACATATTGATGAAACGTCCACATATGTTAAAATATGTGAATAAATTGATTTTCTTAACAAAAAATAAATATCACATCACATCATATACAATATATGGTATATGTGGTTAAGATAATTAATAATTATATGAATAAATTAACACAATGGACAACACATCAAACTTTCTTTCACTCTTGTGTACATATTTCATATATGTATATACAATATTTCAATATATTACTATAACAATATTTTATTTCATTTATCTCTGTAATATTTTCAAATTAATATATATATACAAATATATTGAGAAATTTATGCATAAACGAAATAAAATATGAAATATGGACTGTAATTTATTCCAGAATATATGGATATAATACAATAATACATAACATGTTGTATATTTGTATACATATATATATAAATTATGTATATTTTTTAAATTTATATACAATAATATTTGACTTTTACATATATAATACAAAAACAACAACTATATGACATTAATTTTAAAGATTTTCGATTTTCTTTCATTCAATATATGTAAAATAATAATATTATAAGATATAAATTTTCTAAAAACATTGTTTTTTTGCGTTCGTTTCTATACATACAATATATAAATCCTATAAATACTTGAATATAATGAAAATCTTTTTGTCAAAATATATGATATATAAGAACGCGTTAAAGTAAAAAAAATTAAATTTATTTTACACCGATGATGTCAAATAATTTAACACTTTTATAAAAAAAAAATAGATTGAATAAAATTGAATGATGCCGATATGAATAAAAATATATTAAAATGGTAAGAACAATGTATATGACTGTTAAGTATATATAGATATCCCAAAAGAGGATCATTCTGTATATATAGGTTGAAATACATATATATAAATTAATTATATGTTTGATTTCAAACTTCTTGTCTTATATATACACACGTGTAAATAAGATAAAAATTTCATCCAACTTATGTGATATTCTGTAAAAATATTTAAAATAAGTACTTTATACACAATCACAAAATATAGCAATCTTACATATTCTTACATTCATATTATGTGCGTCTGTATTTTACTACGTGTTGTT
Source organism: Bibio marci (assembly GCA_910594885.2). Taxonomy (NCBI): domain Eukaryota; kingdom Metazoa; phylum Arthropoda; class Insecta; order Diptera; family Bibionidae; genus Bibio; species Bibio marci. The sequence goes on from OU343116.1 coordinate 37,419,954, forward strand.
ATTCAAAGGACCCGAAAATAAATAGTTTAATATTTATAAGTAAATTGTTTGTATTATATGAAATGTTGCTTCTGTGAAATTGTTAGTTTCTGTGCGATACAATATAGTAGATACTAAATTATATAAATGTACTTATGTAAACCTATACTGTATATAATTTTTACCTTTATCATACAAATATCATAAAATTAATGATTAAATAAACAAATAAATGAATAAATAAATAAAAAAATAAATCAAAGACGAATGGAAAATAAAAATGAAAATGAAAATATAAATATATAAAAAGCATCAATCAATCATATATATATAAATGTTGATTGCTTTCCATATGTATCCCACTCCCACAATACACTTTATTTTACACATACACATACAAAGATATGCAAAACTTAAGGTTTAATGCGTATATATATAAAATAGAGTGTAAACATCAATAGGGTTATCCATATTTTCTATTGCCATATCTAATCATGCAACAGCGTTTACAAATTAAACAAAAATCGTATTTTTCGGTTCGTTATAGTCACCGAAAAATTTGATTCAATGAACGGGCTCAACAACTAATATTACCGTGTATTTGCGCTGAAAGCAAACATTATGAGATTCATGAAAATTCAAAATGAAACTCAATATAATGCGTTACAGATCAACACGATTGTTAATTATTTATTGCTAAATTTGTATAACATTTTATACCTAACGAAATGTGGTTTAAAAAAAAAACCATACATTATATCATATGTTATACATGCGATCATGCATCGTGCACTTCACATTTACACATATTCATGGTTATCAATATAATATTCGTCTCATTACACTATAGCGTTGCGAATAACCCTGTAGTAATATTTATAAAATATGTAATATGTGCGCTCTAAGTAAAATCTATAAAAACAAAATAAAAGCCTCATTTATGAATTATTTATTTTTTTGTTTTTCAATTCAAATTTCAACACAATTTTTTCTATGTTGTGTTCAATATCGAAGATTGGATACAGTACCCGATACTATGCTGTACAAATACATTAATATTTTTTATCTTATTGTAAGATATACTCGTGTATATAAAACTTTTACTTTTTTTGATAGTAAATATATTATAGTTATTAATAATTTTAAATATGATTATTTTTACAAAAATTTATATAACGCTAAATGTATTTCTTATTTTTTTTAATAAATTATTGATTTCACAAAATTTTTATAACCATCCAGCCGATATATACGGTCGAGCTGGATGAATTCAAATATCTATTTTTGTTTCAATTTTCATTGGCAACATTTACTTTTGCAAACAATAATCCCCTCTATCATATATATGTTCAGTAACTTTAATTATTGTACATAAATAAATTATATAAAAATAAATAATACTTGTATAAATTAATATTTGAAATTAAATTAATTTAAATTGTAAATAGTATATCGTATATACTATCTCATAATTATATGCAAATATTATACTGTTTATAATTATAAATTCAATTAGTGAATAATAGAATTTATATTCAACCTTCTATATAAAATCTTAAATATAATGATAATAATAATTTGTTTCATGCTCCGTATACAGATTAATTGTATCTATGCATGCACTAAAAAAGAGTTATGTTATATTGGCATTCTTTTCAGAAGCATGCGAAATACGAATATGATTTTCATTATACTGTTTCATAAGATATAATTAATTATATTTTACACTATATTCAGAAATTATTTCCTATATATAATATTATTTATAAAGAAATATTTGAGGTTATTAAAAAAGAGAGGTGAATGAATTGTTAACAATGCGAGTTATATTTGACTTGATGACAAAATATTCTTCTTATCTTATGTATACATGCGTATAGTAATTAATGAGGAATTTTTAATTGTCTTTCCAATTACGATAGTATAATAGAATAGAATAAAAAAATATGTGTTATCAATAAGATGGTGCACAGGTGTGTGTGTAATTAAATTTTTTGCATATTTACATATAAAAATAAAATTAGTCTAACAATAAAAGAAAAAACAATGCAAAAATTATGTTTATAAATATTTGTATGCATATGGTATATATATATATAATACAATAATTCCTATGTACATTATACATTATAAATAAATACGTAGTACAACATATACTAAATGATAAAAAACTAAAATTTGCATATAAAACTAATACCGTTAAATTTAATGATTTAAATTAGCTTTTAAATTTACATAATTTATATCTAATTTTATTTTCTTTGTATTATTTTCTATTTTATATTGTTATTTATTTATTTATTTTTTTATTGTTATATATTTATATTTACATACACACACACACACATATATGTGTTCAAACAACAAAATATTAAATTACTTCATCCAAGTAAATTATTAAGCTTTAAGCATATTATATAGCTAGCAGTTACGAAAAATATATATACCAATGGCGCAGCAATTGAAAACAGTTCTGTGTTGTGCATTTCTTAATAAAAGTATATATATATAGCCTATATTAAAAACATAGTATGATGTACATAAGAAACCTATTGAGGTTTATTGCTTATATAAAAAAACATTAAATTATAAATATTTAATTAGGATATTGGATTGGCTGTTTTTTTTTTGCAATTTATATATTTCACATATGTGTGCTGTATTATATAAGCTTTTATTTCGATTCTGTATTATGTTAAAAAAATGGAAAATTCAAATGGTATTTCATTAATAATTTTGTATTTGTATATACATATTATTTATATACTAAATTGAAAATTAATATAATAGATTCATTTCTCAATGTACACACTCTGTTAATTTATATTTATATAATGAGAAAAAATTTCGAAAATGACATTTAACCAATAATTTCGCATCAGAATGTGTAACGACGTTTTAATGAAAATTAAAATGTAAATACTTTTACTATATATTGTAATAAAATCGCACCTTTTCTTTATTAAATATATTTCGGTAATAATACCCGCGCATAATTTGATATGAATTGCTATATATTGTATCGGTTGAATTTGAATAATTTTGTATATATAGGCAATTATTTCTGTTTATATTTGGAAAATTTTAAAAATATATTATATATATATAGACTGAAATTATATGGATTATAATTTAATTACTTATTTAGTAAATGCATGTAAAATATAATGATAAAGCGAATATATGTTGAAAATTTGATAAACGAGAAATTCAACTTATTTTTTGTAATATATTTATAGCAGAGGTGTGTGTTGCGTGGTTCGTAATACACTCATATAATATTTACTTTATTAACATCAATTATTATCTGTTTATATTTTTTTATATCATATTACTTATAAATTATAATACTCATAAATTGGTATATAGTATAATATACGTATAAAGATGTACTGTATATTACATGTAAAAATAAGATGTAAAACATCAATCATATCGCCATAATATTTGCATATATACGAGCATATTGTGTATAGAGAATGTCATAACTTATTAGTATTTTTATTTTAATATATATTAAATGTATGTACGCCGTCGCCTTTATATACAAACCTTATTATAACCTTTATATACAACTGTTACAACTATATATATATATATATAATAAATATATAATGTATCATTATTTAACATTTTTTTTAACTTTTCATATATTATGCAAGCCAAAACAATATTTTCCTGTTTTTATAGGTGATATTGTATTATATAAAATATTAGATAATATTTCATCATTAATAATAATTATAAAAATAATGATAATAATAATGATATAATAATGAAGATATAATAATAATAATAATAATAATAATAATATATACATTTAAAAAACAATTAATAATCGTATTTATGACAAACAGTTTTGTCTTGCTTTATATATTTAATTAAAAGTGTTCTAAATATATAATGAAAATATATATATATATATCTTTTTATTAAACATAGTGTTTCATGTTACCCCCAAAGAAAATTATATATTTTTCATATTAAATTTTCACTTTGTTCATTCATTATATGATATTTCATACCAACACTGTAAATTATATGGTATAAGAATATTTTTTTGCGAGAAAACAATATCTATGCAATTTTATAACTACATATATATGGGTTGACAATGATATATATTATATATTGTATAAATAAAAAGTTATAATAAATAAGATTTAAAAACACAATAATATCAAAAACAAAATTGTCACTTACAATATTTACAAAATATTATTGTTTTTATTGTATGTTTATTTCGCATAAATAAATATATTTTTAATTAGAAACGTTATGCAAAATATTTCTCATTAAATATTATATATAATAACCATCAATCTGTATATGCGAAGATATTCCTATTTTTATTTTACATAGCTCTGCAAATTTTTTCTCAACATAACATAATTAGCACTAAAGTGTATATCAATAATAATTTTTATATATACAAATAAAAGTTAAAATATATAGAAAATTTTAAATTTTTAATAAAGTTATACCGGTTCGACAATATGCCACTATCATTTATTGTTTATAATAATATTTTATTATACAAATGTATAAATAATAAATGATAAAATATTTATATATCGTAATTATAATATATTTTATATGTATTCCTTGTGCCTTGTATATGTAAATATTTATAATTAAATTCAACCATTTATATTTTTATATATATATATATATATTAAATGTATAGTATTTATATGTTCAATGTTCATTGAATTTATGTTTACTCTGCATATATATATATATATATACCTGTTTATAAAATATATGTATATGTATAATTAAACACATTTGATGAATATTAAATATTAAAATTTGAATATATTTAAATATTTATTATATATAATGGCAATGAAATAAATTTGTATATGAGAAAATCTATAGACCATATACTAAATAAATACATATATATATATATACTATACTAGCGTTTGTATAATAGCTATAAGGTACCGATACTTCTTATATTCCATATACGTATATATATATATACCTATATACAGAAAATATCATTTATCATCAACCGCATGTATAACTGCATGGAAGGCGTGCGTATTATATTATGAATATAAATAAGATTAAGTTCTTTTTTTTTTTTTGTTCTAACAAAACATCATAAATTTTCTTTTCATGTACATAATTTACTATACTCTACCATAAAATTAAGAGAAAATCTAAATATTAAATAAGTCAACTCATAAACTAACATGAGAATTAAAATTATTAAACTTTAATTTTTGCATAAAATTAAAAAATATAATTAATTGTTTATTAACGAATAATAATATTGTCTGTTTTAATACTGCTGTGAACATCACCGCCGTAGCTGGCCAGACAAAATTGAATTATGCTTAATTTTTTCTTCCCTTAATATATTAACCCCATTAGCAACTAATTGAATTTCAGTAAAAAAAAGGAAAAGAGAAAATATAATTTTCTTAAGAATATTGGCTTCATTGATTTTGATGAAATTTTTAATATAAATATATATAAAATATATAATAAATATAAGATATAAATCATTTATTGGTACTAATCTAATGACACAGTATAGTTTTATCATATATATATACAACTAACTATATACGACATTATCGAAATCTCGATTTTCTTCAATATTATTATTATTATTATTATTTATTTATTTATTTATTTATTATTGCTGTTGCTAACGATAAAAGAATATATTTATAAATAATAAATAAAATAAATTTAAATTCAGTCACATTATTTATTAGATTTTTTATTTTATTTTAAAATAAAATATATAGAATATATATTTTTTGTTCTTTCATCCTTTAATAATGCATGAATGTATATGAATATATGTATAAATTGTATATTGTATATAAAGGACGAATGTAAATAGGTAATATACTGAATAAATATTTACTGATGATCGTGAGCTTTAACTTTTCATAAAATCAATATATAATTTTATAAAAAAAATAAAAAAAATTAAGAATAAAATTATGATAATAATAATAATAATAATAATAATAATAATATAAATATAACTAGTCTAACACGCAAATTTTCTATTTCTATATATATTGTTAATTTGCATAATGTTCGTGTTTCATAAGTTGATCAAACAAAAATGTATATAGGTATTTTCAAAATATTTTTGAATTCGTTGTTATACTTTATATATATATATATATATTGTTTTATTTAATTTGTTATAGTAAGTTTCTAACATACAACTTAAACCGTAAAGTATGTTTAGCTATAATTATATATAGTAAAATGAATTGTGTTATAATATATATAACACAAATTATATATCTATTTTCATATAAACTTTATATATTTATATACGAGCAACCCGTGTGACCTTCTTGCAATTTTGTTTATAAAATATTTCGGAAAATTTTCAATGATAAATTTATACAAATTTGTAAAGATAATTAAATTATCGTGTATAAAACTATAATATAATGCACAAATTTTTATGTAAGACAGTACTTTCAAATGCATATATATATATTGAAATAATTATAAAAACTTAACTAAACATAATATGATTTGTTTTTGTGGCGACCTTATATCGTAAACATGCCATTGCGTATATCATATTATATTATAAAAATATAATGTAATATAATAAAATTGAATTAAATCAAAATATAATAAACTTTATATGATTATAAATATCTAAAATAATAAATTTATAATTGATGAGAGTTAATATATAATATCTTAAATGAAAAAATAATCATATTACTTCATAGATGAATAAGTTACTCAGAGCGATAAGCTTATGACAACTATATACCAAACATTTTAATTCAATTATTTTTATATATATGAGTGATTATAGCCCAAATATGCGGGACATTGTTAATCTTTGCAGAGTAGTGTTCAAAGTTCCCACACACTCATATTGTCAAAGATATTCGTTTTTTTTTTATTTCATATAAATAAAGAAGCTGAAAAATTTCATTCATTTCATTAAAATAAATACCGCAAAAATGCACATGTAAATTTTGCGAATTAACTTATATTTCATGATTAATTCACGCAATACTAAGTATTTCAATTATATTTATATACTAATATTTATACAAATATATACCTATACTCTATACGTAACAATAAGTTAATAATAAGTTTAACCGTAATTTGTTCATCAAGTTCATGAATATCTTTATGCTTTAGCGTGTTGCTTAATAGATATACCATATATGGTATACTGTATTTATGAACAAATATGAATATTATTATGTACAATTTTTATAACAAATTTCGTATACATAAAACATAATTTGTATATATATTAATTTACATATAAAATAAACTTTATTGAAGTTATTTTGTTATTTTCATGATTAAATTATGTACTTGTATTCCTATTCCTATATACAGAAAGCAATTTTTTTTTTATATAATATGTTAATTTTGTAAAAAAACAACTTAATTTTTATAATGTAGCTTCAGTTCAGTATAGTTTATTTACAATATTCCATTCCATTTCAGATACATTTGGTTTCTATATATATATATATATATATAAATGCTATACATATACGATTATATATATATATGATATATAGTTATATATACATTTATAATATAGCTTTTATTCACATATGATTATATACACCAATTACCTATATATATATTTTATTTGATTTCTTTAGTAGTAGTAGAGTTATAATCAATTTTTATTATTATATTAACATGAATATACAGTGTATTATACAATATAAAGGTCAAATAAAAGTTATGTAGTTATAAAGTTCACAAATAAATTAATAATAATAATAATAATAATGATAATATATGTACACGTACAATATATACCATTTGGTATTATTTACATAAAAATCAGTTCACGAAAATTTCTTAATTATAATTTCATTATAAATAAATATAAGAAATATATATATATATATATATTTTAATTTAATCAACATTCAAATTCATTATTATTCATACAATAACAATAACAATAACTAAAAATAATAATTAAATAATATATTATAATAATAAAAATTACCTTTTAATTTAACGTGTATTTTGTAATGTGAAATTCTCGTGATTTCCAGGCTGGGTTGAAATACAGCAAATTTCAGTAAAAGTACCATCGACCGTACCATATAAACCCATATATTTGTAATGTCTGAAAAATATAGATCAGTAATTAATTTTTATTTTAAAAAACATAATTATTAATTTATAAAATTTATTACTCATTTCAAATATTATTAATATAAATACGCTGTAGTTTTATACTAATTATAAATTATTGATAATTTATAATATAAACTATAAACGATGGAAATTATTTATAATTGATATAAAATGTTCATATGATAATCCAAAAAATGTTGATGTCATTTTGGTATGTGTGTAAAAAATTATTTCATCACATTCGTCCTAATGTTAATATATTTTGTATTTTTTGTATTATCACTCATATATATATCAACAAACGAATACTTGCGATTTATATAGAATTCACAAGGATTTCTAAACTTTTAGTATAAATATATTTGTTATGAAGATGTTTTACATATAAATCACTAAAAAATTAAATATTGTATTGTATTATCATGGCATCGGTATTTTAATTAAAATAATATATATATATATATAGCATCAAAGTGCTTATACACGCATAATATATTATTGTAATAATACAATAGATAGCTATATAATATATATTTTTATCAATTTGTTTATTATATAATGTAAACATCGTAAATATTAACTGAAAATTAACTTTTACCATATAAAAACTTTTTAATTTATATTTATAATAATAATAATAATAATTATTATTATTATTATTATTAATTTAGAAAATCAAGATAAGAATAATTTAACATAAATATTAATGCGAATATATTTAACATATTTTATGCATGCTATGCATAAATAGATTCGAGAACAGTATAATAATAAATATATAGTAGTAGATAAGAAGTATATTATATACATATCTATGGATAAATTATATATTATATATACATATTTCGTTACAATATATATATATATATAAACAATTTGGGACATAGAATATAATATTTATGTAGATTTGTTTGACTTTGTATATATTTATTTATTTATAATGCTCAGAAATAGAAAAATAGATTGAAAAAGTTAGATTTTTTTTCTATTGTATATATCTCTTGAAATATCCAAAAAAAAAAAACATTTCTCAATGTATTCCGTTTAATTTGTAAAAAAAAATATTTCCTTTCGAGTATTCAGTACTTGAGATACCTAAAAAAAAATAATTAAAATTTACTGTGTTTTTTTTGTTATAGTTAAACTGGTATGGAAATAATTTTGCACCAAAACTGATTTCAAATAGATTTTTTTACATACAGAATTTTAAGAATATAGTATTTATTACAAAATTCACTGCGTATATAAATTAATCGATTTGTAAATGTGTTTTATATTTAATATAATTAAATATTGCTTTTATAATGGTTCAACTTATATTATATTAAATGCTAATGGTTTAAATTTATACGATTTATACGTTATGTTTATTCTTTAAATATTCATATGTTCCGTATACTATTCTATAGTTCAATAGTTAAAATCTCGAGATAAGTGTATGTATATAATTAATAATGTCCACGTTGTGAAAATATATTTAGGTTATCACATTCATTAACATATAATTATAATAATAACTTATAACTAATATATAATGTGAAATTCGATCGATCGATTTCGAGATTCTTTTCAAACGTATTTATAAATATATAGAAAAAATAAAATTAGCTTATTTAACATAAGTTTCAATTGATTAAATTCATGTATATGCGTATTTTTATATAATAGAAAATTCTTAATAAAAAAAATTTAAGATGGTATACGGCTTCACTTCATTCTGTGTATAATAATAAATTTTAAATATTTAATGTATTTTTATTTTTAACAATATATTGTATTAAGAACCCGGAATGTTATGTCAATTCAATTTATGTTTTTTTTTTCACTCTCCTCATATTACTCTATGTATGGCATAGATTTTTTTTTATTGTATTTATAATTTTTTCTATATACATATTTATTTAAAATATAAATTTTTCCTGATTGTTCACTTACATCATATAATAATATATATAAGATGATAAATCTTTTATTCTATCAGAACTTATATACTTATATATTTAGTTTTTTTTTTATAAGATCCCTCATCTTTTGCCATTTTGTTTATATTTTACCTATAACATAAAAATAAATAGAAATTTGAAAAATTACTTTTTAACAATTATTGTTTTATTTATAATACTATTATAAAAAATGTGTAACGTGTATAGAGACGAATATTTTCTATAATAAATAGTTTACAAATAAAATCAGATTGAAAGATATTATTCCCTTCATATATTCATATATAGGTCTTCACACGATTTTTAGGCAATAAATAATAGTAATTATTCTAATTTATTTCTTTTCACTGTGACGTGTGTGTGTGTGTGTGTGAGTTGTTTTTGAACGATAATAATGTTCGGTATTTAAATTTATTTGTAACAATATACTGTTTAATGTTGATATAATTCCTATACATAATAAATATTTATACTTATCAAATTTTATAATATCGTTATTTAATATTTTAAGCATTTATCTTTAAATTTGAAATAGGATAAATAAAAAGTAGAAGAAAAAAAAAAAGATTTCACAAAATAAAAGGATTCACTCTTTATTATTTTATATATATATTTATATATATACATAACATACACACCTTTTATAATATAATACTCCTGTCCATGTATCCCTGTCTATATTATTTTTATTATTCGTGTGTGTATAAGATCCAATAAATGTATTTTTATATTTTTGTTATATTTTCTATTAAAATAAAAGATGCACACAATGTTTTTTTTGGGAAACATAAACTTTATATATATATATATATTTCTAGTGAAGTAATAGACAAATACTTAAATGTAATATTGTAGATATAAATAAAATTGAAGTAGTTTAAAAGTATTTTCCACAATAAATAAAATAATAAATGATGAAAAATTTTATTATATTTCCTTTTTTTTTTCTGGTTTTGGTCTATGAAAAGAAAATAAACAATTTTATTTTACCAACTTTAAATGGGTAAATATTATAGTATTGTGCATGGAGAAATGTATAAACGATGTATAAAAATAATTTATAATACGTGTTACGTATACGCGATCTACCTTATACATATATTCTATATAACAATAATAATATATAAAAATTATTCTGCAATGGAATCTGAAATGCATTCATGCAAAATGTTTGCGGTATGGTATGGTTATGTAGCACGTTGACGTTAATTGTTTAAAAATGGACAAATTTTACTATTTTTATACTATACTTGAATATATGTGCAATAATTAATTAATAATTTTTTTTAGTATATTACTTAAATATTAATGAATTTTTATTAAATAAAATGTTTAAATTTATATTATTGTTCTATTCTTTTACACACACACAGAAACACCATTATGGCTTCTTCTGCAGGTAGCGCCAATACGAAACGAAAGAGATATTGTGGTATTATTTTTATTAACATTTCGAGATATAACAGCATTAAAACAACCGATCGATAGTGAAGATACAAAAGGAGGTAATTAATGATAATTATATTTATATTTATTTTGTGTGTGTTCTTTTGTTATAATATACTATGAGCGATATTCTTTTTTTAATTTTTTTTGAACAAAAAACCATAACAAAACATGTATACACAATCGAGTTTATCTTATATTATTCTATACTTATATATATATATTTTATATGAACATATAACGCATGTAATATATTCATAAAATGCTATCCCATTTATTTTTTTTTTATCATTAATGGATAAATATATATAAATTATAAACAAAAATTTTAATGATTTTATTTTTTTCGTTTAATTTTAAAATGGTTTTGAATTTTCAAAAATAAAATAGTACACATTTATTGCAGCACATAAAAAAGTGTTAAATTTGTTATGTACATGACACCGTACACTATTATAATTCTTTTATTTTATTTTAAAATTTTAGATAAATTTAAATTTTATAATTAATATATAGTTAAATTAAAAAAATGGTTTTAAAAATAATTTCATAATAACATTTGCAAATATAAATATACAATTAATCTGTTTTTATTTGGATGCGTCAACCACATATTCGTATATTAATATTGCGTTGACAACTAACAGATTGTGTGTATTTATTTATGAAAAGAAAATTGCAATTTTTTCAAAATATCAACACTTTTCTTGATCTACACATTATTCAGTTTGCTAATAATTGTTGATTGTTGTTGAAAATTGAAATTGGATTAATATAAATTAAATAGAATTTAATTTTTGGTACAAACTTTTGTACTGCGATTGATATATATACCGTCAAACAAAGTTGCGTTGTTTTTATTTTATTAAGAACGTATTTAATTTTGTTCAACAAATATGTATTAACAAATGCTCAACACATCGCTTTTTGTTTGGTGGTAAAAATTCAAAATAGACATTTCCTTTGTATGATAATATAAATTTATCAGGTTTAGATTTTGTTTGCTGCACGATTTTGTTTTTGTTTTTGTTTTTGTTCTCTATAATCCCTTTAAAATTCCACTAAATATTGTGATGTTAAGTTATATGCTATATAATTACAAAGAGAAAAATTTACGTATATATGTTATATAAGGTGTTTGCTACTTTTAAGTATTACATAGCCTATATATACCTGTCAACTCCACGATTCTCACTGAGCATATATACAATATATAAAATAATCTATAATGTTCATAGAAAATATACTTTTATATAATATATGCACATTATTTATTATTGTCACATACAGTTTATTGAACTGTATACACATGTTTACTATGTATTGCTTATATACAATATTTAATATATATATGTTTATGTATATACCATATCGTTCAATTTAGAAATAATATTCACATATATAATAAAGTAAATATTAAAAGTGTATATGCATGAAAATAAATAAATAATCAATGCGACCCTGTTTTTGCTATTTGATGTATATTCGTATTTCAATACGTATTTAATTACACATAAATTTATTAAATAAATGTGAATATAAAAAATTAATTAGGTAGATAAATTATATATAGATTTACATCTACCAAATAAATATACTATAAATAATTAAGATTTTAATTTTAAATCTAAATTAAGATTTTTAGTATATGTGTATATTGTAGTAAACGCGTGACAATATAATATAGCAATTTTTGTTATAATTGAGTGTTTGTATATTTATTTTATATACTTGAACATCAATATCATCTCATCTTAATATCAATATTATAATATTTTGTTTACATTATGAAGATTTTTTTTTATTTTCAATTTTTATCTTATACCATATTATTATGATATAGAAAAATATTGAAAATAAAAACAATTCTTGTTCTATTTTATGAATTGCATGTCATTTTAATATGTACAAATAACATATGAATCGATAAGAATTTTATATAGATAAAAAAAAATATATTTTTTAGAAATATTGGAATATTGCCAATACATGCATACTACAAATATATTGAAAATATAAATAAAACTTTCATCAAAACAAATATTTTTTTCTATTATTTTGTGTATATATCGTATTATCCTATCGGCACACAAATATTGTATATATGATGGGAGTATATTGTTATTTATTAGTTCCGCCGCCGTTCATTTTTTTTTTCCTGACCATATAAATACGACGAACACATATATTTGTATTAGTAAAATAAATACATACAATCATAATTCATTATTATATCAATATATTAAATATATAGGTATATAATAAGTTATATACAATAAACATAAAATAAAAATATAGATTTTAATAAACAATAATGAATGATGATTATTATTATTATATATAAAATAATATATTATAAATTATAATAAACATTGTATATATATATAACATATTTATGTACGAGAAGATATGTTTCCATATTTAATTTTATATATTTAAGGTCATTCAAATGCTAGATCATTCGTTTTAAGAGATGTTATATGATTAAATAAAATTATCATACTTTTGAATTGTACGCCATTCATTTTTATTAATATAGTTTCACTTTTTTTTTGTAAAATAATCTCAATATCAGTTATCAATAAATTTCTAATGTGTCATATAGATGAGCCATTATTATAGTGTAGTGTATAAATTAGCAGAGACATTAGTTAAAATAGTAATTGATAAATATATTATTAACATATACTACACTACCAAATAAGATGTGAGTATTTCTACACACATTGTATATATAACACAACATAATTTCAAATATATAAGAATTATAAAATTTAATTATTCTATAACAACATACAAAGTAACTATAATATTTTTACATTACATACTATCCATTAATTTCTTAAATTTAATAACATCTTTTTTATATATTTTATATATCGTATTATTATCAATGTTATATATATAAATCTGACACAAGTATATAAGAAACCTGACACAAGTATATAACATTCTACGTTGTCGACAACAACATAACGCAACTAATAAGAATTTATTTATTTATTTATGAAATACAATAAACAATATAAATTATAAAAATTAAATATGCATTAATTAGACACATACAAATGATACAATTATGTCTATAATTTATCATTAAAATGTTAATTTGTGTAAACTGCTTATTTAGTAGAAGAACAGTTCACATGTATACTGCGTATGTAACGAAATATATATGATAAATCTAAATATCTCGAGAATATTATACTATATTAAAATCACGTTCTATTATATATAAAATGTTATTCTATATAATTATATACACCTACCTATTATAGGTGAAATATAATATAATATATGTTTGAGAGTTTAATGTATATACTTTTCTATATGTATATAAGCTGCGGTTAATTAACCTCTACTTGCATTCAAACACTTATGTAACATGATCCGTTAACTCACATAAAACCTATATAATATACTTACAATATACGCAGTACTCATCATGTGTTTCGTCATAAGAATAGTAAAATAGAATCTACAATAATTATTTTTGTGATTTTAAGTTTAATGAATAAAATATGACTTTGTAATTTTTTGCTACAATTCATATAACAAATTGAATTAAATTTTTATCAGATCAAAAGTGTTTATAGTTTAATATCAGATAAAATATAATTAGTGTATAGTTAAAAACTAACGAAAACTAAACAATTAGAAAATGTGTTTAACTATCTATATGTCTTCAGGACATATGTGCAAGAATAGATTAAATTAAATAAATTATATATATATAGTTATTCTTCGGTATTTATTTAAAATATATATAGATTTTTTTAATTTTTACAGCATTTGCATAATTAATTTTATTTATTTATATATTATTAGCAAAATAAAATAATTACAATTTTCTCTATTTTTTTTATTTTTTTTCCTTTTTTTTATTTTTCAAAAGGATTATCAAAATTTGCTAAACTTGCTAGATCAGTTACAAGAAGTCGTCAATTTAGTGCTCATATTCCAACATTAAAAGATCCATTGAAGCAATCGAATTTAACACATGTTAATGTATATATAAACGCATACATATACATTCTTTTTTAAACAAAATTGTTATATATTTTTTGTATAATATATACGTATTTCCATTTTATACATATAATTATATTTACATTTTATAGATGATGACGTTAAGTGCTGATGTTATGCCACAATATAGACAAGAAGCACCAAAAACACCACCACACATATTATTACATTATTGTGCATTTAAAGCAATATGGGATTGGGTGATATTATGTTTAACTTTTTATACAGCCATTATGGTACCATATAATGTAGCTTTTAAAAATAAAACATCAGAAGATGTTTCATTATTAGTAGTTGATTCAATTGTAGATGTTATATTTTTCATAGATATTGGTAAGTTATTTTAAATAGTCTATATATTTATATATATTTTATATTATTTAAAGATTTTAGTTTTATTTTGAATCTAATATACAATCCATTTGCCCATTACATACATACAAATATATTAATGCTGTTGTACATTAAAAATAATGCACGGCGTCTACGTCGTTTTCTTACAAACAATAAATGTCACGTAAAACGTAATATTTATAAATTATATTGGATATCTTTAAAATAAAAATACCATCAAATATATATACGAAATTGTTGTTCATAATAAAAGTTAATTTAATTTTACACCCGAATGTTTATTTCAAACATAAATTTATAGTTGAGATAATTTTTTTAATTATTATACAAAAAGTTAATAAAGATTTCAATATAATAAATTTATAAATTTTCTTTATCTTCAATATATCGCGTATATTAAATAAATAAAAAGATATCTGATATATGAAAATAAAGAAAAATAAAATATTAATAATAATAAAAATACCATCAATTTTTTTATGAAAATTGTTTTTATATATAGTAATTCCTTTATTTATAAAACACGTATAGTATAAAAAACGTGAACTGTAAAATCGCAGGTGTAAATTACTCATACATTATATAAATTTCACAGATAAAGAAATCAATAATTTTATGTATATTTTATAATTCGAAGAATTCTTGAAATACGCTCACACGTTTCATATACATAATTATATATTTACTTACTACACATGTATCATATGTGCAGCAGGGTTGGTTAAAATACATCATCATATGTATTTGAAATGCAAACCGCCTCGCAGAAATATATGTTGAACGCTTTTATGGAACACTATTCCCGTATAGATATTCAATATTATATAGTAAACACAGATATACGTTAGATGACAGCCTAAATTTCTTTCAGAGGTATACTTAAAATACAAATTACAAAATATGTTTATAATATAAATTACTCGAAGATAATTAAAATATAAATCACAAATTCTATTTCAAATACATGTAATTGAAATATTACCTAACACCTTCTGCAAACGATATCATAGTTGTGTACACTGACAATATTAATTAAATAATTAAATATATGAAAATTTTGATATCACATTAATTTTGAATACACATTTCTTCATTTGTTCAATGCGAACCGATTACAAATTGTGAAAGAAAATGAGAAATTTAATCGGATTTTATACGGGAAGTATTTATGTTAATTACACTATAAATTTTACAGTGAAATATTTGCAAATATTTTTTTTTAAATTCTATTAATTGAATATAATATATTCGAATATCTTTTTATAATATACAATATATTTGTTTAACTAAATCAAAAGTAAATTAATTCTAAGATTTTTAATATTTTTTTTTATTATTTATTTGTCTATTTATATTTGCAGTTTTAAATTTTCATACAACATTTGTTGGACCCGGCGGTGAAGTTGTTAGTGATCCAAAAGTTATTCGAATGAATTATCTTAAATCATGGTTTATTATAGATTTACTTAGCTGTTTGCCTTATGATGTATTTAATGCTTTTGATCATGATGAAGATGTAAGTATATATAAAATGATAAAATATATGTTATAATATATTATATTTTATGTTTATATTACAATATTTGGAATAATATCCCCCATATGGGTGTGTGTGCGCGTGTTATAATATTTATATAATTATATATGCGTATATATAAATAAAAAAAAGGAATAAAAGAATGAAATAAGGATATAATTTTAATAAATAATATACGAATTTATAGAAATAATAAAAATATTATATTATACACACACCACCACCACATACACATAGTAATTTTGCTGCTGTTTTCATTGTTTTTATCATTTTTATGCGTATTTGTACTGGGTGATTCCTAGTTTAACAAAGACCAATTGTGGATGGATACTAGAAACTGATGAATGATTCAAATATATTCACCGCTACTAAATTTTAAAAGAATCCTCTTAGGAATTAGCAAATTTTTTCATTTTATATTATAATCTTTCTAAACTCTTTTTAATAATCATTATACCATAAATTCCTGATATAAATATTAATTTCTATACATCATTTAATATAGGAAAATTGTCTAATTACATATATTGATTAGAAAGAAATATTCTCAAAAATCGACTTATTAAAATTACATTACATTACAAATTTAGTTGGTACAAAATGACTTGAATTGTCGGCAAGCATAAAAAAGCTTTTATTCCAGCTTTAAAATATAAAGGCTATAAACATGCGATTGTTATTATGGTTATAATAATCCTTATTCATATAATATAAATTAGTTAATATTCTCTTCATCAGCATTATTATGCGTAATTAATATCCATTATGAAGAATCATCCTGTATTATAATATGATATATTACATTTATACATTTTATATGCGTATAATATAATATATGATCTCTATTTTATTAGGGAATTGGTTCTCTGTTTAGTGCCCTTAAAGTTGTACGTTTATTACGACTTGGACGTGTTGTTAGAAAACTAGACAGATATTTAGAATATGGAGCTGCCATGTTAATATTACTATTATGTTTTTATATGCTAGTAGCTCATTGGTTAGCATGTATTTGGTATTCAATAGGCAGAAGTGATGCAGATAATGGAGTAAGTATAATATAATATTAATAATAATAATAATAATGATAATATAATAAAAAAAAATTAATAATATTTATATTTTAAGTATCGTAACTTATTAAATATAAAATGTTTATATTATTATATCATAATATACATATTATATTAAATAACTGTGTTTATAGGTACAATATAGTTGGTTATGGAAATTAGCAAATGTAACACAAAGCCCGTATTCATATGTATGGTCAAATGAATCAAATGCACCTGAATTAATAAATGGTCCATCGCGTAAAACAATGTATGTTACAGCATTATATTTTACTATGACTTGTATGACATCGGTAATAATTATTAAATATTAATTTACATTAATCATGGGTATTATTTTAATGAAATGTTATGTTTTTATAAATCCAAATTAAAATAAAAATATAGGTTGGATTTGGTAATGTTGCTGCTGAAACCGATAATGAAAGAGTATTTACAATTTGTATGATGATAATTGCAGGTATTTATTTTATTACATATATTTTATACCAAAGCACACACATATACAATATTGTATATGTACATAATAGTATATATAATAGAGATTTTATCTATTTAATTAATAATTTAACAACTGACGTATATATGTAATGCGTTGCACGTTGAATAGCTCTACTATATGCTACAATATTTGGTCATGTTACGACAATTATACAACAAATGACATCGGCCACAGCTAAATATCATGATATGTTAAATAATGTACGTGAATTTATGAAATTACATGAAGTACCAAAAGCGCTGAGTGAACGTGTTATGGATTATGTTGTATCAACATGGGCTATGACAAAAGGATTAGATACGGAAAAGGTGGTAACTAAAAAAAGAAAAATATAAAACCAAATTGCTATAAAAAAAAAAGATTGGGAAATTACTTGATATGAACGTTTATATTTTTATATAAATATATATATATAGGTTTTAAATTATTGTCCAAAAGATATGAAGGCCGATATTTGTGTACATTTAAATCGAAAAGTATTTAATGAACATCCAGCATTTCGTTTAGCATCTGATGGTTGTTTACGTGCATTAGCTATGCATTTTATGATGTCTCATTCAGCACCTGGTGATTTATTATATCATACTGGTGAAAGTATAGATAGTTTATGTTTTATTGTAACTGGTAGTTTAGAAGTTATACAAGATGATGAAGTTGTTGCGATATTAGGTAATATAAATAAATAAATGCATAATATTATATGTGCACACACATATATATTTATAAATATGTAATAGGTAAAGGTGATGTATTTGGTGATCAATTTTGGAAAGATTCGGCTGTTGGCCAAAGTGCTGCAAATGTTCGTGCACTTACTTACTGTGATTTACATGCTATAAAACGAGATAAATTATTAGAAGTTTTAGATTTTTATCAAGCGTTTGCCAATAGTTTTGCAAGAAATTTAATATTAACATATAATTTAAGACATCGACCAATATTTCGTAAAGTAGCCGATGTAAAACGTGAAAAAGAATTAGCCGAAGGACGTAAAAATGAACCACAATTAGGTTCAAATCAAGATCATTTAGTACGTAAAATATTTTCGAAATTTCGACGAACACCAACTACATCCCAACAACATGGATCAAAAGACGGTGGTGGTACTGGTACACAAAGTGATGCCGAAAAAAGTGTGGATACAGATGTGGAACGAGGAAAAGTAATTATATAATATATATATATATAAAATAATATATGGCGACTTAATATATGGAATTAAATATAATTAAAATAATTTCTTTTTGTAATAATAAAATACCAATTTTATGCACATAGTTACCAGCAAAATTAACATTAACAGAAGATTCACGTGTTCTTACAACAACTGGTCCTTCACCGTCACCATCTCCTTCACCATCATCTGGACCACCGTCAGCACGAAGTACACGCGCAAGTAAATGGGGTCGCCTATTAGGTAGTTCAAGTGTTGATTCGGCTAGTGATACAAGTACAAAAGTGGCTGTTTCTAGAAGTTTAAGTGCCAGAGAAAGTTTACGTGAAAGTGCACAAGGACGACAAAGTAGTAGTTCGAGTAGTAATGGTGGACAAGGCAATAAGGTAAGCTTATTTCCTAATATATATAAAAATATATAATATAATTTTTTGATTTTTTAGGTTTTTCCAAAAACAGCCAAACTTTCACCGAGCCCAGCAACACTAGCCCGACAGGATACAATTGATGAAACTGGTGAAGGTGATCAAATAACAACAATACCAATATCCTCAACGCGTGAACGTTCAAGTATACAAATTGATCGACCGCCATTAGAACGTCAACCTACCGAACGTGATCCATTACTAAGTAGTTGTAATCAAAGTTCAATGATACAACGTGAACGTGAACGTATTGATCGTAATTTAACATTAGAACGTGAACGACTATTAGAATTAGCATCATCGCGTGGAACCATATCAGACACTTATGATTCTGGTTTACGTGAACAACCGATAACATTAGCCCAAAGAGATTTAATTGCGACCGTATTGGATATGAAAGTTGATGTACGATTAGAAATGCAAAGGATGTCACAACGTATTGGTAACATTGAAGATTTATTAGCTGAATTAATTAAACGTTTATCAAATGATTCATCTGGTCAAAGTACACCCGGTGATGAAGTTACTCCAATGATTCCAATACCAACAGCGACAATTACACCCGTACCGGTATCCATAACAAATCCACAAGCATCGACATCAACATCAAGTAGTGGTACAGTAAATACACCAAATACATCATCATCAGCTTCATTAGCAGCTGTGAATCCTGGGATTAGTGTAGGGGGCAATGGTCTGGGGTCAATTTTGCTTCGAAAGCGACGCTCAAAAAGCAGGCGGGCACCAGCGCCCCCTAGAACTAGTCCCGAACAGGCACGTTTGCTTGAAGCTGAAGTGCCGTCAATAGCACAACCAACACCGCCACCACCACTACCACCCCAAGCACCATTATCGGCAGCAACTGTTACAACTGCAACAACATCAACGACCACAACAACACGACGTCGTGATTTTCTCTAGCCCAGGATTTTGGTACGTCATCAGTCAGATAATAATATAATTGATCAATAAATAATTTATATATATTTTAATATTTTATATTTATTTTGTGGTTCATATAAATATTGCGACTATTTAATGAACAATATATTTATATATATTATAACAATTATATTATCAGGAGCACTGATGGCGTTCCATATTCCATGTATATAATATTATGTATATCTATATATATGTAGATATATATATAATTGTAATTGTAAATTTGTAATATGAAAAATTTTATCTGAAAAATGTGTGATATATTTTATCATTATTTTCGTTTATCATTTAATTTCAATAAAAATAAAATTGCAGTTAAATTCTCATAGAGAATTGAAATAAATTAAAACAGAAAAATTGAATTTCACAAGAATTGAAATGAAAATAATAATTTTTTTTTACTCGTATATGTTAACTATATTATTCTGTAATTTCGTTTACATTTTAATATTTCTAAATAAATTAAATTGACCTTATTATTTAGAAATTAAACAATAAACATAATTCTCCTTGGATCAATATCGTTAATACAGAATAAAAAGGAATTGGCATTAAATGATATTATTTAATTTAAGTATTTTATCGAATAAAAAGACACATTCTTTTAAGTTAATATATTATTTTTAGTAATTTTTATATCTTATTTAATTTATCATAATTATAGTGAGCAAAAATTAACTATTTTAAGACTTATTTTAAAAATTAATTTCATTTTTATTTAATAATATATATCACAGAAAAATCTTCCTTTAATTTTTAATTAATTTTATTTATTAATATTAGATTTAAAATCAAAAAAACGTAATTTGGATTATTATTTTGTAAATATTTTTGTCTATTTTCGATTTAACTTTTTTTTGTTTGTATTAAATTATATAATTACATAAAAAGAACGAAGAAAAAACAGACAACAACAACATCAAGAATAAAATAATGATAAATTAATCTTTTTTATATATTAATTATTTGCTCATAAAATAGAAATATATTTCTTGTTATTAATTATTTAAAATTTATAAAATAATAATTAAATTAATTTCAAAATCATTAATTTATATATAATTTTATATTTAAAATAATTTATAATAAAAAAAAAAAAAAATAAAAAGCACATTTCTTTTTTTTTTTATTAAATACAATTATAAAACATAAGAATTAAATTTGTACATTATTTTTAACATATCATTAAAAATAAATTATATATAATTATATATAATTAAATAGTTAAATTGAATTATATTTATAAAAACAATAATCTTTTCTTTTTTTATCGATTATAAATTTAAAAAAAAAGAAAAACAATAAATTAAACTATTATCTGTGATATTTAAAAAAAAATTTTATTTTATGCCTGATGTTAATAAAAAGATTGATTTGTTTTTAATTATATAAATTATAAAATTTTAAATTTCATTCTTTTTTTTAATTTTTTTAATTTGAATCGAAAATTTTCAAAAATATTCTATAATTTTTAATGCAATAAATATAATAAAAATTGTGCATTTCTAAACTGCATTTTATGAAAAGAAGGTTGTAAAACAAAGTGGTCTCTTAATAATTAAAAAATAAAAATAAATATTATTTCATTTGAAACCTGCCATATTCTAATTATTTTATTTATTTTAAATTCAAAAATTTATAAAATTTAATAATTGAAATATTTTTACGAAAATATAAATTACTTTTTTTTTTTTTTTTTAAATTTAATTAAAAACAACAAAAGATATATATATAAATCAAATTTTGTTAGCTGTTTTAGTATAAAATAAATTAAATAAATTTTTATATAGTTTTTCATAACTAAATAAAATAAATAAAAAAAAAAAAAATGCTTAAAAAGTCTTTATAATTTTATGTTAAAATTAAAAATATTAAAAAAACCATAGAAGATTTTTTAATAATTTAACTAATCTATAAAATAGAAATCTTCTATATTTGTATGTAAATAAATTAAATAAATATATAATTTTTGTACCAATATTCTCTTAAGAAAATAAAACAAAGACATAAGCAATTTTTTTTTAAAATAAAATAAAGAACAAAATGGTAAAGATTAAAAATGAAAAAAAAAGCCTAAAAATATATTTATACATAAATAAACTTTTTTTTTTTTTTTTTATATATATATATATTTTAAGTGCAGCTCTCTACACATATAATTTTTAAGCAATAAATAAATCATTTAAATGAAATAAAAGAAAAAACGCCTTATGTGCCGTGTTAGAGTTCGCGGTTAAAAATGCACTGCAAGATATTAAATAAATATGATTATTTAATAGACTTAAAAATTAATAAGAAATAAATATAAGTTCTTTTTTTTTCCTTTTTTTTTTTTTTATAAGCCTTAAAAGTAGATATTTTTTTTTATACTTATATAGAATTTGACAAGAAAATGCAATAAATAATTTATAGGATATATAATTAATTAATAAAATAAGTTAAATATTTAATAATGATAATATAATAGACTGCGCGTGCGTTAAAATTCGAATGATAATTACAAATAATATTTTTTATTTAGATTTAATTAAGATAATAATTAATTTTTTAGTTTATATTCATATTTATAATTTGTAAAAATGGTTATATATATAGATAAGACACATCACACACATGATTCAAATAATTCTAGATTAATTTAAATTAAACTATTCTCTCACTTAATACGCAATATGATTTTATATTGATACTTTCGTACTCGTACTTCAAATAAGTGCAGAATTTTCTCGCCAATCGAACCATGCGTTCTAATTCCAGCAAATTATAATTTTGTAACTAACATTTTACCAACAACAAAACGTATAGTGATTGATGAGTATTTATTCGTCTCTTTTATATAGTTTACAATCAAGATTTACCTCCCTGAGGGTATTAAACACAAAAAATTTAATTTATTTATTCCGACATAATTTCTTATTTCCTTTTATATTATTATAAGATCAAGGGTATATATTATTATAATTATTAAATTTAATATGCATTTTGTTGTATATATGCATATGCATATGGTAACTATACCATTCACAAATAGCAATTTTATAGTGACAATAAAAAATGAAAATGATATTTTCGAAAATATTCTAAAAAAAAACTAAAATAATAAATACGTTATTAAATGATTGCATTTTAACATTCCATATGTGAAAGTCTGATATTAGTATTTGTTAGAAAAGTTGAATATATTATCCGATAACAAATATTCGTTAAATATATATACAACAATTAATCTACTCATTGCAATTCGCACATAAATTACTGCATATAATGTTTATTAAATTTTCGAAAATAATAATTTCACATTTGAGTATATTTTGTTTCGTTAATTATTATTTAATTATAATTTTATTTGATCACATATTAAAATTATTGTATTTTTACTGATGTATGGATAAAACACATCTTAGAAAAAGGTAGATACCATATATTATAAATATATTAAATAAACTAAATTTGCAATAATTTTAAATATAAGAAAAAAAAAGTTACCTCTCTATAAAATAAAAATAATTATTATGTGTAAATATTTATGTAAATATAAATAATATATATATATATATATATTAATAGCCTAAACAAAAATTCTGTAAAAATATAATAATAGTATTCAATCTTTCTCTATATATATTCATATAGAGATACAAATTAATTGCAAATATGACAAATTAGTAGAATAATCAATTGTTTAATATAATCAATTCATATACAGTAGAATTTTACCGCATGTAAACATATACACAAACGCAATATATAAATAATAAAAAATAAAGAAAGCGCTGCTATGTCGATATTTCATAACATAAACCATTCGCATGTAAATATACATATACATATTTTTTTTTAGATATGATTTTATAAATGGATTATAAAATTAATTAATTTAATCTAATAGTTGTTTATTTAAAATTTTCAAGAGCAGAGTACGATTTTCGTTCACCTACATACTTAATATAAAGCCATAACTTTACAAATGCTTTTTAAATGACATACAAAAATTAATTCATTTGACCGCTAACATATACCCATATATTGTCGAACAGTTTAGTTTTTTTAAACATTTAGTTTAACAAGAACTAGCTCTCTTTTAAATTCTTTTCATAATTTCTTTTTGCCGCACCACACTGCCGCCACAAGTTCGAATCAGCAGTTCCATAGAATTACGACTATATATATATATCGGTTTTGTTTGGAATTATACATTTGCATCGTTAATTTAATAATTGATATAGTTAATTATTTAATAATTTTTGCTAATAGAAAAATCTACAATATATAATATAGATAATAATTTTGGAATTCTTTGTACATTATTATTAATGTACCTAATTATAATATAATAAAATAATAAAATAATTTTTTACATTCATTTACACAAAATTGATAAAAAGAGGAAAAAAAAATGGTTTCATTTTAAACTTTTTTTTAATTAATTCAAAAATTAGCAATGAATAATATATCAATTTTTAATTTTTTTTTTTTTTCATTTTTAATGAGAGTGTATGATAAAAACACAATACAAACAAAACAAATTCATGCTTATCCCGTGTATAAGGATCGGCTGACCAACGTTAATCCGGTAATAATTTTTCATAAAAAATAATAAACAGACCGAACTACAATATTACACTTTTAGTCATTGTTTAGATTAATTAGAAATATTAACAAATATGGACATATATTAAATGATTATAGTGATAACAATACTAATATATTATTCTTTACGACTTGTTTCTCTAACAAAATCTATGACTGAATTTCAACAATTACTTTTATATGTAGAGGCTACAAAATGTTTACATACATGGCAATGAAAGGAAAGATTAATTTAATTAATTATCACAACACTTTATCTTTATATATTTATGTATTAGATAAAATAAAGTCCTTTTGTTTATATTTATATATTTACACTCTGTTTTTCTCACTGTTACAAAAACCATACACACGTACATATTTCATTTTATTTAAAAATACAATAATAATAATAATAATAAATAAATATAAATAAATTACAATTTTTATTTTATAAAAACACACATAAAAAAAACATTTATAGATTTATTTATTTATATTATATAGATATATATTTAATTTGTTAAATAAAATAATATTTAATAATATTAATTTCTATATAAATAACGTATAAAGAAAATAAAAAGGTAAAACAAAAAAAAAATAAAAATATATTCTAACTAAAAAGCGAACCAAAAAAAAAATTGATTAATTTGTTACATAAAAATATAAAAAATCGAAAAAAAAACAAAAGAAAAAAAAAAAACAAACATTAATAAAAACTATTAAATTATTTAATTTTTATTTAAATAAAAATAGATGTTATTGTGTTTGTTTTTTCGAAGTTATAACAATTAAAAAAAATATTTTTTTAACATTATTTCTTTAACTGTAAAGCAAAACACATAATATACTCAATACCGGAATCAAATATAATCGTTAAAAATTTATAGCAGAAAGAAATATCAAAGTAATCGATGTGTTTTTTAAATTACATTTCATTTGAATTAATTAAAAATTATTTTTATATTCAATATGATCAATAATAACAGTAATATTAACAATAATTGTAACAATTTAGGTTTTATATTTCATAAAAACAATGAAGTTAATATAAAAAATTCAAATTATTTAAAAAATTCAATAACCAAATTTACTGAAAAACAAAAAAATGAATTAGAAAATTTACTTATCAATGAAAAATTTCAAGATTTAGAATATTTTGCTAAACATCCAGAAATTCAAATAATAATTAAATTGATGTTAAATGAATTATATGAAAATAAACCAAGAAATATATTTCCATTTTTTGCGAAATATTTTCAACGGAATAATCAAAATCAATTAAATGAATTGATTGCAAAAGAATTGAGACATGAGAATATAGTTTATGAAAAACAATTAAATAAATCAATTGATTTATCAAAATGCTGTACATTATGCAGATTTCATGAATTTGATTGTCATTGTAAAGAAAGATTAAATAATTTAACAAATTAATAAAATCGATTTTATCGGTTTTTATTATCAGAAGTTTTATTTTTTTTATAAGCGTTTTCATTTTTTTTTGGCAATATCACCGGTACGCTAAACGAATGTAATAGAAGAATAGATATAATAGTAGATGATACAATAATTTTATGACTGGAATGTTCCAATACTTAGAAATATTTTGACATTGACATTTCGATTCAATTTCAATCTGAAAATTGGACAGCCGCCATTTCTTCAATATAAAAAAAAATTAATATCTAACATATTTTATATTACTATACGACCTCTCCCAAATTGATTTAATAAATTCACAAAATATATTTAATATTATTGGTTAAGTTACACCTTATAGCTAAGTTTTATTATTATTAATTATATTTAAATAGTTTGTGTAAATTAAATTCATTTAATCTAAATTTTATTACAGATTTTTAGTTACAATTATGTACTCAGGAGACGATATGATTCAAGTAGATACAACACCACCACCACAAACATTACATCTCAATTATGATTTAATTACATAATCGTAATTATTATAAAATTAATATTACCAAACACAAACATGAATGATGTTTTATCTATTTCAATAGATTGAATGCACAGATGACCGATTATCTCACATATTTATAAAAATATTGATAACATTTTCTGGGATTACAAATAATTTATGATTACATTATAATAGAAATATTAAATTTGAATAGGAAATATAGTAAGTAGTTACTAAAATATAAAAATATATAATAATTTATTTTCAACTTATTAAATTAGATTCGATTGTCAAAATTAGATGCTATCCACATGTTGCCTCTCAGGACTGGACGAAAAAATTAATGAAAATGAACTGCAAAAGCAACCATCTGTATTATTATATGGAACACGGAAGATATACTGTTTCATAAAGTATTTATTTGACTACAAATGCAGTATTTTCCTAAATCGATTCCAAAGTAATTTTGTTATAAAATTCATAATATTATTTTTTGTTTTTTTTTTTTTTTTTTACAGTATCGCAACAATCTCGCGTTTATACCAGCCAGAGTTTGTTTTCTTTGGACCACACATAACACAACTACGTCAACAATTGCCGTCGCAGCTACAATCACATCTATATATTCAATACGATCAACAATAGCAACCACTAAAATGGTACGTTTTATTTATAATAATTATATTTTATATGATAACTTAAAGTAAATTCTATTTATAGTCAAATGTAGTCCAAACCAGAATTAGTTTCAATTGTAGATCACATTTTACACCTATATGCTACACTACCAATAATGGGTACACCACCATAACAAGAATCCGCCCGCACCAATCATTATTATGACAACAACCAATTGAATTATGAAATCGTAATTAATTTACAATATCAACATGACAAACAAAGACAACAATTAAATAAACATGAAAAACAACAATAACAATTTATCATATGCAATATAACAACAAATTTTACGTTTTATTTATAATAATAAATAATAATATGATAAAGTAAATTCTATTTATAGTCAAATGCAGTCCAAGAACTAGAATCAGTTTTAATTGTATGGTCACATTTTACACCTATATGCTACACTACCAATAAAGGATACACCACTGAAACACGAATTCGGCAGCACCAATAATCACAACAGCATTTGAATTATTATATCGTAATTAATCTACAATATCACAAATACACAACGACAACAATTAAATCAACAGATAAAACAACATATTCAGTATTTAAAATAAGAAATATAACAACAGTATTATCACCACAACAACAAACGATTATGAAATTGATGACATTTTGATATTATTTCACCGGCTGATAAACTGATAATTTGTTTCAATGAGTTTACACAATCACAATCAATTGAATAATTTAATATCATTGCATTACAAACACAACCATCATTTCATTACAAAAAATTGGAAATATTTCTATAATTCAATCGACAACAACTCAAACACGTAAACGTGTACCAATAATTGTCAGTTAGTAGCTATATAGTTAATAGCCAAGGTCAACAAATGTACCATAATAAATATAGTGCAGAATAATGTCGTAGTATTTGTTCAACCACAAAATCAACGATGTAATTACAATAGCAAACATGTATTTTGAATAAATAACTAAATTTTTATTTTATAAATATTACATATTGCGGATAAATCTAACCAGAGGCAAATTCCAGAATTTTATTTTTGTTCAATCCTAAAGCTCGTATCAATTATTACGATATAAAACCATTTAACAAATAATTCATGACATGATATTTTTGTAAATGGATTGAAGAAGAAAATGATATACATCTGAAAAAATGTTAAACGACCATCAAGTATTTTGAAGCTTTTGAAGATTAATATAAAATTAAGGTGATAAACACTATCACTTCCTCTAAGGAAACATCTGATCTGCAGCAAATTTCACTGGATGACTGATCATTTTGCATGATGATGAAAACTTGTTCAGTAAGAAATTTATTTGTATAAATTATAATAAGCATATTGTGATAAGAAAAAATTCAACATAAAAATTTATTTAAAAACTTTTAAACATTCTTGCAATATAAAAAGATTTGATTAGCAAAATCCTGTTATTTTTATATAAAAAAAAAAATCTAATATTATTTCAACCATCAATTAATTTTAAAAAATTCACAAATTATACCATATCATTAAATCATATATATATTTTATTTATAATAATTATATTTAATATAATAATTTAAAATAAATGTTATTATTTAGACAAATGCAGCCCACCATCAGGAAGCTTCAGTTTATTTTGTATTGCCATCTTTTGTAAAAGCTACAATACAATTTGATGCACCACCACCAGCATAGTTATCACAACCATTTGAATTATAAAATCGAAATTATTTTACAATATCATGAGCAATAACATCACTATTGCCAATGTCAACAATTAGATCAACAACGGCAGTATATACTGAATACTATCATGTGTAAAAACAACAGTAACAATTATCACCACAACAATCAACTATTTATTATGATATTGATGTATAATTTGTATTAGTTCACCGGATGTGCCATCATTAAAAGAAACAACCTGATAATTACATTAATTCAATGAATTGCCAACCTTAATCAAATAAATATTGAAATTAAAATACATACCTAAACATCATATAAATTACCATAAATTGAAAATAATTCTATATTTTCGTCGACAACATCAGCAACAACTACAACACGTGTATGTGTATCTATAATTTTCATCTAATAGCAAATAATCACCATCCAAGTCTAACAAATGTACCAATAAATATAGTTCCGGAATTATGCATCAATATTTGTTAAAACACAAAGTGACAGCGATAGTAATTACAATAGCAGCAAATTTAACCAAAGGTAAAGTTGCAGTAATTTTGTAATTTAATACATATTTTATTTAATATTTAATTAAACATTATTATTTATATTTTAGATAACACCTGTATATGAATGCGATTATAAATATTATATTGTTATGATATAAAATCGGTTGAAGAAATATAAAATTGGCGAAACTTCTAGTATCAACAAATGATGTTACAACAAGTGGATCACATACGGAATCTACCAACCATTACAGAGTCATTTTATTTTAATGTTAGAAGTTTTCCTTGAAGTAAAACAAACAACTTATTTTACAATGCATTGCAGAAGACAGTGGAATGTTACACGACCATCAAGCATTTTGAAGCATTTGAAGATTAATATAAAATAATATAAATAATAAATAAAAAATAATATAAATATATGCTAATTATCACTAATTATGATCTTTATTTTAAATGTAAAAATAATTTAACATATTTATTACAAACATTTTACACGTATGAATGAAAGATTTCGACTAATTAGATTATTTTTATTAAATGTATAATTAATTTAATTTAAAAAAAATAATATTTGTCTAATTATTTGATTAATTTCATCAATCCCCAACCTTTAACTGCCGTCCATTGAAATCTGAAAAGAGAAAAAGAAAACAAAAAAAAAAGATGTTAAGTACAAAATAAAAATATAAATAAAATAAAATTAATATTTCATATACGAAAATCTACACCTACACAATATTATAGAAGAAAAAAAAAAAAAAATTAGTCTCTAATAAGTGTCCTGTAAATAAAAATAAATAATAAAAAATCGATCAACTTTAATGTGGTACCCTATTCGAAATAAATATTTTCAAAATTTTTGTACCTTATATATCCCAACCGACATACTTCTGCTTATAACAAGCATAGTGTATGCGAGAGAGTCGCTGGGTCTGCATAGCAATGTAATGTGAGAGGTGCGGGTTCGATTTCTCGCCAAGACCGTAATGTGTTTTTCACAAAAAAAAAAAAATAAATTTCAATTTTCGAGAAATTAAAACGAATTCTTGTTGTATTTTATTTTTTTTTACCACTTTTCCACATTTTTTGTTTTGCCATTTTGACCGACTTAGAGGCGGAATTTTCGAGTTATCTCAACGGATTCGTGTTCGGACGATGACCCCGCGTCGTTTGAGCCTATTTCCAGCCATATTTTTTTGGACCCCCAAAAGTGTGGGTTATAACCTTATGCCGAAAAAATTTTTTTGCCCGTAGGACCTTCAGATTTTCAGGGATTGTAGAGCTCGGAAAAAAAACAGGATCTGTCGACCCCTTTGCCGGATTTCCCTCCGGGGGCGGAGCTATGGACCTTCGAAAGTACCAAATGGGTCACTTTTGGACCCCTATAACTCCGGAAATACTCAATATTTCGGGAGGAGCTTCTCACCAGTGATAGTCCTCCTCAAGGGCTACAAATTATAATATGGGGGCGACTTTCTATCTATAAGGGTTTTCCAACTAGGGCTGCCCAAAGATTGAAAAAACGTTTGCAGACCAATATTCCGAGTACTGGAAAGTCGGGAAATATTGGACTTTCCAAAAATCTAATGATGCAGAAATGTAAAGGAAAGTCCAAAGTTTATCCTCAGATTTTTTTTGGAATTTTCCAGTGGAAAATGTGGATTTTCCAGGAACATCGAAAAACATCGATTTTTTCATGTTTTCAAGTGGGAATTTCCCGGCTTTCCCAATGGAATTTTCCAATACCCTATTTATCGCAGATAGTAGACTATATGCCACGTATTTTAAGCCCTACCACAACTCCTCAAGTCAAATAGTTTTCTTACAGTGGCTGCCCAAAGTTAGGCTTACACGGAAATTCCCAAATCTTAAATTGGTCATAAGTCGACCAATAGATTTTTCACGGAAAAAGTCCAGAAGCTTTGTTGTGCGCCCTAAGATCCTCTACAAGTTGGCTGTAACAAAAATTGGCTAACACATAAATTTTTTTCGAAACCATCCAAAACCTGGTTTTCAGAAATTCCGGGAAATTTCTCCAGCCCAAAGTTGATGACTTACAGATTTCTTATAGCCATAAATGGATTTAGATGGTAAATGTACTGAGGGAGTGGTACTGAAAATGTTTTCTAACTATTACAGTTTTCCCGGAATTTCCCGATCAAAATTAAAATTTTCCGGATTTTCCCGAAAATTTCCAGATGTCTTAATTAGAATATAAGAAACATTTTTTACCACTAGAGGACCCGAATCTATTTACGCGTTTTCCCGGCATTTTCACATAACGGTTTCATACTCATGGTGAAAAACCCAAGTTTTTTTTTTACAAAAAGATAGGTCCTTCAATTACCTATCATTTAATATGTATCACAACATCCTACCACTTCAAACAGCTGAGCTATGATTTTTCCCGTGTCCCAAATATATAATATTTTTTTACACTAATTTACCTTTAAAATTTTGTTTTAAGTAATTTCGGTTGTCCTTAAATTTCCCAATTTCCATTTTTTTATATTAATTGTGTGTGTGTGTGTGTGTTTTTCTATCTGCAAAAGAAAATTTTTAATGGTAGAGTAATATTTAATAATAATTTGCATATGATTTGTATGAAAAATAAATTTATATATGAAAACAACAAATACAAGTCATTTCTTTTTATTTATTTTTTCTTTTCCATTTAAAATAATGTTATACAAATAAACCCACCCAAGCATACAATAAACACACATAACATATAGATAAGTAAAAGAAACATTACAAATGTAAATATTAAAAAATTATTGTATATAAATGTCATATTAAGTTGTTGTCTTTGCTATATACAAATTTTTGGTTTTATGTATATTAAAAACAATTGTTTTTAAGTCGAAAAATATGCAATGCAAAATCAAAATGAAATATATTTTTTTACTTTGAAAATAAATTCCATGTGTTCTATGTTCTGACTTTATCTCGAGAATTCGTTAATGCAATTCCATTTTCAATAATACTTAATTGATTTCGTTAGTATAATTATGGACACACTGATTTTAGCTGAAATAAATGATTTCTTTCCGATTGATTTTAAAAAGCGAACATACCCTATATTTTACTTATCAACTTTATGTAGTGATTTAATTAATTCGTTTATGAAATCAAAAAGCGAATCTTTGAAAATATGGTGTTGAACTTCATTCTGAGATTAACAATATATCCGTATATCGGAGTAATCATGTCAATGGTTACGAATTCTTGCATACGGTCTGCAATACTGATTGAATAAAGAAACTCTGAAAATACCGCTGCCTGCAGATAGGAATTCTTAAAAATGGTTTGAAATACTGATTGCTAAGTTCTTAAATAGAATATGCTCATTTTCAGAATTTCTCTTTGTTATATTTGAGAACTTAGCAATCAATGTTTCAGACCATGGTTTTTTAAGAATTTACATCAGAAGAGAATAATCAACATTTAATTTAACTAAAACCAACAACTCATGAAAATTGCAATAAAATATAATTAAATTAGAATGTTAACGTAATTCAAAATAACAAAGTACGTATGTATTAAGTACAACTACATTTTTATGTTAATATATATTTATGCATTGATAAATTAATTGCTAAACTAATTAATTGTAAAAATCCTGCACGCATAAGAATTAAAATAAAAACAAATCAATTAAATATATCCTAAATTATTTGCTTCATGTGCTATTGTCATAACAGCATCATATATTTCTTCAGCTGTTGGAATTATTTGCTCTGCTGGTAATTCGAAACCGCTCGAATATCTATTGCTGCCCGGCCTTAATTCAAATGTATATGATAATGTTATCGATAAATTACCATAAACCCAATCCATACAATTATTTTCTTATTGTTGTTAAATATTGAGAATATGAATACATTTCAGGTTCAGAAAATGCTCGTTGACCAGCATATGTTTCACCACATGGATATTTACTTGAACCAATTTCATTCCAATGAAAATCCCAATTACGATTTGGGTCCACGCCATAACAAATAAAATTTGACGATGGTGTACGTGTTTTACGCCATAATCGATCACGTATACGCATAAACATCTGGATTTATTATCGGAAAGAAGTACCAATTTATATTTGCCGAATTTGCTAGAAATAACGATGTAATATGATTTTCAGTCGAAAGTGAATTTAATTGTTCGATTAATTCATTTAATAAAAAGGTTACTGTTGCCGGTAATATTCATTCACGCGCATGCATTCCGCCTTCAAATAAAAGGGCTGAATTATCTGGATTAATATTAAATGATAATTTAATACCACGTATTTCTCTACCTTCATATGATTTTCCAGCTATTATTAATTCTAAATTGTTTGGATATTTTTTTACCATTGCATCAATTTTTTCTTGTAAATTTGTACCCAATATTTTAAATAAAAAATGATGTATACGTAATATTGTTGTAAATTCAAGGAATTTATGTGGTGCAACAATAAGAACAACATCATTTTCAACTTTACCAAGGCCAACAATAAACTTATAACTATCACTTGTATTTTCGATTAATTGTAATGTATTAATTTGTTCTTTCCTCACTTTACAATGAATTGAGGAATTATGGGTCGATTCGTAATATTAATACTATGTATTATACAATATATATATGAATATGTATGTAATATTACAATTTCAAACTCTTTTCTTCTATTTATGAGTAAATTACAAGTTAAAAGAGATAACCAGTTATTTGATTATTAAGCGTTTCACAATATAAATTACAATAAACATGAATTGAATTTTGAATTAGTTTATAATAGTACTATATAATAATGCATATATTTAGTTACAGGTATGAATGAATGTATAACAGATATCACATTATTCGGTCATTGAACACCAATTAATTTTTAAACTCTCCGTGTGAACAATAGACAAAATTAAAAATAATAATAAATACCTTTTTTAATATGGCGTATTTTGTAACACACATTGTTAACGTTGATTTGAATATGGCATCTACCAACCATCCCTTATATCATATTGAAGCCAAATAGTGATAATTGATTAACACGGAAGGCACCAAAAGCTGAAAAAAAAATGTTTTTACGTTAACGGTGACAATAGTTTTCTTTTTGTTTTTGGTAAATTTATTTATTTTATACTTACAATTTAATACATCAACAAAACCTTCAGATGGAATTGTATTGTTTGTAAATACATCTTTATAAATGCAATTCCAATTCAATGAATGAGCTACAGACGAATATCTATCAGGCTACCTATTTTTTTATTTCTTGTTGCGGTTAAACATATAGATTCCATTGCAGCCAAACTAAACTAAGTAATTTGTATTATTATCACAGATTTTCTTATTTACATTACATTTCATATAATATTAATATATTTTATTTATATATGTTAATTTACAATAATTTTAATTAACACAACCAAAACTAAAAACAAATATTCAGTTCAGACAGTATTTCCCCCCTTTATGTGATAATCAAATAAACAATGAGAAACCATATGAATGTATTTAATCATTGATAATTTTAGTTCCTGCAAAAACCCATCAATTTTAACAGGACAGTTTTTATTCATGTTAATCCCAGTTTCCATCAAACATTCATTACAATCAAATTGGTAAAATACTCCCCATGGGAGCATGTAGCAATTAATCCTTTGATCTGCAATTATCTAAAGATAGTTGCTTTCTTAATTCAATTACTTTTATATATTAAATGATTGGCCTAATATAAAATAATAATAATAGTATAGATATAATAGCCCATAATGCATTTTTATATAATCTCAGTGGTAAATATATATGTAAATTTCATGAGTTCGTGACAAATTTCAATTTATTAATGATTAAAAACATTCATTGGTTTCGCATTGAAAGTATGCAAATATTTCCTAGGTATTTAATTGTGCTGAAACACTAAAATTCACAATTTAAATACTAGCAGTTATAAAATAAGAAGATCGACCTAATTATTTAAATGCTATGTATAATAACTATTTCATATCGTATCAATATTTATTTTAATAATTTAATATTTAATTATTCTATGTGTCTGCGAGCGTGTATATATATTTTTCATATTGTTTAGTTGTTATTGTTTGTTTAGTTTAGTTTAAATTTCCAATAAATTGTTTATACCACAAAACTTATTTAAAACAAAATTAAAATCAATGAGAATTTGTTTTAAAATATATAAAAAATGCTTGTTTTCATAAATAAAAAAAGGAAAAGGAAAATTATATCATACACACAAAATAAATTTTAAAGAAACTTAATAAAGATTAATTATTTTTCTTATAATGATAACCATAATAAATGTTTTTAAGATTGTTGGTGTTATAGTTGTTGCTGAAGCTTATGATGATAATTATGATAATGAAACTGATGATGATTATCGTTATCAACGAATTTGCTATAGTTGCTGCTGATTTTATTCCATTTTATTTAGATATTTTTTTTATATTAATTAGCACGATTATTTATAAAATTATGTAAATTATGCATTTGTTGTGTTACACCACCCGATTTAATTACAGTTATACCTAACATTATAGAATTGTATAACCCTTAATGCCATATTATTTAAGTAAAGTTGCCAGTAATGTGCGTATCATTACGTATACATATACCCACCTTTAGATACAATATGCACAACTACATAACAAGCCAAAAACATTCGAAAAATAACCAAAATATGCCCGAAAGAAATTCAGAAATTACTACAGCCGAAAGAAGTATGATATATATTAGAAAATGAAAATATAGAATATAATTTCAATAAATATTTACTACTTTGTTGTATGTAATGTAAAATATGTTATAACGAACGCATTGTAATCGATCAAAAGACAAATAAGTAAGGGGATTGACATTATTATTATGCCATGTCTATTAGCTTAAAAAAAAAATAATATTTTAAATAAAATACTCAATTACCTGTTCGAGGATTAAAACCCGATATTTATAAATGTATTAGGATTTTATTTGATGGCAATTTATAACTAATTTCTGATGCACTATCATCTAAAAATAATTTATGGTAGGTTTTTAAAGGAATATTTGCCTGATATAATAAAAGTATATTACTAATGGAATAATAAAATTAGGCAATTAGACTCATAAAAAAGTTAATAATTTTTTAATAACATTGAAACATTGAACGTAATTAACATAAATTCAAAATGACCTTATCATTAAATGCTTTTATATTGTAATTATAAGTATACCAATCATCATTGCCTTCCATTATTAACTTTAAATAAATTAATTTTAAATTGTTTTTCTGTTAAATAGCACTTGTGCGAAAATAAGATTTATTTACATATATATATATGTATATTTTTTATGATTGTTTGTGACATCGGCATGACCAGCGGTACAGGGCTTCGTTCGTGAAAATTACTCCGGGCGAGCTCTCAACGAGAGGGAATTTGACAAAAGACAAATGTCAAATGTCAAATGATCTGAGAGCGACGCATAATATATTGTAGTTTATAAACAAAATACAAAATAAAACAAAACTTAACGAAACTACGTAAAAATATATTCCAAAAAATTAATAAATGATAATTGAAATAATAATTATTTTTTATCTTACCAATTTATTAAACATTTATTTTTATATTAATTTGGTTTTTAATAAAACTGAATAAAATAACTTTTATTTATAGAATGTTGTTGTTGTTCATCGTGCTGTTTATGAAAATGATAATCAATTTTTGACAAACTTGATTTTTATCCTACTATTGAGCAGTGTAATGAAAAACACTCTGGACCACGCTGCCGATTTTATGAACGACGGTAAATATTACCTTGAAATTACGCAATTGCTATGTCTGCACATGATAAAGTGTACAGCAAACATACAGTAAGTAAACATTATCTATCCGAAGAATAAAGATTATATACTATAAAGTTAAAGATTTTGAAAAATCTACGATAAAGTTTGAGTCTTCGCTTAATAAACATTATACAAGATAACTTTATACACTATAAACTTTATCAAGTGAAGACATAACATAAGAATTTATGAGCGATAATTTTTAATATCACAGTCAAAACACTCCGAGCGTCGTCAGGAGAAATTTATTAACGAAGCCAAGATATATGATGTCGATATCGATGTGTCAAAAATACAATAACCGAACGCAATTAGTGAGCGGCGCCGGCTGAATTCCATTTTCCATTGTTTATTTCCATAACTCAACAATAAAAAAGAAAAAATATATGAGTATTGAAATAAAAGTGAAACATAGAAATTGACCCTGCCCATAATTCATTGAAATTTGTTTAATAGTTTTTGGTGTTATTTTTTTTTTTTTTTTAATCGTATCGTAAGTTTAAATGTTATATTAAAATTAAAAGCTAGTAAAAAATAAGTATTAATTATTAATAATTGCATTGATGTAAGTATTTAATAAATAATAATAATATAAAATTTGTTTATCTCAAAAGTTATTTCATATTTCAATGATTGATCAAAAACCAAACCTAAACCTACCAACAATAAAAAAAATATATAATGTCATTCCAAAATGGCGATGTTTGCTATTAATATATAAATAAAAATAGATATATCCTAAATATAATAGTAAATATTAATAATTATTATGATGTTTATTATTTTCTACTAAAAATAATTCAAATGATTAATGTGTGTGTGTGTGTGATATTGTTGAATAATGTGAACATAAAATTATTTGGTCTCAATTAGAAAAAAATGTGCCGATTTTTCCATAAATTATAGCGCATAGCAAACGCAATTGAATCGGACTAAAATCATAAAACCTACACCTACGTCATTTTCCTTTTTTTGTAATATTTTAATTTTGTTATTTTATAATAATAATTTTATTTTATTACGTTAAAATACTTTTATAATTATTCTTTGTCATAAAAATTTATTTTCTGTAATTAAAACTATTGAAATTAAAAATAATCAAATTGTTTTTAAAGATAACGCAACGCAAGTTCATTTGTATGCGGGTGTATGTGAATACAATGAAAAAAATAAATGCAGATAAAGATAAATAACTAAATTTTTAAAGGAATTTTTAATGTTTTAATTATCTTTCAACGAAAATTTTATATTCGAACAAAAGAAATTATAAAAAAGGAATTAGTTTCGTTTATTAATCCATTTGTTTCGTTTTTTTGTTTTTTTTTTTTTTAAAGAAAGTGAAATGTGAAATTTAATTGGTATTCATTTGCTACAACAAATAATTAACTTTTAAGAATAAATAATCAATTTAAATAAAAAACTGTATTTATATTATGAATCATAGACTTGACGCGATATCACAATAAAAAATATATAAGTACATAAATCTTTTATTATCAGTATTTGTTGTGCAAGAGATTGTATCCAAAGTTCCAGTCTACTCTTAAGGTAATAGTACCAATAGTAACTAATCGCAATACAGTTTTTCCATTTTTGTTATGGGGCTAATCACTCATAAAAAATAGTGGCATTAAAGAAACATTTATCTTAGCAAAATTGCATTCCAATTGGTGAATAATTTCTACGTACTTCCATTTGACGGAATTAACCGAGTTAACTGTAAGAAATGTGTAACAGATTAAACTTCATTTGGATTAAAATAAATAAATTAAAATGTTAAAATTTCAAAATATCTGTGATATTCTTTACGAAGATATAAATGGAACTTATTAGAAATCTTAAAATATGTGACCCGGAAAACAAGTATACATCATATGAAGTAAACACTATATTAATATTTATATTTATAATTATTGTATATAACAAATTTATTTCGATTGGCAACTATTAAGTAATTGTCTTGGAAAAACTTAATTATTGAATTTACTCGTATCAAATATTGGAGATTATCAAATCTCAGACATCGTTTAATTTTAAAATCTGTCTGTACTCTCTCTGTTGATACTTAGTTATTTTACCTCAAATTATATAATTTATTTATTTGAAATAAATTAATAATTATATCATGAATAGAATTATATAGATAAGATTTATATTTTTGCATAAAAAAAAAATAAATATGTTACTTAAATTATAAAACCAAAATACCAAAATTATTTATAATTGCGTTGTTTTTTTTTTTGTTATTATCCAAGTATTTTTATATTTTATAATTAATTTTGTGTTTTTCCTATTATCTTACAGATATATATATATAAAAATAAAAACAAATATATCAACATATAGTTAAATAAATAAAAAAATAATAAAGTAAAATGCAAACAATAAAATGTGTTGTTGTTGGGGATGGTGCTGTTGGTAAAACATGTCTTCTTATATCATATACAACAAATAAATTTCCGTCAGAATATGTACCCACAGTTTTTGATAATTATGCAGTAACAGTAATGATTGGTGGTGAACCATATACATTAGGTTTATTTGATACAGCTGGTCAAGAAGATTATGATAGATTAAGACCATTATCATATCCACAAACTGATGTATTTTTAGTTTGTTTTTCGGTTGTAAGTCCAAGTTCATTTGAAAATGTTAAAGAAAAGGTAAGAATTAAAAATCAAATTGTATATTATTTTTCTGACAAATCTACAGACGTGATTTGCACGATTGTTGATTGTTACTATTAACTTAATGCATTAGTTTTAACGGCACATGTGCATAACTACAAATTAATACGAGGAGACCTGTTTTTAAAAGAAATTGAACTCTTATTTACAAGGAAATGATTGCTCTTAACAAACTGACAGACAATCCCCTAAAAATGTAAACGACCTTGAGTCGTGTTTTATTTTGATTCTATCGTACGCAGACCACTGATACATCTTATGTTTTATCCGTAATATAATTAACGTTGAAATATTCATTCAATCTGGAATTTGTGAGTACAATTCCGATACTCAGATGAGAAATATTGTTCAGTAATTTTTGTAATGAAAATTATACTCGATTGATGGACCATTATGCATCATAAATGTAGACCAATTGGTGGAATATTTTTAAAATATACTACACATACAGAGAATTTACCAATTTCGTTGTAATGTTAAATAGATAATCAAGTAATATTGCAATGGATGCTTAATTATTCATACGTATATTCTATTCGGTTCGGTAGTGGAATGAAAAGAAACTTGAATTATGGTTAGATGAAAAGCTTAAAACTCATAGAAAATTAGTTTTAATTATTATTTAGTGTAAATACTTAACAATTATTATGTATATGATATGAATTTCTTATACTA
Source organism: Bibio marci (assembly GCA_910594885.2). Taxonomy (NCBI): domain Eukaryota; kingdom Metazoa; phylum Arthropoda; class Insecta; order Diptera; family Bibionidae; genus Bibio; species Bibio marci. The sequence continues at coordinate 37,462,028 of OU343116.1, forward strand.
ATTCAGTGTTATATAACATTTAGTACCAAATATTCACCAGTCAGCATACCATATAATTTTTCCCCTTTAGTATGCAATGCATTCAATTTTGAACATATTTTAAATAAAGTTTTGTTAATATAGATCGACTATTTCAGTTTATCGATCAATAATAATGTTTTACATAATATATACAATAATATGTTACATAATTAAACAAGTATATTAAAAAATATATAAATGTTTGCCTGAATAAATTATAAAATTAAAATGTAATTAATAAATGTTTTTCTTTTTTATAATTTGAAATTCAGTGGGTACCAGAAATTACACATCATTGTCAAAAAACACCATTTTTACTTGTTGGCACACAACTTGATCTACGTGACGAAAGTACTACACTTGAAAAATTGGCAAAAAATAAACAAAAACCAATAACAATGGAACAGGGTGAAAAACTTGCGAAAGAATTGAAAGCAGTAAAATATGTAGAATGTTCAGCATTGACACAGGTAATTTATTCATTTAAATTTGTTTTTAATAATTTCACTGACATTTTTAACACATTTATAATATTGAAAACGCCTCCTCTTTTTTTAAACAATTGCAGAAAGGATTAAAAAATGTATTTGACGAAGCTATTTTGGCTGCATTAGAACCACCAGAACCAACAAAGAAAAGAAGGTGCAAGTTTCTATAAAATATTAATAAAAATATAAATGATGAAATTTTTTTTCTGTTAAAAAAAATATAATATATAAAAAAAAATGTTTCAAATTTCCATTTCGCACTAAAAAAAAAAAAAAGAAAATAAAAAATAAATAATAATAATAAAATTAAAAATAAAAATTTATAAGAAAAACTTGAAACTTTATTTTTATAAGAAATTGACTTTCTTATTATAAATAACAAAAAAAAAATCAAACTATACAGAATAAAAAGCAAATAATCTGCTTAACTTTTAATACAATGGTTTTTTGTGTTCTTATCCATTTTTTTTTCTATACAATAATATTTCCAATAACGGAAAAAAAACCAAAATATATAATAAATAATAATATAAATAGAATAACAGTTATTTTTATTTTATTGAATTAAGTTCATTATAATAAAATTTTATACATATATTTTTCCTTTAATTTAGAAAACAATTAAAATTTGTATTATTATTTTTCAATATATTGTGCTATTAATTTTTAAATTTGAATTATACACATAAATTGCGATAATGGAAACATTTGAGAAAGATAAAATATAAATTATATCATTCATTTATTTATGAGAAAGAAAAATTATTTTAAAACTAGTTTTCTTCACTTAAAGCAAAATAAATTTATAAAACAGAAAAAAAATAATACAAAATTATGATATAATGGTGCGCGCGCATTAATTGTTCAATTATTTTATTTTTATTTTTTAATAGAGAATTACATTCAATTTTTTTTTTTTTTTTTTTAATAACGTTTTAATAAATAGTATTTTTTTAATTTGTTCGTTTTATAATTAAAACAAATTTAAAATTGATAATAATAGAAAGTTATTTACTTTTAAAAATTTTAATATAATATTAGAAATTGTAAAAAGAAAAAAATAATAAATTTGCTCCAAACAATTTACACTAACACAAAAAGTTAAATATTTAAAATAAAAAAAAAAAAAAAAGAAAAAAGAATTAAAATACATCAAAAAAATTAAATGTTTTATTAATAATTTAATATTATTATTCAACCAGTAATGGAGAAATCAAATTAATTATAAAATTATTTATTAATTAATGCAATGCATTTTTAAGGCATAATTTTTTTTTTTAATTTGCCTATCTTACTATTCTTATAAATGCATCAACAGGCACACAGACATATAAAATGCATACGTTTTTGTGCCAATTCACACCATAATCTTATCTATGTTGTTAGCTTATTTTAGAACAACATTTTTGTAACTAATTTTTTAAATTGTAAATTTAATTAAACACAGTCTGCCACCAACGAATTATCAAAAAGTTGATCCGGATTGTTTTTAATATTTTGATTATTTCTATAAATATCATTGTTAAATAATTGTTTAGTTATTTAACAATACATTAAAAAATAATTATTTATATCCTGTGTGTGAATTGACACAATTTATGTAAACAGCATTAATATACTGTTTTTTTTTTTTTTTTATTACATTTTATAAATAATATATAATAATAAATATTTAAGTGAAAATTTGCAGTTTTTATAAATAATATAATTTATATATACATATTTAAAAAAATGTTATTGTGTAATTCTTTAAATTGTTTCAGGTGACATTGGTTTTTTTTTTAATTTGAAAAATACAAATAAAATTATTGCACCACTCATTTTTTATAAATACGAAAACAGTGGTATTCCTTGCACGAAGGAATTCAGAGAATACAATATTTTATCTATGTTGAATTTGATGATTAATGAAATTTGCAGAAAGAAAAGTAAATTTGTCAACAATATTTAATGAGAAATATCAAATTTTAATGTCTTATGATTTTATTGCAGAATTCTATAGCAACTTACAACAATAATTAGTATTTGATTTAAAAAAGTTACAAATATTTTTCAATAAATTGCTCAAATACACAAACATAATGCTTCATTTATCAAAATCGCTAATCGATTGTGATGCCAATAAATATAATAACAATGCATGCATGCATGGTATGTAAAAAATGTTTGGGAATTTTGGGTATTTCTTTAATTATAAGTTAGTATTAATATTTATTTAAAATATATTTTTCTTTTGTAAATTTAATTAACCACTTACCTCTATAAATAAATTCGTCCAACTAAAAATTCGAGTAATATATAATTTGCTTTGTGAAAGCTTTCGGTTGGAATATTTTCTTTGACAGCCATGTATACCAATAATATTTATTTATATATTTAAAAAGCACAACACAACATACACACATGCGCATATATGCAACGTATATGTACACAAAATGCAAGAATAAATAAATTTTTCATTCATAATATTTTGAATTTTTTTGATAAATTTTCTCAGTTATTAAAGTGTGAGTGGTTGGTTATCTCTTCATTTGAATACATACAAATTTACAAATACGAATACGATATATGTGACGTTGTATATTATGATGTTATTTCATCTGTGCAAACATTTTACCATTTTTCATTTCATACAAGAAAACGAAATTCTTTAAAAAATAAAAATGTCAAAAGTCAAAACATAAAATATCAGGTGCAAAAAGTAATGTTTACAATTTGTTATTATTATTTTAAAATTTTATTAGCAAATAAATAAATATTTGCATAATAATGGAAACTAAAAAAGATATATATAATTTATGGATTCAATATACAACAAAGGTATAATAAATATATAAACAAAACTGATTTTCTTTTATGCATTTTGTAATGTACCGTAAAAGTAAATGACGTTTTTTGTTTTTTGTTTTTTGTTTTTTGTTTTTTTTTTTATAAAAAACAAAAATCATTTTTATTAAAAATAAAAAATAGGTATGGCTATTTTTTTAAAAAAATTTCTTTTGTTTTTTTTTTTTTGACGACCAATATAATTATTCATGTTTAAAATTCGGTTATACACCTTTAAAATTATGAATCATAAAAATAAAGTAGATGCAATGCACAGCAGTAACAAAAAATGATTGTCTCAATAAAAAAAAAAAAAAGATAAGAATTCGCTTTTAAAATATTCATTTCAAATTTGTAATTTTATCTTTCTTGAAATTGTGATAACATTTAATATATTATTATTAAAACTATTTTATAATTATTTTATGAATTTTATGTAATTATAATTAACACTATTTTTTCAGTAATGTACATTTATTCGAAATAAATTTATGAAAATTTGCATAAAAAAAACAAATGAAAAAACAAAAATTATAACTGTTAATTTTTCTACATTTATTATATTTTTTTTAGAATGATGAAACATTTTTTCGACAATTTATATGTGGTTTTGTTCAAATATGGGAAAATCAGCTGAACATTGATTTTGATAAACCACCATTATGGAATACAATAAAATCTGATCTTGGTCCACATTTAAGTCGTTTACCAGATGAATTACTACCAGCAATTGGAAAATTTTTAATTATTGCAAAAGATAGTGTACAACAAAATGGTGTAAGTAAAGCCCTTTTTTTTTTTTCTTTTTTTTTCTTTTTTTTTTTAATTATACCAAAATTATTAAAGCATTTTAATTTATGCATAGTTATTAATTACCGTAAACATTTCTATAGGTAAATTTTTTGCGATTGGTGAATTTGGATTGGAAATTAAGATTAGTGTCGTTTTCGTACCTACCTTAATCAAATGTTTTCAGGTTAATGTGATCAAATAATTTTAAAATACTCATTGAAGCTATTTAAGAAACAATACATGAGTGCAGAATTTATTGATTAATTATAATGAATTTTTTCGTCTTCAGTTATAATAAGATAATCTGCATTATTTTAATTCTTACACAGAACTATTGCGAATTGTTTAAAAAGTTGTATGTGTTCACAAAGGCAAATATTCGGTCGAACCCACATTTATTTATTTAACCGTAAATAATATATCTTCTGTATGTGTAGAATAGTTTTATCTTTTGAACGAACATTTTAGTAACATTTTGTTTTTTTAAATGTATTTAATATATTGAATTATCTTATGCCATTCGATCTCGATCTTATTAATTAATTATTTTATGATTTAAGTCACTATATTATTTATGTTAATAACATTTTTATAAATAATTATTTTTACTTAGAATATTCAACCATCTAAAGAGGAATTAGATGATACAACATTATTAATAAAATGTTTAATTGTAATGTGCAGACATTTCGAAAATATTAATACAATTGCAAATTATGAATACATAAGTAGTATTATAACATTATCAATTAATATAATACAATTGGTTAGTATAAAAATACTAATATATAAATTAAATCAGAATATTTATAATTAGTTAATTTTTTTTTCTATACATAGGCATTTAAAAATAATGTTAAACCAACAATTAGTGAAATCCAATTTATTAAAAGTGCATGTCAATTAATTGAAGTTATTTATGATCCATATTTAACATGGAGAAATTTTTTACATGGTAACTATGCTCAGCACACAAAAATTAATTCTTCATTATGTCAATTACATGTTGAAATTGTGCCATTTATTTATGGTAAGTGTTTATTTATAATACAAAAAAAATGTATAAAATTCTATAATTACGTGTTTTTTGTTTTTTTTTTAGACTGTTTTCAATCTGAAAAAATTCTAAATTTACCTGAAATTGGTATACATTTAATTAACACATTAGGTTCTATTATATCAGGATCTCAGGTAATAATTTTTTGTAAACATTTGTGTTTTAATAAATCTAGCTTTTTCAGTGATTTATGTAAATAATTTTATTTATTTAGATATTGTAATTTTAATGTGCTTTTATCGTAAATAATGAATATTAAATGTTTTGTTAGTAATTTCTCATCGGAGATATTTTTAGTATAACTATTAAAACAATTAATATGTATTAGTTTTTTTGTTTGCTTATTGTTTGGTTTATTTTTAAGAATAATTATTTTAAGGGTGATGGTACATTACAGAATTGCTTATCATCTGTTAATAAAACAACACAAACAACACATTGTAGTAGTGGTGGTGGTGGTGGTGTTGGTGTTGGTGGCGATACCAATATTAGTTGGGTGAGTTTGCAAGTAAATATGTAAAATGTTTTTTTCTTCAGTATTTATAAATTAAAATTTTGTCAAAATACACTCGTATTATTTTTTCCGATAACTTCATTGTAATTTGTTCTACATTTTTGTGGCAGTCTTCAATCATTTCTGTATAAATAACAGAAGCTACAATTAATATTTGATTCCGTTGCTATTAAATTATTTTATAATAATTATTTTTATTAGCTATAAAATGTATTCAACTATTCTATCGAATTATCCATATCCAATATATAACATTTAGATCATTTAATAAAATATTATAGTAACGAATTTGGTTTATATTTAATATCACAATTACAAGAACTATTCTATGTTTGTAATATATCAATATATAAATGTATAGTAATTGAGATTGTGTTAATTTTTGGTGAAGGTATTATTTATTTTTATTATAAAATTTTATATTTTTAAATGAAACAATGGATTTAAAAATTATAAGTAATTGATTAATTTGTTTAATTTTAGCACAATGGTATGCGTGCAATATCACCCGCAACTGTTACAATGTTAATAGATTTAATATCAAAATGGGAATGTAATTCAGAATTACGTTTAATATCGTTAAAATGTTATGCTATAATGGCAATTGTACTTCAACGTTCTAGTCCGGTAGAGGTAACATCTTTTTATAGAATTAATCCAATTGGTTTTTTTTTCTCTTTTTAAATTATTAACTTTTATTTTGATATGTTATTCTTTTTTTTCTTAGAGACAAATTGAATTAGTCACAATTTGTCAATTTTATTTGAATGTCATACAAACATTAATGGCAACAAAACATTTTCTACCAAAACCAATTGAAGAAAAATTTGAAATTTCAAACAATCAAGATGATTTATCATATATTGATGTAAATGCATTTATTTCATTTATTGATAATATTGAAATTATATTATCGGAAAAACATAGTCAAGTAATATTATGTAGTGCAATAATTGAATCTAATATATTTTCAACATTAACATTGATTATGCTGAATGTTAATGTAAGTATATTCTTTTTTTTTTATATATGTATCGAAAATGTTAAAGAAATTGAAAATACATTTTTGTTAAGAGATAATAATATAAAGTAATTAACTTTTAATGTAAATAATTATCACATTTTCATTTAGACTTGGGATATTGATTTACAATCATTAGCTTCAAGTATAATTCGTTGTATATGTTTTTTAACGCGAATATCACCACAAATGTGTAATTTATTATACAATTCTCATAATATGGAACAATTATTTAATGGTTTACAATTAATGGGTAAACCAACACAAAAATTATTGAATATGTGTTTAAAATTAGCTTATAACGATGAAAAATTAGAAATTATATTTGGTAATGTAATAATTAAATTGTTGGAATGGATTAAAAATATGCATGAAAATGAACAGATATATTTAAGTGAAAATCTACTAAAAATATGTGTACAAAATTTTTATTGGTAATTTTATTAATATATATTAAGCCTTTGTAAATTATATGTATTTAATTAAATTATTATTAATAATTAATTATTTATACTATGTATAGTAAAAGTATTGTATCCCAGGAGCAAATTATAAAAACAATATGTAAAACATTACAAGATTATAATTCATTAAATTCAAAATGTGCTAATGATTTAATAAAATTAATTGAAGAAATTGGTAAATACAGTATTAGTTCAATTGAATTAAAGAATATATTTTGGTTGTTACGTAATGAAATGCATTTTATTTATCGAAGGCAATTGTTACAGGTAATTTGCATAAAAATAATATAATCTACGATATTATAGTAATTTATGTAAATTTGTTTTGGCCTTTGTTTTTGTAGGCTGTAGCAACAATATCACTTAATAATATATCAAATAGTACGATTTGCACTGAATTTTTAGATATACAATATAAAACGGATGGAATAACAGTACCTGAAATAAGGAAGTGGACAATGTCTGGATCGTATGGTTATATATTTCATGCGTGGATAAGATTTGATATTTTGAATGGGAAAGACAATGATAATATTTCGAATGATACAAGAAATTTTAGACGAGTTATTTTAAGGTAAAAAAGGAATGTTTAACATTACTGAGAGAAATATCCACAGCTTATAATTTGTATTATTTCGCTATTGATAAACTTTTAGTACATTAACTAATCAAGGACATGGGTTTGAAATTTTTTTGCAACGTAATGGTCAATTAACAGTTGGTGTATTAACAAAAAAGGAATATTTAGCAGCTGCAGTTACTAAAGTGAATATGTTGGATAATCGGTAATTATTATCATTATTGTTATAATTATTATTATTATTATTATTATTATTATTATTATTATTATTATTATTATTATTATTATTATTAAACATAAGTTAAATAAAAGTGTAAATTATTTTGTTATTTTTGTATAGATGGCATCTAATAACAATTGGTATAATACCATCTAAGCGACCATTTTCATTTACACAAATATCAGTTTATATTGATGGTCTACAAAAATTAGGTGCTACATTTAAATTTGCTGGTATAACAGAACCATTTTCATATTGTACAATTGGTAGAATATCACATGAAATAACAAAACAATCGAGATCATCATTTAGTAGTCAATTATCAGATTCGTCTGATTGTAGTTCACCAATACCTAGTGATATTCCAAAAAGTGGTATGTTTCCAAGTTTTATAGATCGTTCATTTATACCACAAATTGTTTCACAAGTAATTTATTTTTTTTAGTTTTATCAATTACATAAATATAAGAATAATTTATTTATATTTACATTTTTCTTATAGGTACCAAATTATTTTAGTTTACCACGTTCAACATCATCCAACGATCCAAACATAAAAGCATATCCTATCGGTATGCAAAATAATGTATTTGGTGAACCAATGTGTTTAAAGGGACAATTAGGTTGTATGGTTTTAGCTGAACCGAATACAAATATTAAATTAATTTTAGATGCAGGTGATTAATAAAATAAGTCATTGTTTTTGTTCTATTGAATTTTACAAAAAAGAGATACGTTTTACAATATGTATTATATTATATAATTGAAAATAATTTTTTGTAATAATTTGATGTTATTTTCTATCACATTATAGAGATCAGTAAAACAATGCAATACTAAGATTTTTCTTATATATATTAATTTTAATTTTAATTTCAGGTTATAATTTTGCAACTGTAATATCCCAAGATATTGAACCATATGATCCAACATCAAAATTTATATTTTGCTATTCACCAATATCATGTTACGATGGGTTTTGTATTGATCTTGTACCTGGTAATAAATATAATGGACATGTTGTAGCAAAATTTTGTCGCACCATAAAAATCCAAGTAATTTATTATTATTAATATAATTTTTAATATTGAACATCGTTAAAAAGTTTCTTTTCCTATTTAACAGGATTCAATAAATAGTATTGGTGGTATTTATACATTGTTACCAATACTTGATATTATTACAAAATCTAAAGAAAATATTGATATTCTATTTACAAATAATAATAATAATAATAATTCGTCATCACCAAAAGAAGTGTTAACACCAACGTCATCATCAAATAATGATGTTGACATTAATGATTGGGAAGTTTTAGTATCAACAAAATATTCAGAATGGAAAATGATTCAAAATTCAGTTGCATGTTTTTTATGTTTAATACGTTATTTCATTCAAGATCATGATATTAATCAAGCACATTTATTAAAATCAGATGGTATATCAATAATTGGTGCAATGTTGTCACAGTGTAATTCAAATATTATAGACGTTAATGTATTAATGGCAATGCAATTGTTGGTGGAATCAATACAAAATCAAATGCCAGCTCAAAATGTTGAATTATTAGAAAATATGTATACTGATATTGTATTTAATTTTAAAATATGGTCAAAATGTGAATTCCAAATCATTATCGGACATATACAATATATAAATCCTATGATAAAAGATAATCGAAAATATTTTAGGTATGTTTCATTTATTATTTTTAATATATTTTAGTTATAAAATTAATTAGAATATAATTATGTAATATTATTTTTTAGAAATAAATTTGGTATTCAATATTTTTTGGATATTATTCGTCAATATTTTGCAATCCCAATAAATTTATCACCAGATGATGGTTTAGCAATTCGTATGGCACTGTTAGATATCATAAAATATTATTTACAAAAAGATATCAATATTAAAGAAGTAATTATTTTTTTTTATAATATGTAAATATGTGTATGTGTGTGTCTTTCACAATGATTAATTATTTCATATATATTTCAGGTTAATATCATTTTATCTTATATTGCATCTTTAAAATATGAACATTTAATTGTTGAAATTTTAGAATTACTTATTAATTATATGAAATATAAAACATGTAAAGATCAATTATTTTTACTGTTACATGAACCACAAACAGCTGAAATATTATATATATTATTGATCGATAAAAGTTATAGTAATGAATTACATTTATCATTATTAAGAGTAAATAAATTTATTGGAATATATTATTAGCGGATTATTATTAATAGTAATTATTTTTTATTCTATTTAAAGTTTTTTAATTGTTTACTAGAAACAAATCGTGTTTCAAAAAAACATAAATCAACAATACGTTTACATGATTCACAAGTTGATAGTTTATATCCAGCTTTATTCTCATTTATGTTACCATTTAATTTAAATAATACGAATGTTTTAAATTTAATTGATCAAATATTAACAGATGGTAATTAATATATATTTTTTTTTATTTATTTAAATACAATAGTATATAAAATTTTATAATTTATAGATACTGAAAAAAGTATGAGTGGTCTATTGTATATAATTCATCATCTTAGTACAGCAAATATTAATTTAAAATTGGAAATTACACAAAGACTATTACCGTTAACATTTGATAAATCGATAGCATATTTTATTGCAAAACAGGTAATCATATTAATTAATGCATTTTAATTTAAATATTAGAAAAGTAAATATTACTCACCAGTTAGCTGTTTTAATTCGACTATTTGGAGTACATTGCATTATGTTGATACTCTTTTTTCTATTTATTATGTGTTCATATGTGCATTTGGTTTGACTCATAAATTGTTTGACATTGGAATGAGAGATCAGAATTCTTAGATTATTTTTTTATTATGTTGCATTAAACATAATTCAACAAACTATGACTGTTATTTTTAATTATATATATGTATTTCTTCAATATTTTAATATGGCTTAATTAATTTACTAATTAAAAACTGGAGTATCGCGTCTTGTCCATCAATCCATATAGTCTACTTATTGGTGGAAAATCAAAATACTGATATCTCAATCTACACCATATCAATACTCATTAATGAACCATTTTATATTATAATTTTTTTTTCTATTTATATATTCATTTCGAACGATATACAATTCAAGATTGGATGGCAAGAAACAATTCCAAGGTTATTAATAAAAAAACATATAACAAATACTGCTGGTAATATTAATAAAACTAAAACCGAAAATGATGCCATTGGTACTGGTAGTGGTGGTGATAGCGATGGTGATATAACATCATATGAAGATAATAATGATTTATTAAATCAAATGGATTTAATGACATTTGATGAAAAAACATTAGAGTTAAGTGAACACGAGGGTATTAAAGATCATCATTTATTGCTAACTGAATTTCAAGCAAGTGTTTCAGAAGCTGCAAATGTTATTGAACATGAAATTAAAGGTATTTTTGAATATTTTCTTTTTTCTTATTTTTTCTTACTGTATAACAAAGTTTTATTGGTAATTTATAAATTTTAAATTTTATTAGGTATGGCTGAAACAGTAGCTGGAAAAGTTGGTGAAAATATATCGTCAGTTTATTCTATGTTAAGACAAACGACATGTGATATTCAAGAACACATTGAAACAGCAATTGGTGCCCCAATTGATAGTAAATTGGTATATTTTCTAATTTTTTTCTTTTATTAAGAAATATGTATTTAGATTTTATTTGTTGTTATATAATTTGTATTTATTATTAATTAAATAATAGAAATCATATTCGTCATTCTCTACACAATCATCGGATTCAACATCTGAAGAAAATATATATACTAAATCAATAGATAAGGATGAAGAAAATAAATCTTTAAACAATGATGAATCTATCGCTAATAAAGAAGAAAATTTAATATATTTAGTTACAAATATATTATTTAATGTATTATGGAATGGCATTGATAATAATAATGATGCTGGTGATTTATGGAAAGTAAGTGAAATATTGTTTGTGTATTATTTTTTTTTTTTTAATAAAGTGATATTCAAATTAAATTCTAATTACATATAATTGTATAAATTTTCTAAAATACATTTAGCAACGAGGACAAGTAATTGCATCAATTAATTTACTGGGTTTAAATAATGAATTGTATTGTTCACATTTAAAATTACGGTTACGAATACTTGAAATGGGTATACAATCTGTACTGAAAGATTTAAATGAAGCCGGACATAATGTACAACATCAACAGGTATTTTTATTTTAAAGATGATCTCATTAATAATATATTACATTATATTATTGTAATTACAGAATGCTTCACAATTATTAAGATTGGTTTATGATTTAATGATATTAGATCCTACAGAAGATGAAATGGATAAATGTTCAGAGTTACTATTTGAAGGAATTTTACATTTATTCGGTATTTTAAATTTATAAAAAATATTTATACTTATTGATTTATTTAAAATGTATATTTTTTAGATGCTTTAATGATATTTCCAAAAAGTGGCACAGATGATTGGTCAGAAATGACACGATTATGTTTAGGATTATTAATAAAATGCTCCCATCATCCAAATTCGGAAATTGTTGCTAAAGCTACAGCAAGACTACATGAAATTTTACAAAGTCGGTCAACACAAAATCCTCAAGAATTCGGTTATTTAATTTATAGTGTAAATAGAGTATTAAATGTTGCTATTGAAGGTAATTATAATGAAAAATTTGCAGTGTTTATAATTTCGTTCATTTTACTAACGGGTGTCAATCGAATTTTTAATTGTGTGCAAAAATTTATAATTTTTTATTTGAAATTTAGAATGTTTGCAAAACTTAAAATTAACAATTTCTTTTTTTTTTTGAATAACTAAACTATCGTTTATATATAGATAATAATTTAATTTGACATTATATTTTATATACAGTTGGCAATCCGGAACAATATTCATATTTAATGCCAATAATGCGAGCATTACTTGATAAATCACGTTATATCTTCAGTTTAAGCATAAATGTTCCTGGTTTACCAAAAACCGAATCTGGACCCACATTTTTTCATGAATTTCAAATGTATGGATGCACTAAGGAATGGATACATTTTGTGGAAAGAAAGGTATTTAATTTAATTTAACTTTATTTATTAACAATATTTTAATTTAACAAAAATTCCTATTACAATATTTTAAATAATTAAATAATAATAATATCTTCAACATAACTAATACTTTGTGTAAACGTTTGCATACATAATATAATACTGTAATATTGAAATTAAATAGTGAAAGAAATGTATCACAAAAAATTACATTAACTAATTTAATACGCGTTTACTCTACCGTGAAGAGAACAATGTAATTTTTTATTTACTTAAAAAACACCTTTGATATTTTCTCGCTAAATAAAAGAAGAATACTATCGATCCAATAAATGCCTAACGCTATCCTAACTTAGGTTGGTTAATAGTATACTATTACTAAAATAAATTATAATGATATTACAATTATGAATATTTATGATTTTTTGGTAGTGAATTTTTATCCAATAATATTTCATTATTTCCATATGAACTGCTGTTATTCGTTGTATTTTTTTTCACATTATCTATAATTTCTGCACTTTGATTTTGATATTGATAATCATCAATATCTTCGTCATCATCATCTTCTGCCATATCATCTCCATCACCATCACCATAATCTTCGTGTTTTATTTCTTCAAAGGAATCAAAATTTTGTTTCTTGATTCTTGACCTACCTCTATTTAAATATTGCTGCTTTTGTTGCAATTGTCGTTGATGGTGTTGTCGTTGACTTTCAAAATCGCCATTATTATCCGATACGGAAAAACTTGATGATACAACACTTAAATCTGCTGTATTTTCATCACTTCGAGATTCAATGCCATTTGGTCGTTGATATACTATATCAAAATCTTTTGGACTAGCTGTACCAGCATAATAACTTTGTGATTGCGATTTTTGTATTGATACAATATCATAATTACTATTTGTTTTATTACGTGGTGCAAATTTAAATTTTGATCGTGTTGTTGATGCCGATGTTGATTGATTTTTTATTGGTAATAATGATGATGTATTTCGTATGCCACCATAATATTCATTATTTGTTGCATTTCGTAATGATGATTTTGTTTTATTTGCTGATGTTAAAAGTACAAAATTATTTGGTTGTTTGTTATTATCATCAACATTATGATTGGATTTTATTCGTTTGAAATTTTTTCTTGAACCAAATGCACTGCTATCATTTATATTATTATTAACATTTTCATCTGAATTTGATCGAATAGATTGTGAGTAGCTTATAGTACCAGATGAAAATGCATCACGTAAATCTTCTGTATCTAAAACATGTGGTGTCGTTGATTGATAATTATTATTTGGTCGTCGGCGACGTATTTTCGGATTTTTCGTTGTATATTGTGATTGTTTGTGTTTCTGTTGTTGTTGTTGTTGTTGTTGTTGTTGTTGTTGTTGTTGTTGTTGTTGTTGCTGATGGTGTTGTTCTTGTGAATTTTGCGTTCCAAGGAGTTCATCAACATATTCCTCTGATGGTGCTACTAATTCTTCTAATGAACTACTTAATGTTTGAATATTATTTACAGGTGATTGTGATTTGTGTTTATTTCTATTTCGATTATGTTGATATTTTTGTTGTTGTTGTTGTTGATTGCTGTTTGTTGTTTTCGTAACTTTATTTGATTCTTGCGCATTTTCATAATATGAATTAGTTAAATCTGAATATGGATTATAATCTGTGTTTGAATGTTGATTTTTAATTTTTGATGGAGCTGGAAATGAATTAAACTGTTCGTGATCGTATGAATTGGGTAATGCGGGTGGTTGATATTGATTGTTTTGTGAATTTTTATGTAACGGAACATCATATGATGAAATTTGTGTATTATATGGATCTTGTGGCGATGATGAATGTGCAAAATCTATTGGAATTTCTTGTGAACTAGTTATTGATACCGAACTTTTATAATCATTAATATTATTATTATAATTGTTATTATGGCTGGTTACTTTTGTCGTCGGTAAATAACCATTATGATGATTATTTGAAGAAATTTGTTGTTGTTTATACGTATTTTGCGATTGTGGTGTATAATTTGTTATAGTTGGTGCTTGTGGTATTCCATAGTTTGTACTTGGTGGTTGTGCCGGTGCTGACACATAGTTTCCTTTGTGGAAATTGGACGACGGTGGTGAATAATTATAATTTATTCCAGAATTATAATTTGTACCTTGTGAATATCCAACAGAATTTTGTATAGGTCCATAATTATTTATTGATGATTGACTATTACTATCATGTGATGTTGGTGGTTCGCCAAACGATTTGGTATTTGTTGTATCATATGTTGTATATAAATTTCCATTATCGTATGGTGAAAAAGCAGGTGATGCAGATTGGTGATATGATGAAGATGATGATGGAGGAAAATGATGCGATGAAATTGATGATGGTTCATATGGTTTATATGATGAACCTGATGAAAATCCTGAATATTGTTGTGATTTATATGGAGCAAAATCAGCATCAATTATACCATTATCCGCATCCGTATTATCACCACCAATACTATGAAAATCATGATTATTATTTGGTATGTAATTTATTACAGATGGATCAAAAATATCAGATGCAATTTTAATTGATGGTGATCCATGATGACCAAAATATGATGGTTTAAACGATGATTTAATTGGTGTTGGACGTCGTCTTGGTCTATATGTAGGACGTCTTTTTGATGATGGTGATGAATTTCGATATTTTACACGCTTATATCGTTGCGTTGACGGTTCTCTTCTTGTACGAATTGAAAAAACCGATGGAGATTGTTTAGTTTCTGTATATAAATTATCAGTAAATATTTCATGGTTCGTTGAATTTCCATTTTCAATTGGATTACTTTGATTAATATTATGTGGTGATATTGTTATTGATGTTGTCAATATAATCCAGGGTAATATCTGAATATAGAAATGAAATAAGAAATGTTAAAGCTTTTTACTGTCATTAGATAGATAACTATTTAGTGTGAATTAAGTGTGAATGTATTAATTTAAAATAAGTTTTTAAGAAGTTTCCTCTATAAATTCATATATTATTGTACCACTTACATGGCTTTTGGATAATGGAACCGTGTACACTTAGAAGGAATCTACAGATCTTATATCTATGGTATATCTATGACTAAAAATTCATTGTACATCTATTATCGTATACTATATAATATTTATAATTGTTAGGAAGTTAGTATCTCGTACGGAGCCTCGGTTGTCTTTATTCACTGTACATTTTGTGTGTGAATGATTTTTTAGTATTTAGATATAAAAAAAAAATGCAAAAACAATTTTCCATAAAATAAATAAATTTGTGCACACACAAAATTTCACTTTTTAAAGAAGAAATTTTATTAAAATCTATTATTTTATAATTAAAAATAATTCTCGTATATTTAAATTATTAAAAATCATTGTCTTCAATTCGTCTTGCGTCTCAATACATATCATCATTTAATACAATAATTTCGTTATGTAGATTTATAGATCACATTTATTTTACAAAAAATTTCTTTTATTGATTAGTTTTAGAAATTACATTTGGTATACTTTTATTTGAACAATTAATTATTTTTAGATTTTATATGCGTATATTTATATATTCACAATACTAAATTGTAATATTTATATGCGTTTAACAAAACTCGTTTATATATAATAAAATAAAATTTCTTGACTTTTAAATTTATACTATAATTTAAATTTATAAGTGTTATTTGCAAATAAATTATGTTTTGTGCTATAATTGAAACTAGAACACTCTCGTATATAAAATATTAATATTGTTATTTAAACAATCCTTTTGAAATGTATTTTATTTTTATTAATAGACAATTTCTATAATTTCATAACAGTTTTTCAACTTTACCATATATTAACTATTCACTTGATAAATTCATATAATTTAAAACTTATAACACTTACTATAAATATTATTGGATACATTTTTTCTTTTATTAAATTCATTATTTGATTTTATTAAGAATTCATTTGTTAGTTTAAGTTTAGGTCTATATATTGTATAAAAATATATATATGTAATTAAAATTGCACTTTGTTTAATATATATTAACTTAATATATATTTAAATTAAAACTATAAATTTCCACTATCATTACAAATTATAAATAAATGTATATAAATCTTTACTCAACAAAACTGTTCTAATAACTAACGTACAATTTATTAATGTTATCTTCTTTTATTTATTAAAAACTAAAAAAAAAATGCATAAAATATAAAAACCATAATGAAGAAGACTTATTTGTACGGTTATTGGAGAAAATATGATTGTATATTTTAGCATAACGTATAATTTATGTTCCCCACTTGACTACAAATGATCGGTATAAAATTTACAATATGTAATAAAGTTGTATATAAATGTTAAATATATACATATATATGTTAATGTTTATGTATTTGACAATATCATCCAACCGTTCCTGATTTAGATAATTTTCTTAATTTTCTTTCTTATTTATATATATATATTTTTTGTAACTATTGTATATTTATAATATCATTTCTTTTATTGTTAATATTATATGCTATTAGCTGTTCGTTTTACTTTCTTTAACAACATTTGTTTGTTTTTCATATTTCAATGTGTATTGAAATAATTGTTTATATTTATAATAATTTGATCTATATATTCTCTGTATATTTGTGTGATTTAAATTTTATATATTAATAATTGTCTAAATAAGAAAGTAAAAAAAAAAAGAAAGAATGTATATTCAAGATGTATTTAAATTTCACGAACATATAGACATTTTTTGTAATGTTTTATTATTAAATAATTTATTATTTACATATGTAAAGATGATAATTCTATAAGGCATTTGCATCATTGCAGAACATTATGGTCTGAAATTTAATGGATGGATCTTTAATATAGATGTAAACATAATATGGTTATTTTGGACTTCAAATTGATAAATTAAATCCATTACTATAGTACAATAGTAATTATTATTATATTAATGTATAAATATATTTATAACATAATTTACTTTAATATTTAATTTCATATTGCATTGCCTCTGCATCGATCTGCCATATATTAGAAATTCATAATTTTTCGTTTATGCATTACTCAATACGAAATTTTCTTGCTACTTATTAAACTTTAACGTATGCCATTAATTGTTGTATCATTATATATGCATTTCTTATAGAAATAAATGAATACGTGACCAAATAAAAAGTAGAACAAATAAACTCAAAATTTTTACAAAAAAATACATAGATTTACAAAGGATACATTTAATTACTATTGCTATGATTTGATATTTTTGTTCTATATTAATTTAACATAAATAAATTATTTATAATAAATAAAAGTCTTATATTATTATAATACTGCAATATATAAATACACGTCTCTACCATAAGAAAGCCGATTTCCTACTTTTAAAACTTGTATATATATATACAATATTATATTTAAATTAAAATGCATTCATCAGTATACACCTATTAATATACAAATAAAACTGGAATAACTCCTTATATTGTGTTATATTCCAAATAGTTTTATTTTAAGAAAAATACTTGTATTTTTTTTTTTTTTATGTTTATTCTTAATGCAATACAAAAAATATAATTTATAATTTAAAGAAATAAATGCTCCAATGAACTTGGTGTGATTGTATGATAATGCTTAAGCACCTCATAGTTTCTTTTTAAATGTCTTATTTCTATTTTTTAAATTATTCAAATGCTTGATTTAATGTAGATAAAATAAAAGAACCAAATTGGGTAAGAGTACCAGTTCGTGAACAGCCATTAATTTATAATGTTTCTATATAGAGACACACAATTTTTGTCATTTTACACATTTACTCGATTTTATTGTTAATCCAATTATGTTATTCATTAATATTGAATCAGCATATATTTTGCAAAGAATTTATGTATGGTGTTTAAAAATTATGTTATTTTTATTATACGCAAAATTAATGTTATGAATGAAAACTTTAAAATATGTTTTTTTTTAAATTAATGAATTTATAATTATTATTATTTGTTATTAATATAATTTAAAAAAAATCTAGTCTTGTCCATAAACTGGAAGTTGATATACATATATTTGTTAACTTTTGTTAAACATTTGTTTGTTTTCGTAATTTGTTATTTTAAAGTGAAATTAAAAATGTAATTTCTATATTATAATTTTACATATATATTACATGTATAGAATTTCATAAATTTATGAATATATTGTAATTGCACGCACACATCATGTGAGTTTATGTAGATTTTTTTTGAAATATTATACAATTATAAGATTATTGTGATGTTAAATGACTTTACATTAGCTAATGTTGTTTGTTTTTTTTTTTTTTTTTTATAATATTATACATTTACATTTGTAATGGTTTAAGAAATTATTAAATTATATATTTATATCATATAATAACATTCACTATATAAAAATAATATCTCTTACATAAATTTAATTTAATTTTTTACAATCCTAATAATTTTATATAACCAATCACATTTGTAGTACTTTTTTCAAACGATAATTAAATTGTATAAATTTAAAAATAAAAAAAAAACACCTATTAAATGAAATGTTATAGCTCCAAATTGACTGAAATATTTAATATTATATCAATTAATTAATTATATAATAATTTTAATTACTTTTTAATTTTTACTTTTCAGTTAAAACCCTTATATGATAGTTATCAAAATGATGTTAACACAATTATATCAGAACCATTGAATACATTTTGGGCTGAATGTTATGAATCATGTAAATTATCATCTCAAAAACGTGCTAAATTATTAACGGATAGTCGTCGTAGATTTCAGGTTTGTTATAAATTTATGTTATACTTATTTTTATATATTTGAGATATTTTATATTAAAAATATAAACACAATAATAATAATAACAAATTAATTGAATTCAAATTTAAAATAAATAATTTAATTATATAATTATATAAAAATTATTTTAAAATAAATGACAAAATCATGTCATATATAGTTAGGTGTATTATATAAATATTTAATAATTATGTATAGGTTGTTTTGTGCCACTTTTTAATTTAAACAATTATGGAAAATATTAAATTTTAAAAACAATTAAATAAAATATTATTCAAATTTTAATTTAATAATATAAAAAAAAAATAGTAATACATTTTTATTATTTTTGTGTATAAATAGCAAAAAATTATGATGCCATGGAAAATTCGAAAAAATGAAGAAAATACAAGATTAAATGGAATTTCATCATTAAATAAAACTAAAGAAAATCAAGTGGAACGACGTTGGAAAAGTATTAAAAGATTTTTACATGGTTCCAGAGGTGCTTGGTCATATGAGTGAGTACTATATTATTTTTATTATTTATATTTTCATTTTATAATTTAAATTGCAGTTTTTTTTTTTTTTTGTTTGGGTTATTGGCAATTAAAAATTGTATAATATAATAAAAATTGAAAGTTTATACAATGCATTTATATATGTATGTACTCGCGCAAAAAAAGAATAATTAACAATACACTTTAATTGTTATAATTTAATTGCCATAAAAATATTGTTATTATAATAATAATAATAATACTGAAAAACAATATAAATCTAAATATACGTACTAAATTTATATAGCGTTTTATGCAAAATTATACTATTACTATTTTATATATATATATATTTTACTCGTATTACATTATTAATATTGTTGGAGGTGGTGCATAAAATATGCTAATATTTATATATAGAAATTATGATTCTTATCTATGATGAATTTAATTAATCGTGAAAGTTTTATAAGATAAAATATATGGTATAATACTCTCGTACATACAATATGACAAGAGATACCTAAAAGAATATGTGTTTGCGTCGTATATTTATGTAAATAAGAAAATATAAATTAATTCTTATGTTACATAAATATATATCTGTGACAAAAACATTACATCATAATTGTATCGTTTTTTAATTTTTCGTTACTCTTGTTACAAGTAAATTTGACGTGAATTTATAATATTTATATAATTTTATACTGAAAAGTGTTGATGCATTCTTTATTTATATATATTTATGAATTTAATTTAGTGGATGCGCATATTTTAATCCTAATTGAAAATAATATGTGTGTCTGCATTATTATGTAATTATAATTAATTGTGAAATACCAATGCTATTGTTCACAATCGTAAAGAGTGTAAAGTGTAATGGATAAGACAGTTCTTTAAAGATATATATATATTTAGTACTAATGTACAGATATGTGAAAATTATATAATTCTATTTTTAATTTTATCAATTTGTCGAGACAAAAAAATTATAGAGATTTATCGTTAATTGAAATAATAATTGCTAAATCATTAATTTGCCAACAAATCAGTCAGTATATAAACTTTGTGTGGAATTTAATGTATAATATTTTCTGCAAAAGTACATTATTAAAATTGGTTATAATTTTTACACATCAGTATTTATTGATGTAATTATGTCATCTACCTACTAAACATTCATTACAGTCAAGTTGATAAATTACTATGACAGTATATATAACAATTCACCAATTGATCGACAATTATCAAAAAGTTGAAATGCTTCGTTAATTACATTATTAAAATATGAGTGATTCGTCCATAATTGTTTGTGCAGACATTGTTAATCTTTGAGTAGCGTCCAACACTATGTTATCCGTTTTTTTTATTCCATACGCAAACAAATAATATTTCCACAATATATCTAACAATTAGATGAATGTGTGTGAGAATAGTCTATTTCATATATTGTGATTGGAACCCTTTTTTTTTTTTAATTAAAACATTATACGTATTAATTGTTTAATATTTAAATAGCATATAGTTTATTGTTTTTTTTAAATTTATATATAAATATTCGCTCACGGTTTTTCATATATACACAGTCTTGATATTATATAATAATACCAAAATATTTATAATATTTATTATATATTAATTAAATTATAGTATTTACAAGAATAAATTTATTAAAATAACAAATTATAGAAAATGTGATAAAAAAAAGAAGAAAATTCAAATATCAGGTAGAGAACAAAAAAAAAATATTAAGAATAAATATAATTTTTTTGTTTTTGGCTATATGTTTTTCTTTCTTATTTTTTCAATATTTGTTTTTTCTATAAATTATTTTCTAATAAATTTATGTTTTGCGGGTAATGTCATGTAAGATATATTGGTTCATTAATACGATTTTTCCATTTGTTTGATAATTATATGTATATTATATGTCCTATATGTTTAATGATGATAACCACCGTATGGATATGGTGCAGCAATTTTAGCAATAACTTTTGTGGCTACTGGTTCTTTGTGTACAACAGCATTAAAACCATGAATTGGATCAGCTGTATATTCGACAATACGTCTTGTACCATCTGGTTCAATAAGTGAATATGATCCTTGTACTGTATCTCCGGAACGACTTTCTTGTTGACTTTTAGCATCACCAGTAATGGCATCCTAAAAAATATTACACATTTTTATATTAATAAATATACGAGTTGATGTTGATGTTGATGAAAACGAAATCCAAAACTTACATGAATATCATAACTATAACTGTATTGTGGATTTGGATCGTAGTCATCAATTGGTGCTGCAACTTTTGCATAAACTGGTGCTGCTATTTTAGCAACAGCTGGATAACCATAACTTGGATATGCTGGTCCATGTCCACCATAAATTGGTGCTGGTACAACAACTGAATGTGCTACGGCTACAACAGCTGCTAATAACAATACCTATATATAAAATGAATTCGTTAATTAAATCACTTTTATTTTAAATTGTTTATATAAAAGATAAATTCACAAATTGAAAATTATTTTCGTATAACTTTAATATTGTAATAATAATATTATTATTATTCTCACTTTGAATGCCATGTCTAATCTGTTTGATACTTCTAACTGGATTAATTTGATTTTAACTAAATATTTACCTTTATATACACAAAATCTATTCCATATATCATTTTCCATTTTGATATATATAAATATATATATTTGTGTACACACGCATTATTTATTGACATATATATTACAACAATTTACCGTGGAAAATATAAATTCATATATTGTATAATAGATATATTAATATATAATATTTTATAACAATATTGTCATTTTCTATATATATATCCAATCCATATTGATTTAATGAGTTACTTTATAATAATAATTATAATAATAAAAATTATTATTAATAAATAGCAACAACAAAACAAATTTTACTTTCTTATTAATAATACATATAGTCTATATCTTTGATACTGTAATAATATTTATATATTCATATTATAAATATATATATATTGTATAATATATGGTATATATGATAATTGATAAATCGAATTAAATGCTAATATATGTACAACAACTATACATTTTTATTATTATTTTTAAGAAGGGTCAATACCTTTTTTTTGTTTCTATTTAATTATTCTTATATAAATCTAATAAATAATAAATCCTTCATATGACAAGAAACTCATAAGTAATACATATATAATATATAATTTTTAAGACATACATTAATTAATAATTATGTATTTAGATCGTTTAATTATAATATCTAAATATCATTTATGTAATATATTCATATGTCGTCATATTAATTATATATTTATGGTAATAATAATAATAAGATATAAAAAATATTGTAGTACGCATCCTTTTACTTTACGTTATTTACATATGCGTGTTGTTAATCTCAGTGTATATCCTACATCCTTAAGTATGTCATAGCAATTTAAATTTTTATTTTATGTTATGGTGATCGTTAATTTGTCATGCTAATATGAGATTCTATATATAATTGTTGAAAATATATTTTATAATATGAAAATCTATATAGAGTTGATAAATATTTTCTTCAAATAAAAGCTAGTATGGGTAATTGCATATTTTCAGTTATTTTTGTAATACATACAATGGATATTATTAATTATTTGATACGGTTTACATATTAAATAATATATTAATAATATTATCGTTTATATTGTAATATATTCATCATCATTTTCGTTAATCCGCGAAATAGTATATAGAGCACCAATCGGTCACTGCAATTACAGATCTGGTCAGTCCACTTATACCCTGTGGATCGCACTTCAAGGATTTCCTTGTATAATGCACACATCGAATACGAATGATTCTTCGAAGATACTTATCTCCAAAAACTGTTCGACAAGATGTGATCACAGATGTGTGTGACCCTTTAAATTTCGCAATTTGCAAATATATAATATTGATATTTAATAAATTCAAAAAACCAATATAAATTATACATATCGTTTAAGAATACATGTATTATAAATATGTTATTACAGATATATATATATATATTTGTTTATTTCTATATAGTATACAATTATTAAATCATAATTGTATATAAGATAAAACATATATAGGTGTATATGCTATAATACATGTGTTATTTTATAATGTGTTTTTTTACGCATACATTATTATATATTATAAACTAAATATATTCAACGAGTGGAATGACACAAATTTGGTACACCTTCTTAACAAAGTATAGACCGGGTGTGGTCGTTCATTCATATAATGATCTATAAGCCTATAGTCTACCTATAGTATTTAATATATAATGAATATATATACGCTAGTGCAGCACAATATGTCATATATAGATGTAATTATATGTATATGTGTAATGTGAAATATAAATTCTTATAATATATATATCATATTAAAACTTGTGGTGGACTGATTTAAAGGTACACAATGTTATATTAAGTTTTTTTTTCAATAATTTTTTACACTCAAATGTTTCACATATAACTAATTTGGATTGTGCTTTTGAGCACGCATTTGTTTATGTACTACAGTGTGTCAATTAATTTTTAAGACTGGCGCCAGACGTCTGGCCTTGGTGGTATATTGCTCTGTTGTTTGCATACAACTTATGTCATCCGTGTAATTTCGCATGCCAGATAAAATTCAACCGTCTGCCGGTTTACAGTCAAAAGTTCTGCATTTATTAAATTAACTCGAAACAGTTTACGGTGAATTATATTAAAGTATAGCTCAAATGTTTTTCTGTACATTAACGTTTTTTTTTACGGAATGAATACATACACACTTTAATCAATGAGGTTATTGTTTGATATCGGTTCGACCATAAAAACAGCTCCGCCACGTACTTTAGTAGCTATTCTTCAAAGTGAACTCTAGAACAGAAATTCGAATGATTACTAAATCACTATATAACAAACGTATTGTAGCCGAAAATATTTATTTTGAATAAAAAACCAAAACAGAGATAATAATAACTTGTTACTATTCCACTTTGCAGATTCAGTCTTAAAAAAATTTTAACACACTGTGTGATGTCTCTGTATTATATTTATATTCATTTTATAATATAAGACCTTCAAAATTTTTAATCGTAATTGTTAAACACCATTAGAAAACAATTTCAGTTTCAAAATTAATTTTTTATTAAATCTTCTATTATAGGATTATAGTCATAATATTATAAACCATTTGTATATGATGTGTATGATTTGGTTATAATTTCGATATGTCGTCGAATAAAGTCGTTATATATACACATATCATGTGATTGTATTATAATTAATAATTAAATTAATATTAACGAAATTAACTATAAATAAAATATTACGTAATGTAATTGTGTATTAGAAAATAATAAATAATGCAAGTATTGTATTCGTATGTGGTGTCGTTATCGATTTATTATAAACAATTAGATTTATCTAATACGATAATAATCTCTTTTAATAAGGTAGAATTATATGTACAGCATGCATGGGGTATATATTTTAATTTATATATAAATACTATTATGTGTACAAATAATTAGTATAAAATTATAATTATATGCACAATCACTTTCATATTTACATAATTATTATCTATTATTATATTATAAATATATATTATATAGATATATTTATATACGCGTATATATGTACAGAAATGAAACACATTTAATTTAATATTTATTTAAAAGATCAAACGATAAATTCGAGTAGCCTAGTTTTTCTATATAATCCATAATATTTATATATGGTACTATATTAGATAAAATTATTGTCTTTACATTATTTACGCGTAATTTTAGATTTATTTAACAAAATCTCTTTAAACTGCACATAAGTGGTTTTTATTTCAAATTATACATATATCGTATGGCATTTATTTATTAGAGCATATCTTCAAAATCTATTTTTCTATATACCATATTTATAAAGAATTTTCAAAATAATTAATTTCAATTAGAATAGTAATACCTATATACATTTATATAAATATAATAATGAATTGATTATACGCAATTAAGAAAATGTAAACAATTTTCTACAGAAAAAATAGTTTATATATCTGTTATCTGATCAATTTTAATCTGTTAAGAATTCACTATAAATAGCTAGCTGATAATTTATAATTATATCGCCCAATAAAGACATAATCGAATAAATTCATTATTATTAAAATATCTATATTGAGCAAACATTTAATATATCTATTAAATTAATTAATATTAATCTATTAGTGAAATACTATTTTTTTAAATTGCACTATTTTATATTTATTTATTTATTTCTAATATAAATATATTTATAAATCATATCATTACAAATCAATTATAAAAATTCTAATATACACATATATTAAATTTTAAATTATGCTGATGGTATAGTTTCTGCTGCTTGTCTAAGTTCAACTTCTCGTTGAAAAGCGGCCAACGATAACATTATATTACGTAATTGAAATGCTTGACATTTTTTTTGTTGCCAAATTAGTGCAACTTCATCACAAGCTTTAAATCCATTTTCACTGTCATCTAATAATCGAACGGCTGCTTGCTTTTATTAATATATGAAAAAAATTAATATTTATTAATATTTCCAATTATAATTATTTGTTAATGATTTAATTATTAAATGTATATACTTGTAAATCTTCTGGATATGCTCCAGTAGCTATAGCATTTGTAATGGATTGTAATCCAACCGTTTGTAAAGGATTAATTGCACCTGGAAACATTTGTGCCTATATATAAAAAAAATTAAATTAAAAATTAAGCTAAATTTTAAAATAATTTCAATTTACTGTAATTCCAGCAACTAAAACAAATGTAATAATTAATTTTATCATTTTATTTTTGATTGTGTTTTACAATTAACAAAATAATATATATTTAATTCGTTTATAATATTTTTCGTTGACTGATTTCTATTCAAAAAAAGATCTTCATTTTATACAATTATTGTTTGCTCTATTTGCACTTTTTGATAAGAACTTAACTAATATTAAAATGCATATGCAATTGATAAAATGTGAATCATTTGTTTGTATAAAACAAAGTTATTTTTCTTATAATATTTGAACAAATATTCGTTTTTATTCAAAAAGTAAACAATATTATTATGCGATTTTATAATACTATTATTTTATTCAATCCCGGATATTTTTATTTAGATATAGCAAATATACGTAATATAATGTATTATTTTCTGTGTAATATAATGATGAAATCATTTAAGGTATTTTAATTATGTAAGAATTAATTTTTTATAATTAAAAATTAATTTCTTTGAATACATATCCTAATCAAATTTTGAGTGTAAATTTATTACATATGTAAATTATTAAAAGAATTATTGTAAATCTATAATATTAGAAAAATTCGATATCGGCCAGTACGGATGATACAATCTCCACAAGCAGAGCGATACACGGTCGTTTCACACAATAGAATACAGTCATAAGGTAACATAGTTCTGAGTTTCAGACCATTGAAGATGATCTGGTAAGACTGCAAGTATTTACAATTATCTTATTATAATATTGGCGCGTCCAACAAACTGAACAGGAATTTTATATAGGAAATCAAATTGCAGCCAATTTATCATTTGGCCAAACCTTATAAATTGTATGTTTTACTGTACTGGAAAAAAGAAATAAAAGTCTAATGACTTTCTACGTTGAATCATGTATGGGATACAATAGGTTCTATGGTCATATGATCGCTCATAGCTTCATACGATATCTGTAGGGATAACCATTAGGCAGTTGAATATGGGTCAAACATGTATTAGATCACTGCACTTACATTTTAAAATTGATTTCATTAACAGAACAAATTTAAGATTACAAACATGTGTTTTTTATATTTATTGATGTTTTTATACATAAATTATAGTCAAATTTGTAAATTACTATGAGGGTGGACGTAACAATTCACCAATTGGTCTACAATTACCGAAGAATAGAGGTCTTCAAAATTACGTTTTATTTAATGTGGGTGATTTAGCTGTTAACATTGTGTGTGCTGATATATTGTTAATCATTAAATAGCATTCTATAAAATGTTTTCATAAATATTCCTTTGCCAATTCCCCGTATATAAAGCTGTAAAATCTTAGGTAGATTACGGAAATTGCTCCCGATAATTTGCCATCAATTAGAATAAATGTTACTCATACTGAATGTACAATTGGAATATCAATTAATTTTCTTTCTTTTATCTAAAAACTGCGTTGATCATAGTTTTGTTTATTTTTTAAAATAGAACATGTTATATTTATATATAAAGTTAGAGTTTATCACCAACGAATATTTATCTCAAGATATGGTAAAAGTTACTTTGTTTTGCTTACAATACGTTTGCAACATCAGAAGAAATTGTTCTGCAGTTCAGCTGCACCAACGAGAGCAATGAGTTTAGTCAGTTTAGCAAGAAACTAAATGTAATAAAAAAATTAATCAATTAATAAGTAAGGAAATCTGTCCTAGATGTTGTAGACATCAGTTTGGCCGAACTTCAGTTAGGTAAACTAAACTGCATACATTATTATGGACATTATATAACCAAAACAAATTTTAACATATATTTCGAGAAGTTTTATTAATTTAAAGAATACAAAAAAACTTGAAAAATTATTTGATTTATTTTCTACAATTTATTGTTGATATTTAATTATCATATAATATACATTTACAATAACTATGTTTTATTATCTATATAAATAATATAATTATTAATTGTTCTACATTAATTTATTAGTAACTTACAGCGTAAGAACCCAATTACTATTATTTTTCTTGCATTTCGGCTACCTGTGCATTTGCTTCTTTTTGTAATGCTTGTAAACCAAATAAAATATTTTTTAATTGCAAAATAGAACATTTTTTATATTGCCAAATCATATGTGTATTTTGTAATACTTCATCACAATTAGCAAATCCATTTAAACTTTGATTAAGTAATTGTATTACACCTATCTGTAATAATATACGTATATTAATATAAATTTATAGATTTAAAATTAATCAATATTTTACAATTTTTATAATTATTAATATATTTGTTTATTGTATTAATAGTTAAAAAAAAAACATACTTGTATATTTTCTGGTAAATTTGTATTTGCTAAAGCTTTATTTATTGCCTGTAATGCTGCATTTTGAAAACCATCGTTTTGAAAATATGAATTATAATTTCCATTAGATCCTTGTGACTATATTATAATAAATTGAAAATGTTTTATTATTATAAAATTAAATACGATAAAATTATATACGGCGAAAGGATGAATTGCCGACCAATGAAAAAAAAACCATTAATTTGTATATACCTGAACAAATGTGAATATAAAAATAATTGAAAATATGAATATTATTATAGAATTCTTCATATTGACAACTTTTTTGTTTTTCTTTATGAAAGACGAATTGGAATTTTTTTGGTTTTTCGTAAAATTGCTATAGTATTGTAATTATAATAATTATATATTTTATTTTAATTTAAAATTATTATTACAATACTCTTTTTATATCAAGTTTTCTGTTTATTTATAAGATACTTCTGATTATACAATATAATATAATATAAAACAAACAATTTCTCTGTGAAGATATATATCATCAAATGTTTTCATTTATTTTGCTTTGCTATTTATATATAAAATAATAATAATATATAATATGTATTTTACGGAAAGCAAATACACATATGTATTGATAAGACAAATCAACACTATTTCTATATTATGGAATTTCTTAAAATACAATAATTTTCTTTATATATTATAATACAACTAAATACCCTAAATACACAATTCAAATTGTATAGAATAAATATGATTTTATTGCAGATTTTTATTTATTATTTGATCATTGAAATTTTGTTAATAGAGTTGCAACAAAAAATTAATTATATAAAATTAATCACTTGACAAATTTTTTTTATCCTATTTCAAATTTTATCACTATTCCGGAAAATTATGATTTAAATTTTTGGTTAATTTGCGCTTATCATTTTTTAATTTGAAATAAAAATACAGTGTCAATCAAATTTAATAGATTAATCAATTGTGTATATAACACAAGATATATTGAAATAATAATATTACAATATTATTGAAATTCATTTAATGTTCCTAAACAATATAAAATTGACCGGATGTATTACAAATGGAATACACTTAACATATTATATATATATTGATAAAATATGTATTTCGATTATGTAATAAATTGAAATTAATACATTGATATGCAAGACGCGTCAATTCGTCTGCTGTTAAATTATTTAATTTTTGTTTATATCATTTTATATAAATGATTTGAAAATATTTTAATATATTTTTTCATATACGAACATTTCTTTTGCAAGATTAATAGGTTATATAGATCAAAAAATTCAATGTGTTTTAAATTCTTGTAATGCTCTATATAATTTTTTTTTTTTGGACTATATACATATATACAATAATATAATTTATTTAATTAAATTTACACATTTTTATATTCCTTATCCGTTTTTTTTTTTTTTATTTTTTTGGTTTTTGCATATATTTGCATATTTGCAATATCTCATAAGTGACGCATAATTGTTTTATATACGCATAGATGGGTATATAGTTATTAATATAAATATATTCGTATGTACCTATATATTACATGTACTTAAAATACTTTTAATAATATTTTAAAATATATGGTATTGTCGTTAAGATGGTTCAGAATAATAATTGGTTTTTTTTTTTTCGTTTTCTATATAATACATAATTTCACTTTCAATGAAAGTGTTACATATTTGGTTGATTATAATGCTAATAATATAATAGTACAAATTTGAAATTAAATCAATATATATTATTATAATAAATAATAATTTAATTATTATATTTATAATGTGGAGCGGGGTTTAATAATATTTCGGATTTTTTTTTATTGTATATAAAGTGAACATATGTCGGAAAAGTCATCAATTAAGTGAAGTGTTTGCATTGAAGAAGTACAATAATTAAAAATTGAAAATAAAAAAAAATTGTGTGTGAAAGTTCCGTGGATCTCAAGTGTAAAATTTTAATAAATTTAATATATTTTATAAATACTTATAAATATACAAATATAATAATGGCAATCGTTAAGGTGTGTGTTTGTGTAAAATATAAATTTTCATATATAAATAGTTGTTATTATAATAATGAATTGAGTTTTATTTATATTTACATGTGTATATATACTTTTATTTTTTTAGATAGTATTTATCATTCTTAGTTTAACATGTACATGTTGTTATTGTGGTTTACTTACTAATCACCGAATTGCAGCACTACCACAACCAATTGCATTAGCTGCAGCGCCAGCTGTTGCAATTAATTCAGAATATGATCCAGCACCACAATATACATTTGCTTATAATATCCAAGATTCATTAACTGGTGATCATAAGAGTCAACAAGAGACAAGAGATGGTGAAATTGTTAAAGGTTTGTTGGAAATGTTGTTTGTTTTTTATTTCTTTATGTATTTATATATTTTTTATTTATTTATTTATATTTTTTACATGAAATTAATTTAAAACATTAATTTAATTGTGTGATGCATAATAATACTTCTATTATATATATATGAATAGGATCATATTCACTTGTTGAACCAGATGGTAATATTAGAACAGTTATTTATACAGCTGATCCTATTAATGGATTTAATGCAATTGTACAAAGAGGACCATTAGTGCATTCAAAAGCTATTGTACCAGTAGCAGCTGGTATTGCATCACCATTTACAAGGATAATTTAGTGTATTATCATTACCAAATGCCGAATTATTATTATTATTATTATAGTTTAATTTTTAGAATTTATATATTTTTAAATTGTTATTTTGTTATGTTGTTTATTTATAAATATGAAAAAATAAATAAAATATAAATATTAAAAAAAATCAGTTTTATTTGATTGAAATTTATAATTTTACAAAAATCTAGTTTATAATTGTTTTATTAATATAATTTTAGTTTTTATTATATTTATATTAAGTAATACGCTACTCAGCGGAGTTCAATGGGTAGCTTTATAGGATATTTACTCATATTTTCGATAATTGAAGACTACCATGTGGAGTCATTTTTCAATTTGACTAAAATGAATGTTTAGTAATATGACATGTGCACCACTTGGAGCGACATGACTTGATGATGATGTAATATAGTATAGTTTTTAACAATTTAAATCACGAATTTATTAAATCTGACAAAATTAAAACAACAGAAAGTTTTTTTTTCTATCGAAAAATGCATTTGGTATTATATACATGCCAAATACCATTACCAAAAGTTATATTTATACAGAAAATTTTGAAAAAAATTCCATTTTTTTTTTGTCATGTATGATATTATGGAATATTTAAAACGAAATATAATAAAAGCGTGCAGTGGTTTTAAATTTCAATACCAAATGATATTATAATAAATTATGAAGAATGCCATAATTTTATATACTTATTTTTATAAAATATAAACAAATTTTGTTTAATTACAATATTAAAGTACTTATTTCTTTTTTTATATTATACTATTATGAATATATAGTATATGTACTAACTTAAAGTTAGTGTTAATTTAAGTGACAAAATTAATCGTTCCAATTTGAATAGGATCTTTATTAATATAAAATATATATAAAAGTTGCCATAACATATAGTTTTTAGATAAGTGTATATGAAATGGTCTAATCACTCATAAAATGTAATGGATGTAGGGTATTGTTAGTGAGTTGTTATATATTCGTGCATCAGGACTACATAGCAATTACCAATTTGGCTGAACAATGGATGCTTGGTAGATGCTCAAATAGGATTTTTCGTAAATTATAGCTATTTTTACTATGCAATGTTTCATATATAATAAATTTCTCATCTTTATAAATTTAGTAAATATTATAGAAAATATACATATTAATTAATATTGAATAATATAAAAGCTTTTCCAATTATGGCGGAACTCATATGGAATTTTATATGTTTTCAAAATATTTTTTATTATCATTTCTTTACATTTTTTTTTGAAGATTTCTTATTGTTAGTTGTGAATTATTTATATTTTACATTCATTCAATTTCTATATATACCATTTTATGTATATTTAATCATATAATTTCTCTATTAACTTGCGCGGCGTATTGTGATACCTTTATATTTTTAATTTCTGTATACGCAATTCTATCGGCATGAATGTATTTAAATATCTTAAATCTTAAATTTTTATAGATTTACATTTTATAAACTATATCAGTTATATAGTGAATTAATTCTTTTGTCGTTTTTTAATGATGCCGATAACCATTTTTGCTATAGATATTCATTGCTAACATATCTTCGTTCGTAATATATAATAACAAGCGTTTTTATATACATAGATCATATTTTCTATGCAAATTAGGTAAATAATCTACAAAAAACGATATGCATATTTTTAAATATTTACATGTGCAAATGTAAATCCAAAAAATATGTAATTGTATTTTTATTACTTGTGAATTCGTAATTAGAATTACTGCCAAATACTATTGTACATATATATATATATATATAGGTATGTAATTGTACGTATATATTTATCTATCATTACTATAAGTATATCATTATATGGAATTGTCATGTATTTATAATTATAATTATTTATTACTTTTTACATTTCATTTTTGGTGTCTGACTTAATTATAAATATATTTTAATTACAAAATGATAAATCTCAAAGCAATAAATTAACCTTTTATAGTAAAAACATATTATATACACACACTTAATTATGACCATAATAATATCAAATCAAAAAAATAGATGATGTACCTGTTTATAGTCTTGTTTGTTTTTTCTATCACAATGTTGTAATTTATCTTAAATCATTATACTAACAATGTGTCTATAGTTTTATTATATTGTTTGATATTTTATTTTTTAAGGAAAAAAATGTACAATGATTAACTTAATTGAAATTTTATTTTTACATATTATTTTACACCTTTTATATACATACAAATTACAGTTTTTACTTTTTGCATTAATATATTGCAAACATTTTGTTTTCGGTAACTTGTTTCATTTACCTTGAGAAATGTGTGTATGATGGTGCGTAATTTGTCAAGAAATTTATTTGTGGCTTATATTTCGATATAGATATAATTTATGGTTAATGCATAGTGTCGGAAATAAAATCACTTAACATAATTATAATTTTTATATACTATTTTATTTATACTATGCATTATTTCACAAATAAGCAATTGTATTTTTAATTAATAATTACAAACCAATTTGTTAATTGTTATAACTCCCATGCGTAAAAATATTTAGCCACTAAACTATAAAGAATGCTTGTCGGATGACATAACTTTAAATCTTTAGTTGTAATTTATTTTCGAGTATATTATTAATGTTTTCTAAAATTTAAAAACATACACATAGTTTTAGTTAACATAAAATAATTTCCACTACTGTATATATCGATATTATACATGTATTTATATATGGAATAGACAATGTTAAAATGATTATGAAATTTTAAATGATTAATTGATTCAAATTATTTAAAATAAATTACTTACATCGTTTATAATTGGAATAGTTCAAATTTTATAGACGAGTATATATGGAAGTGATAATTTTATTTGTATGTTATCACATTAACCTAATTGCTATATATATACAATATATAAGAAGAAAAATATGATGAATCTCAGTCGTGCATTTGTTATATTATATAGTTTTTATTATAGAGTTATATATCACCTCACGTCTATAGATAATTTTTTAAGTAAATAAATTATTAGATAAATTCTTTGAATTTATTAAACTTAATACGTCTACTCTAAAGGTTGTATATAGCAATGTTTCTTTTTATACGATTATTTATTATTAATTTATTCTATTTTATTTGTCTATAGAATAAATATATGTATGAGTTATGAAGATTATTCATCAACAATTGTTGTATTGATTATTTATTTGTATAAATTTTATTTTTAACTAAATAAAATCCATATTAAAATATTCGATAAATAATCCATATTTTTAACTCTATATTTTATATTATATAAATAATATAAATAATATTTATTGGATCTTTTACCCTTTACCATTTCTTTCTCCTTCTCCGTTACCATTTTTTGGTTTATTGACTTAAAATTAGAATATCTTTAAAAAAAATAGGATTGGATATATACTGGCTTGAAGATATAATAATGGTTTTTGTAGATTTCATATACTTACAATTGGATTAACATAACTTCATGATGATATATATAGATGTACAGAAAACAAACATAATATTCATATGCTATAGAAGCTAACTATATGAAGTTTTTTTTGCGTTGCCTCTTTGAACGTTTGGTGATATCTCGTAAATATACCATACGGTGATTCGATTCGGAATCGTTCAAAATTAATTATTTTGGTCTTGGCTGAGAAGGAATCACTTATAGAATTTACTACTATATTTTAATATATAATTAATTATACAGATACACCTACATATACGAGAGTATATTAAAATATATTGTAGTTTATGTCCTCTACATGCGAATTGAAATTTACTTGAATCTGATTTTTATTTTATCTTAAAGGAATATTAAATTAATTAATAGAAATAGTAAAAAAAAACTTGTAATTACAATAATTGACAATAATTTTATTCGGTTAAATGAGTATATATATAATAAAATACCATTAATAATATAAAATGATTCTTAATTAAATATAATAAAATTACTTAAGCTAACTAATTGACATTAATAATACTATAATACTATAATTTTTTTTACACGTTTACGCGTTTACAAAATACATATATATATAAACTATTAAAATTTACAAAATTACACATATATGAACAGATACTCGTTCATACAAAATACAAAAAAAAATAATATAATTAATGGTGATAGCTAGCGTATCCATGACTAATTATTGGTGCAGCATGATAAACTGTAGGCGATACATATTTAGCATATGTTGGTACGGCTGGTGCCGTTGCAATAATTTTAGCTGGGACTGCAGTTATAATTTTCTTACTACCCGATTTTTCAACAACTGCATTAAAACCATTATCTTTGTCGGCTGTATAGGTAACTTTACGTATTGTACCATCTGGTTCTGCTAACGAATAACTTCCACGTACAACACCTGCATGTAATGATTCTTCTGCATGTTTATTATCACCGGTATGTGGATCATTAACACCGTAACTAAAACTATATTCGGGGTTTGAATCAAATGTTTCGGCTTCCACTTCTTTAACAATTTTTGCCGGTGTAATCAATTTTTGATATATTGGTGCGGCATGTATAAGTGGAGCCGTTGCTGAATGATAAATTGATGCTGGTGCTGAATGATATATTGGTGCTGCTGCTGTATGTATTATTCGTGCTGGTGCTGAATGATAAATTGGAGCTGGCGCTGCCGAATGATATATTGGTGCTGGTGCTGCTGTATGATATATTGGTCCTGGTGCTGAATGATAAATTGGTGTTGATTCAGAATGTATTATTCGTGCTGCCGGTGCAGCATGTATAAATTCTGTTGGTGCTGCATGTATTATTGGTGCTGGTGCGGAAGCTATAAATTTTGTAGGTACAGCAGTTGCATATGAATATGATGCTGATTGTTCATAATGTATTGGTACACAATATATAAAGTTTGTTAAAAATGTAATCAATAATACCTGGCGATTAAAAAGAGAAAAAAATTGTTAACAAATATAATTATAATTTTTTTTTTTTAATGATGCACTCGCAATGAGTTTAGAGTTTAATTAATTAATTATAAACTTAAGAAAAAACAAATGTTTCAAATTTTTACCTCTGCAATCATGATGACTATTTTCCAATGAACACAATTTTCGTTTGTGTCACCTATTGGTTGTGTTGTCGTTTATAAATCAATTGAAATCTATGGAAAAAAAATTATCTTAATTTTTCCCACCAAATGATGAAATTCTCAAATAGTTTTAATATAATTATCCATTCTATATTAAATATATATATAATATGTATTAAATAATATACGTATACATTAGATACATTACATAAATACATATATGCATTAATATATAAACAATTATATCTATTTTTATAAAAAATTCTTGTTTTAAATACAACTAATATGTTATAGTTTTTTTTGTTAGTTTGTATGGTATTGGCAAAACTATTATAAGTACTGCACTTAACAGATAACATATTGCACCGCATGCACATTCTGTGATGCTTATATATATATATATGTATAACTATAGATAGCTATATAATTAAATATGCACATATAAGTTATGTATCTAATCGCTATATCTTTTTTATCGAAACATATCTTTTCGGTTTTTTTTTTTATCGTAAAGAATGGTAATATAAATTATGTAAAACTATAAATGTTTTATGTCGGTTATATTATCAAATTCGCTTTAATAATGTTATAAATTACAACATAATCAGAAAAGAAAATCAATTGATCATGCATATAAACATAAATTTCAATTCATTTAATTTTTTCCGATAATAAATAATTATATTGACATTTTTGTTCTTTAATCACATTACGTAAAACAAGATGTGAATACAGTTTTAAGAGCTAATTATTTACGGTCTTACTTGTATTTATATATATATACTAATCTATTTCTGGAACTCATTTTAATTATGACTATACAAAAAAATAATCTTATTTTATATGGAATTTGTTCTAATTCCAGATATATAGATGAAATATACGTATATGTCCGTAAAAATATACTACTATACCATACAATTAAATTAGTATGAGCCAAATAACAAATAAGTAAATGGTTCTATAATTTGTATATTTATATTATCACAAGACTCTCTTGTAATGTTAATTATTAATGGTATTATTTATAGATTATTAAAAATATATAAGCAATATTTTCTATATATGACGACATTTAATATTAGATTTGTACATACGTTTTTTTTTATTATTAATAAGTGAGAAAAACAATTAAATGAATATCCGACACTTAGAGCTCACCATTGTACGGTTTTCTGTTATATATATCTTTTGAATGTATGAAGCGATTTTAAAAATCTGTTCTATGAAAGATTTGCAATTGATTAAAATTGATAATTCTGTAAACAAAAATGGAATTTTGTTAAAACTAAAACTAACAAGATGATAATTCATAAAAGTTGATTTTCCGGAAAATTTAGTTTAATGAACGCCCAATTTATTTTTCATAAAATGTAATCCAACTATGTCAACTATTATTTATTTGTTTTATTTTGATCCTATTGTAATGGCTGAGTATAGTTTATTAAATAAATAAATATGTAACTATATAATATTATTTTTTCTTTATAATGAATTAATAATTCTGTTATGGTTTTGTGTGAGATATACAACATATTTATTTACACAAAATCCAATATAATATGTATGGCATATATGTTATTATTCGCGTCGCCAACGTTTATGTAGGTATACATAAGATAAAATATATAGTATATAATATATTAAATACTATATTATAAATATGTGTTATATTGTACATTGTTTATTTAATGTGCAAAAGAAAGTGATTTAAAAATAGCATGCGTTTGTTTATTTTTTTTGGATTTTAATACATAATTGACACTTGTTGTCTTTCCTATAATATTATGTAAGCAAAGATATATATATTACATTCATTTCAATTCTGTTACATATACATTCAGCCAAATAAGTACCCGGAAATTCTCATTTTTAATTTTCTCTCTGAGAATATTTAAAAAAAATTTTTTTCTCAGGTTGACACAACTGTCAGCCACCATTCTGTGAATTTTTATTGCTATGTGTGATTTAGTTTGCTTACGGCGTCATTAGGAACAAGTCAACCTTTTGTGTGCGTTGCGATTTTTACTATGGATAAAAATATCGATCAAAGAGTTTGTGTGAAATTTTGTGTTTCAAACGAAATTTCTTGTGTCAAAACATTGGAAATGTTGAAAAAAACATTTGGTGATTCAACCATGTCGAAAACTCAAGTTTACGATTGGTATAAATCGTTCAAAGAGGGGCGAGAAGAAGTGAACGATTTGCCACGTTCAGGACGGCCTTCGACCTCTTCAACTGAAGAAAACGTCGACAAAATAAAGGTAATGGTGCTCGAAAATCGTCATAATAGTTTGCGAGAGATAGCCAAAGAAATGAACATGTCTCATGAGACCGCTCGTCATATTTTGGTTGATGTTTTGGGTATGCGGAAAGTCGCAGCGCGATTGGTGCCAAAAGATCTGAATTTTCTTCAAAAAATGAATCGCAGTAAGGTGGCTGAAGACATGCTTGAACGCGTAAATTCAGATCCAACGTTCATCGAACGCATCATAACTGGTGACGAGACATGGGTTTACGAGTACGACATGCAAACAAGTCAACAATCATCGGAATGGCGCGCCAAAAATGAGCCGAAACCGAAAAAACCGCGCCAAAGCAAATCGAAAATCAAGGTGATGCTGACCGTTTTCTTCGATATTCGTGGTGTTGTTCATTCGGAATTCTTACCGGAGGGACAAACCGTCAATAAAGAATATTATCTTGGCGTTATGAAGCGTTTGAGAGAGAATGTTCGTCGCAAAAGACCAGATTTGTGGCGGAACAACAGTTGGATTTTGCACCACGATAATGCACCAGCGCACAAAGCGATCATTGTTAACGAGTTTTTGAACAAAAATTCAACAAATATCATCGAACAACCACCGTACTCTCCAGATATGGCACCATGTGACTTTTTCCTGTTTCCAAAACTCAAATTACCACTTCGTGGAACCCGTTTTGAGAGCATTGAAGACATCAAAACTAATTCGCAACGAGAATTGAAGGCCATCTCGGAATATAGCTTTAAAAAGTGTTTCGATGATTGGATTGTTCGTTGGAAGAAGTGTATTGCCTCAGAAGGGGCCTATTTTGAAGGGGATATAATAAATTTAGATGATTGATAAGTTGTTTGTGTTTTATTTCAAATTTCCGGGTACTTATTTGACTGAATGTATACTACAATATTTATTACATTATTATATGTATCCATATATTGATACTATACGCTTAACTGTATCAATATGATTCTGCACGTTCCACATCAACTTGATCATTTTATAGTATTTTACGATACTTCAAATTATCTATCAAAAATGTGAGTTTAGGGTCGTCCTTATAGCATGTGACACCAGCAATTTTATTGTAAATATGAAAATTACTCGATTAATTCTGTACTAATTAAATATTATATATTATATATATTCAAATTACTTAAAAATTGTACTTAAATTATTTATACTGCTCAAATTAAATGGTTTTGTTGTCTGAGAAGACGTCACTGATTTATATTAATATATTTAGTTAATACATAAAGAATGAAATTAATAAAGATATATATACAATTTAATATGACCATTGACTATTAATTAATATATATAATTTAGTTCAATTTCTTTAACGTATAAACACTATTTTATATTTATTAATTCCTTCAATATATATATTGTATTTTATTAAATAAAAAAAATACCCATAATTTTATATACGTACTTGGAAATGTTACTTTTGGTTAATCAATTTTAAAATTCATTAATGGTAAATTTTGCATCATTGCATACATTATTATTATTATTATTATTACTATAATTAATATAACAAATTTCAAAGTGTTAACTAAAAAATTAAAAATGTAAATAAATTTACGTGAAATAAATAACAACAATTTGTTAAAAATATATTATTATTATATGTCTGTGATTTCCAATAAATAAAATAAAAATTATAAAATTAAAATTTCCCGATGAATAAATTTATGTAACATATATGCCAATACATCATTGATCTACTTATCATAAATATATTTATTTTGATTAAATTAAAATTAGTCTATAATGATAATACATTTTTTATGCTGATTTTGTACAATACATATGTTTTTGTTTTTGTATTTGTCGTCCATTATATATGCAAATAAATGTTCAATTTATTTATTTTAAATTTCTAAAATTTATAGTATTTATATATTATTTATATTTATATGTAAAATTGAAAAAAAAAACTATATACTATCTCTTAATTAATTGATGTTACATATTTATTTAAGAATAATTTGAAATACATATTAATT
Source organism: Bibio marci (assembly GCA_910594885.2). Classification (NCBI taxonomy): domain Eukaryota; kingdom Metazoa; phylum Arthropoda; class Insecta; order Diptera; family Bibionidae; genus Bibio; species Bibio marci. Next base: position 37,503,555 of record OU343116.1, read on the forward strand.
TAGACATACTGTGAAATCTCCAAAAAGGACCACCTATTCTGTTATATAGAAGTGCGTTAAATTGAGGTTGCAAATGAATTTTATTCAATTTAGTTACTCCTGAAGCATTTATATATACATTTAATAAAGCAGTTCTGTTCTGTTCAATTTACCATTCATGCAGGCTAAACAATTATAAAAAGGTACATTTGAATTCCCTTACTATTACTATGTATGTAATGCAGAACATAACAATCCATCACACATTATACTACAAATTAAGATCAAGAGTTGTTAATTTAATGAATGTATAAATTTTTATAGTATGATATTATAATACATATATAATGCCGAAACTATATGTTTTATTAAAGATCTACTTAAAAAATGTCATAATGTTGTCAGCAAATTGTTTAAAGAGTGGTGTTTTATATTCCTTAGCTTGATTTTTAGATTTCGTAATATTCATAGATTAATAAAAAAAAATCTATAGATATATATTAATGTACGAATTTAATATATTTCAAATTATTACATGTAAATTACTTATACGAAAAATTTTCGCTAAATATCAACTTTTACTTAAACATTTCACAGATCGTTTATAAATGTAGATGCACAAATTGTAAATATATTTTGTCGAATGTGTTTATTATAGGTATTTTCAGGATGCTCTAATTATTAATTGTGTGTGATAATATATAGATTTTCAATACTGATTTATATAAATATTTATATGCATCAATTTTTTGTTATAAATTTATACTTTTTGTTTTTTATAAATGTTATTTAATATCTTACAATATGAATGACAATTCACGTAATAATAAATTTAAAATAGGTATAACATCAAAATAATAATAATAATAATATTTATTCATGTGTGTGTATATAATATGTATAAAAATACATAAATTTCAATGTAAACAATTTGACACATTACTTTGATTTTCGTATTAATATGTTGAATAGTTAACACATCAGTTTAATTTGATATAAAAGTACGTGATCGGTTTAAATGATCAGAGACAAAACGTAATTTTGTTGTTGGTGTTGGTTTTTTTTTTGTGTTTTGTTAACAATTGTTTATACAAAATATTTTATGTGTAAAGTATAAAAAGACTGAACAACTTTTGGTAAGCATGTCAGTTTATTTTCCTCATTCAAACAGTTTAATATAATATTTTCTTTGATATATTAATTTAACAATGAGTTTACTTTATGTAAGTATACAATTTAAATAAATAAAAATAAATAATTTGGTGGAAAAAAACTCTTGTGTTCTATAATAAAATATAATTAAAATTGAGTGAAAATTATGATATAAGATAATGTACTGTATAATTATTAATTTGGTTTTTTCTATATAGATTGCTTGTATATTCACATTAGCTGTAACAGCTAAAGCAAATTTTGCTCCTGCAAATCTAGCTTATACAGCAGCGGCAGCACCTTTAGCATATACATCATCAGTTGGGCCAGCACCTTTAGCATATAGTGCAGGTTTACCATATGCATATACATCTGCTTTAGGAAGTCCATTAGCATATACAGCACCGGTTGCTTCACCTTATTTTGCTAGAACATATGCTGCACCATATACAGCACCTATTGTTACAAAAGCTATAGCTCCAGCACCATTAAAATATACCAATGCACCGGCACCAATTGCATATTCTGCCCCATTAACAGCTGCAGTAGCAACAGCACCAGTAGCTTATACTGCGGCAGCACCAGCCCCACTCATTGCTGCACGTACCGAATTTGAAGATTCTCATCCACAATATCAATATGCTTATAATGTACAAGATTCATTAACAGGTGATTCAAAAACACAAGAAGAAACACGTGATGGTGATATAGTTAAAGGTTCATATTCATTAATCGAACCAGACGGTTCACGACGGGTAGTAAATTATTATGCTGATCCAATTAATGGTTTCAATGCAATTGTACAAAAGGATTTACCAGTCGTAACAGCACCAATTGTTGCCGCTAAAACAGTAGCTGCAGTAGCCCCAGTTGTTGCTGCCAAAGCTGTTGTTTAAACAGTATTACACAATGTACGCTCTCATTTTAAAATTTCTATATCCATAAAGGATTTATAGAAATAATTAAAAATAATATTGCGCTGTGAAAATATGGTACCCGAATTTCATTATTTTGTAAATATTTTTTTCTTACCTATGTACATAAAATGGACATATCGTCGTGTTTCCTGATATTATTTTGTATATTGTTTATGAATATTTTAAGCATTATATAGCAATTATAAAGTAATTACATTTCATTGTCATATTATATCAATATTATAAATTTAGGTTTTTAAATTACACATATATATTAATTATAAAATAAATAAATAAATAAAATATATTAAAAATGAATGTTATTTTATTTTAATTATATTCTTATACTTACCATTTTTAGTTAGTTAAAAGTTATGCAATGATATATTAAAACGATTGAACAATTATGTAATCTTTTATAAAATATAAATTTCTATAGCAATTATCAACCAAATATTACAACAAATATAATTAAATATTATAACTAAATAATAAATTAATTTTAATATAATACTAATAATATTACAAAATTTCTTTTAATATGCATATTGTCATATTATTACTTAAAATTTCAGACAGACCTTACCATTTTTTCTTTTTTCATATGATAAGAATAATAATTAATTTTGAATGTTTTTGACCCAATTTTTACTTTCAATTTGCAACATATACGAGTACATATTTATATATCTGCATTTATAAAATAACATATATTATACATTAGCATATAAATAGTAAACTTATATTAACCTAACAAAAATAATTTTATATATATAGTATTCCAAAGGAAGAATATTGGCGGCATTCAAATCATGAAAATTCTTCAAGAATGCGTCTTAAACTTGAACCATCTTTATATCATGATACACATATATCTGCATCAAATCTTCGAGATAATACAGCAAATAATATAGATACAAGGTATGTTTTAGGTTTTATTTTAATGTTTTACTTATAATATAATACAAATATTGCTCTCGTGATATATATAATTTATTTGTGCTCGAATTTATACTGTCAGGAAAAAATTTAAAAATCATTAGAAATCATTTTTTTTTTTCGAAGAATAAATGGTTGAGTACTTTGCTATTGTCACTTTTCATTGAATTACGCAATATTCATATATTAGCACTCCTTTTTTTTTAATTGGAATCTATACTTTAAATCGTAAAATATTCATTCAAATTGATATTCTAATAAACACTTTTAATGTTTTACCTTAAATTTTATCAAATTAAGATATGAAATCTTTCCAATAGTTCAAGTAAATTCATGCCATGGGATGAAGACAGATGATGGTTAATTAAAATAATCAACAAACTATGATGTAGTAAAACATTTTAATTTCAATCGATGAGACAGTTAAAAAAATATAGCATTTGCTCTATATTTTTACAATGTAAATATTATAATAAAATTACTCCAAAAAAATTGCATTATACACCATTTGCCCAAATGTATGTTGCCAAACCCTAAGTCTCCCGGTGACATTGTTTGCAAAACTCTATATTCATAAAATAAATTATAAATACATTTTAATAAATTTTCAAAACATATATATTATTATAGACGACTATCTACAGAATTTGGTTCATCAATAACACAAGCTGTGATACAAGATATATTAACAGAAGATGAAGTTATATTATTGGAGGAAGAAATGAAAAACATTGCTGAAAATCAACAGTAATAAAATTTTGTAAAGCTTAAATTTTGAATTATTTATTAATAAAAAAAAACACAATTTTATTATAGACAAGAAATTTCAGTGGAAAAAATAGTAATATCACAAGAATGTGAATTAGTTTCATTAATGACACGAATCAAAGGACGTTTAGAAGTTACTTCACGTATGTTTATATTTATTGATTTAAATCCTAAAGAAGATGGTGAAAAATATGATTTTAGGTAACTAATAATAAAATAATTAAATTTTTTTGTGTTATGCCTTTTATTTTGTTATATAAAATTTCTATATTAGATTTTATATTAATTGAAATATAAAAATTAATTATTTTATGGTATAATTGTATTTTTCTATAGATTCCCAATAACGCAAATTAAAGAAGTACATTTAAGAAAATTTAATTTATGTCGTAGTGCATTGGAAATATTTTTAATAGATCAAACAAGTTATTTCTTAAATTTCACACCAAAAACACGTAATAAAATATTTACAAAAATTTTAAGTTTACAACCACCAAATATATTGTATGGTTCGGGCCGATCACCGTCTGAATTACTAAAAGCATCGGGTTTAACACAAAAATGGATGAATCGTGAAATATCAAATTTTGAATATTTAATGCATTTAAATACAATAGCTGGACGTTCATATAATGATCTTAGTCAATATCCTATATTTCCATGGATATTATCAGATTATACAAGTGAAATATTAGATTTAACAAATCCATTATCATTTCGTGATTTAAGTAAACCAATTGGTGTTGTAAATTCAAAAAATGAAAAAGAAGTACGTGCAAAATATGAAAGTTTTGAAGATCCGTCTGGTATTATACCACGTTTTCATTATGGTACACATTATTCAAATTCAGCTGGTGTTTTACATTATTTAATACGTGTGGAACCATTCACCTCATTACACATTGAATTACAAAGTGGACGTTTTGATGTAGCCGACAGACAATTTCATTCAATACCACAAACATTTAAATTATTAATGGATAATGCAAATGATGTTAAAGAATTAATTCCTGAATTTTTTTATTTTCCAGAATTTTTAAAAAATATGAATAAGTAAGTATTTATTGAATAATAAAATTATATGTATTATATAATTGATAATAAATTATGTGTTTTAAAACGACAATTACTCACACCGGCTTTTTTTTAATTACATGTAGATTTGATTTAGGTATTTTGCAAGTAACAAAAGAACGTGTTGATGATGTTATTTTACCACCATGGGCTAATACACCTGAAGATTTTATTGAAATACATCGTCGTGCTTTAGAATCTGAATATGTATCACAAAATTTACATAATTGGATTGATTTAATTTTTGGGTAATAATTTTATAATTATTATTTTTAATATTAAAAACATAATTAAAAAATTTTCTATAGTTATAAACAAAAAGGACCAAAAGCGGTTGAAGCATTAAACGTATTTTATTATTGTTCATATGAAGGTGCTGTAGATTTAGATAAAATAGAAAATCAAGCTGAACGTTTGGCTGTGGAAGGTAAAAATTATTAAATTATTATTATATTAGTTAAAATATTTTCATGTTTATAGATAATTTTATCGTATAATTGTATTTTTCCCTCAGGAATGATAAATAATTTTGGTCAAACACCATCACAACTTTTACGTGAACCACATCCAAAAAGACTGACACATGAAGAAGCTTTAATAAAATTACTGCGACAGGATTTACGTAAATCTGAATTTACATCATATTTAGATCGTATAATAAGTACAACATGTGAATTATCAACGGATAAAAATCCAATAGTATTTTTAAGTGTGCCACGGTCGCCGCCACGTTCATTCTTACAAACAAATCCAGATGTTTTAGTTGCTATATCCAAAAATGGTATTTTAGGTTGTAACTCATGGTTATCACATGATAAAGAAAATGGTTTTCATATTGAACTTGATCCAACCACAACGAATATTAAGTAAAGAAAATTTAATTTATTAATGAAAATATGAAAATATTTATTATATATTTATTTTTCCCTAAAATAGGAATCGAAAAAAAATTGGTGGACCATTTCATCCTGCTATAAATTTGCATTCACAATTATTTGCTGTTAGTTTAGATGGACGTTATCTTTATGCTGGTGGTATTTGGGATAATTCATTAAAAGTATTTAATGTGAATAGGGGAAAAAATGTTGCATCAATAACACATCATTTAGGTATATGGATTTTTCTATTACAATACATTACAATAAATATTAAACATATCTTTAATAAATTCTATTATTGTAATATAGATATTATAACATGTCTTGCACTTGATAATTGTGGTTCATTTTTGGTAACTGGTTCGAAAGATTGTACATGTATTGTATGGTCATTAAATAATACACAATTATTAAATAATAGTAATATGAATAATAACATGAATATTAATCAGACAACACAAACATCAGGTGCAATAACTGGACATACACAAGCAAATACAAATAATAGTTTAACACCACGTCCATTAAATACACTTTATGGTCATGATAGTACGGTTAGTTGTGTTGCTATAATGACTGAATTAGATATAGTTGTGTCTGGAAGTATTGTGAGTATTTTTTTTATTATTCTTATCAATATGACAAAATATAACTTTTTTCTTAAATTCATAATCCACCTATATACAGGATGGCACTGTAAATGTTCATACAATCATAGAAGGACAATATGTTCGAACACTTTTACCTATGGGATGTACTGGATTAATGATTGAAATAACATACTTAGCATTATCATATCAAGGTAAGTAACATTGTTATAATTATTTTGTTTATAAAAACATTTTTCTTAATAATTTTTTAATCTTTAATTTTGGTTTTACATAATTATGTTTAAAAAAAAATCTGTCTTTTAGAATTATTTATTATTTTGTTATGCCTTCAACCATAGCACGATCATATATATATGTATTTGTATGTATGTAAATATGTATGTATGCATATATTATAATAATCCATTTACATTTAACCTCTTCTGATAAACCTCACAGACTCATTTTTCTTATCATCCATTTTATAATTTATGTTAATACATGAAGAAAAAAAATAAATAAATATGGATGGATAGTAGAAAAAAAATTACTCCGAATAAATGAAAAAATAAATAAATAAATAAAATAATATGTTCATTATTTATGCGACTAATACATATATATTCGTATAATTTAAGTACATATATTTATAATAAATATTTAATAAGTGTCAGTGTCGTCAGACCATCTAAAATTTGTATAATCTTTTATCACATGTGATTCATTTATATTTAGAGATTACATTTACTACATATACATAATTATATCGGGATGAATGACTTCTTGTTCGTATAACATTGAATATTTAATACTTGTGATATGAATTAGTATTGATAATATTTTTTAATAGAACATTTTGTGTATATTTCAAACTTTGAAAAATATTGTCGAATTATTGTGTTATGTAATCGTATTGCTTAAAACAATTTTTTTTTTTTTTTTATGTTTCGCGTAGAAACAATCTTATCGCTAAATGGAATGTAGAAAAATCTTAAAATTAGGTTGTGCATGACATGTCACAAAAATATAATTAATCGTTAAGTATTTCCTCTCATTTCTATTAATTGTTTACATATACTTTACATACATATACATTAAATTTGCTAATATGTATGATTTTTTTGCTATAATTTTTACAATTATCGTCATTACTATGTTGTTACTATAATTTTTTTTATGAATATTTAACACTATAAAATAGAATATAAATAAATCACATTTCCTCGCTTAGTTTTGGTGTGTAATTTACATAAATATTCGCAGTAGTTTATTGTATAATTTACAAATAAATAATACACGACTGTAGTTTTAAATTGTTATAATAATTATATTATAATTGAATAAATAATTGCTTTTCAATATTTCATCACACACTGTCATTGCGAGGAAATGTCACAACATTTTCTACTCAAATAAAATATAAAGCATTTTATTTATACTTTATAATAATGTATTCGATGTTTTATACCCACCCATCCATCAAAACAATATTTGATTATATAAAATAATATTGTAATTATACCAATACAAATTAATTAATATTAATTAATTAATAAATTCAGGTCACATAGCATTTTCTGCATTAGATGATACATCACATTCAGTTCATGTATATAGTATAAATGGATCACATTTAGGATCAAAATATGTATCAGGTCGTGTAACAGGTTTGACAACAGCTTCTGACTTTCTTGTTGTATCTGATGATGCCGGTGATATTACATTGAGTCGTCTTTATGGGTATGTTAATTGTTTTATATATTTTTTTTATGTTAGTTTTTATTTTTGATTTATAACAAAACATTATTTGTTATTATATATTAGTCTGAAACCTGTATTTGATATACCCCTTCATATTCCAATACAAACTGTGATTGTTACACCAGGTAATACACATATATTAGCGCCATTAAGAGATGGTAAATTAGCTGTTATCGGAATATCAACACCAACGCCAATTAAAAAACATTCAGTTTTAAATGTTTAAATTTATTAAATATACAATTTCTTTATTCTATCCGAAATAAGTGAAAATAAAATAATAATATATAAAAAAAAAAAAAAAAAAACCAATAAAATCCTTGTATGCAATGCACGCGCGTATATTTATTTATAGTATAAAAAGCTGTGAATAAAAATAGGGACTAAATTGAAAAGAGGGAAGCCAATAAAACTAATCATTTCAATTATATTTACAATGACACAATAATAATATCCTGAAATTGGATTTATTAAAAGGATTCACTTTATATAATGTTATATTAATAGTATATATAAATTTATATATAAATATATATATATATTTATGTAAATGAAAATAATAATATCTTCTACTTAAATGCAATATTTTATTATACTTATCGCTTTTTTATAATATTTAGAAAAAAAATATCGTAATGTATAAATAATTAAATGTATAGGTTTATAACAAACAAACAAACAAACAAAAAACACAGTTTCTATACACAATTTAATTAGTTACTCTTTTTAAAAGAGGAAATTCTATAATATATAAGAAAATATATACAATATCTGTACTTAAAAATTTGAGAAATCAAATAATTTTTAAATATTAGTAAAAATATGAAAAGTTTTGGGTTGAACCGTAACGAAAAAATATAAAAAAGTTAAAATTATATAACTATAGATATTGTTAATTGTTGTTATTGTTGTTGTTATTGTTGTTATTGTTGTTATTATTATTATTGTTTTTAAAATATCTAGTCTTTCCAAATTTTAATGCATTTTTAATCGAAAATGAAATATTTTCAATATTTTGCTTATAAAATCGTATTTCGTTCAATATGCAATAATATGTGTGTATATTAAATCTCATTTTAAATTTAAACATTCAATTTTTCATACATTTGTTTATAATTAAATAAACTAATAATTGTAAGTTATTAAATAATATTGTATTTACTTGATATCACACAAAATGAATGAAATAATATCTTCTTATTAATTTAATAAAATAAAAACCGTCCTTCCATCAAATTAAATTCGAATTATTCTATAATTAATATTTGCTGTCGAAATTAAACTTTCTACTACATAAATAATTAGATAAATAATAATTGTTATCCTTTTAACATTATTAATGTATGTATTATTTATTATCGTTTAAGACATAAGTGTTATCTGTTTAATATTATTATGAAAATCTAAATTTTAACACTATATGTTTCTATTATATATACGAAGCACCTTCAATTTTGACGCACATGACGTCGACTATTCATACATATGTTAGATGTTTCCTTCCATCTTCAAGCACATATTTTCAACCAATAACACGCTTATGGATGTGCTTGTCATACCCATTGCAAACAAAATCTAACTCGTACGAAATTATCTAAATACAAATTTTATTGATGGCATTTTATTGGTGTTGTATTTATTTATATTAAAATGCATTAAATTTGTGGATTTATATTAGACCGTATATTATATACATAGACGGAAAATTATATATATATATAATATAGTTTAGCAACAATAATTGTTAATTATATATTTTAAAGTATATAGCTGTATTATAATAGTATTTATGCGTAAAAAATATAATAAATAATTAATTTTTAAATTTATAACAATTTCACTTTTTAAAGCATGTCTAATTCAAAAAATGTCTTATAGTAATTTTAACTAAAAATTCAGCACTGAATTCGTTGACTGGTACGTTTTAAGTCATATGCCATATGCACTACAACTATAAATGTATATGAGTGTGGGAGTGTTGTGTGTTTTCACTAAAGATTTTAAAACTTATACATTTTATGTTAACTTTTAAATAATATTTTATAAGAATAATCATTCAAATCCATAAATTCATTCCATTTTTCATTTATATTTTTCGGCTGTTTTTACAAAAAAAAAAAAAAAAGAAAATTAGGAAAATATATTTTATAATTAATTGTTTCGAGACGTATGGTAAATATATAAAGTGAAGATCTTTTTATGGTCACTGCTTTTGTTTATATTTTATATTATCTCGCATACATAAATATTTTATTATTGTTGTATAAATTACAAGATTTTCATTTAAAATTCTAGAAAAATTAAGTTTTTGCAATTATCCCATATATAAAATATTATGAAAAATTTATAAAATATCGACAATTGCTAAATTTAATCTTATAAAAAGCAACTATACATAAATTATAAATACATATATATTTTTCTTAAATAAATATAAGGTTTTTGTTTTTAGATAGATCAAATTTATATTTTTTTTTTTTTTACAATACACTAATCATTTCACTTGAATAGCTAAGCTTTTTTTCGTCAATTAAACGATATAACATTTGTAATCCTTCAATGCTGCTTTTATTTTAGACATTTTTAAAACATAATTATTATGTGAAATTATAGTTTATATTTTTAATAATTATTATTACGCCATTATTATATTTGTTATACTTATATGAATTAGAATTAAATAGTAAAATATATAGGCTAATCTTATTTAATCCTCTATGGTGTACACGCATTTTTTATCCTAGTCTAAATTTATTCAAAGGCTAAATTTTGAGGTCGGTAAAATTAAATTTGAAATCAAATTTAGACTTAAAGTAAAAATGGTGACATATGGTGATTTCTGCCTTATGACAGAGCTGAGTCGTTAGTACTATAAATTTCATGTACATGGCAGCTATCGTATTTGCATTAGCAATATTATACATTCCGCCAATATGTTTTGTTAAAGCCAAATAAAGTATAATACAAACTCATCACTTGTTGTAATTCAATTCAGAGCACTGCAAATATTTTTTAATATTTTTTCAATGGCTAAACACAAAATAAATTACCGTGTATGGACAGCGAGTAATAGTACTGAGCTCACTGTTTATACAGAGAAATACATGTTGCTCTACTCAATCGGCTTGTGTATAAGTTACGAGTATTAAGCTAAAAGTTGTTGTTTTGTGCACTATAGAGGCTTAAGATTTACAATATCATATATATGTAATATAGAAAATAGACATATAGTTGCAAATTAAAAAAGGGATATATGGTTTTAACCCTATATATTTATTCTATATTTTCTTAATCAGTTTTAATCAATCTACATCCAACTTCTATATGGATGAATTTCTTTTGTTGTCTTCTTTATTTCAATGTACGAATAAATAATATTATTATTTTACCTTTTATGTAAAAAATTATATTTCGCGAAAATACGAATAAATAGAAAAAAATAGTCATAGGAGACCCAATCAGAATATCAATTATATAATATTTATTTAATTTAAGATATATATACATAATTCAAATATGTACAAGTATAAAAATATATATATATTTAGATTTATAAATGTAATATCATATATTGAAATAAAGTATTATTGATATATCTAAAAAAAATGTTAATTGTCTTTTTATTATTTATATATAATAATTGTATAATTAAGATATTGATTTAACATATACGCTAGACATGTTACTCAGAGCGATGCTTATGGCATCTGTACCAAAAAGTTATTACAGACAAATTGGTAAATTACTCTGCATGGGAGTATATATAACAATTCACGAATTGTTATTAAAATTTTGTGTGGAATAGAAACAATAGAAATATAAAAGATATTACTGTATGAAATAATGACAGTATATAATTTATAATTTAAATGTAATTGTAAAAAACTTACATGTAGAGTTAAAACTGCCACCTTGATTATAATGTTTGGTAGATGTCTTCAAACAACTGGCAATATTGTGTAGGTGGATTGAATTACATAATAAAGCAACCCACATAGTTCGTTGTGCAGGTGGTACAATCACAATGACACAAAAAAACTTGGAGTGCAAATACTGGAATCTTTTACATAACGCCTTCTATATCCCTTCCTTAATCCTTATTATGTATAAACATTATTTTAATACTATGCCACAAGTTTTTTGCGATTAGGGTAAATAAATTGTGTGTGGAATGAAACTTATTGTTATTAAAAATGTATTTAACGTTCCATTGTAATTTCAAAACTTATTATAATGCCTCTGTACATATTTTAAATATTGCATTGTGTATCTCAGAAAATATTCTACTTAATATTATTAAATTTAAGACTATATACCCTTATATGGGGTAGTTTTTTTTTTTATTGAACTGTGACAGAAAATATTTGAATCACACTTTAATCCAACAATATTAAAGAAGCTATAAAACGGGGTTGTTCTCAGCCCAAAGATTATAATGAAACATAATGAATACAATAAATATTTCTTTTTTATTTTCACATTTCACCTTTTCTATATTTTTTTTTTAATTTATTTATTTATAAATAATACATTTTAGATAATTTATGTTTTATTAATCATTAATTGATTTGATTATAGTTATAATTTACATAAAACTATATACGGCGTATCGTTCTTAATTTATTATATATTTGTGTTTGTTTATATTATTTCAAATTATATCTATATATATATTTAATTGTCCTTAGTAAATAATAGGAATCATTTATGTGTGTCGTTAATAGTTTTTCAGTATTATATTAAAAATAAAAAAAAAAAAAAAATTATAAATATTTATTTTTAATAATATAATACATTAACATAATATTATATATATTAAAATTACAATTTTATAAACTAAATTGGCATAAGTTAAGTATAATATAATTATATAATATCTATTTATTATGTAAGAGAAATTCATTCAAAAATATTATTTATCATTTATATTTGTTAATTTGTGTATATAAATACATATATGGCCTAATTGTTATATAAGTGTATAATTTTGTTAGTTGATCCTTTATTGTTGCTTCTGTAATTAAAGAAAATACATTATTTTTTATTAAACGGTATAATTACATACACAATCATATTTTGCATAGAAAATTACTATATATATATATATACACTAAAAATAATAAATACTTACAGTAAATGGATAGATAAAAGTTGATGCTTTATCTTTACCAAATACATTTTGAGCAACACATGTAAATACACCCATATCGTTCCATTTTAATGAAAAAATTATCAATTCACCATTGGATAAAAATTTATAACGTGGTTCGTCTCCATTATTTATAACATTATCTTCACCATCTAACCAATATATTTTTGGCATTGGATGACCACTTGCTTTGCATGGCAATCTAACACTTGTTCCTTGTTCTTGAAATAACGATTGAATGTAATAAACAATACGTGGTTTTTTCACAACAATTTTATTATATTCCATTAAATTAGTAATATTATTATTTGTTTCACTAATTACAGTTGTTATCGACTCTGCTGTTTTACTACCCGATTGGGCAAAACATTTAAAAGATTTTGCATATGGAAAATTACGATTGATTATTAAACGTGAATGTACATGTCCGATTGAATTAGAACCAATTTCATTAATTAAATTTGTATCAATAAAATCTTTCTATATGTGTTGCATAAAAAGAAAAAGTGGAATTTTATCAGTAGAAATAATTAATTATAAATTAATCAAAAAAATAAAATAAAAAATGAAAAAAAAAATAACTTACATTTATTCCATTTTTTGCATCAACGGTCATCCATTTAACAGTTGGTGTTGGTTTACCAGCTGCCTCACATTCTAATTCTAATGTGTTTCCTGAATGTTTTACGATTTGTGCTGGTGGTGCTCTTTTAATATCTACCCACTCATCGGCAGTACCATAAAACGTACCTTCATCTTCCGCCTCTATTGAATTGCTTATGTCCTCAATGACTCGTGTGAATACACCACAAATTAATAAACAAATTGTAGTTACATAAATACCGTAATTCATGTTCTGTAAATTTACATATATAAAGCAAAGAAAATAAATGATTATGAAAATTTAATTACAAATAAATATATATAATACTATAAATTATGCCAACAACTTAAATATTTTAATATTAGGAAAAAACTGCCGGTACGATTAATTTATAAGAAAAAATTTTATTTTATTTTAAAAAATAATTAAATACTAAAAATATATATTACACTGTCGACCACAAAAAAAAAACAGTGAACACATGAAAATATAGTTTTGCGGTTGTTATTTTTTTTTTAAATACTTATATTCCGTATAAAATCCATAATTGGACAATTCTTTATCCATTGGAAATTGGAGTTGACAACAAAATCGAATTATCGAGGTTTTATGTGAAATATATTGAAAAATATGCCGTTCATATTGATTTAGCACTAAAAACAATGCGACTTTCATCATATCTGTTCACTTTATTTTTTTTTTCGTTACCGATAGTGTATGTACGGCAATGTATTTGTTTTAATCATTAAATAAATATATATATATACAAATGACATACATAAATATTTAAAATATAATATTTATAATTGTAATGATTATGTGCGAATTTGAGAACATTTAGATTAATATATTTATAATTTTTATTTTTATATACAATATTTAAAATTATTACTATGGAAAAGATTTATTTTATAATCATCTGTTTGCGTAATATTAAAAATAAATTTTAATTGTATTTTAAATCGAAAAAAAAAATAAGTAAAAGAAAAAACGAAAGAACGAAATCACATCGACGACGAACAACTTATTAGAAAAATTCAAAAAATTCCATTATTTATTTTAAATATGTTACATCGTTTCAATAATTTTAAACTAAATATTTATTTTATATAAATACGCAGAGATAGAGAAATATTTTATTTTGTCGTATTTTGATTGCAATTTTTATAAATATATGTTTTTATTCATATATCAAAATTTCATTTATGTTATGTTAAATTTATGGATCGGTATATCCTTTCATAAAATATGTATTACGGTAGACGTGGATTACAATTTATATTTGTAGTTTTAACTAATATCCTTATATATTAGAAAATTCCTGCCTCGATAAATGTATATTTCATTTCATAAGTCACATCATTTTTAATTTAATTTATCGCTTCTTTATATGCCGTATATGCGTCGGTTTATTTGGCCTTACAATCATATTTTATTAATTTATAAATAATATAATGTAAACTTGTAGAGACATTTTCAAATGAAATTTCATTTTTTAAATTATATATTCTGCATTTTATTGTTTTTTTTTTATGGTTAACATTTTCTTTTTACATGGGTTCCACTTTTTTCCTTAACAACATCCAAGTTAATAAATTGTCTTAACTGAAAATATCTTTTATGGTACATTTACAAAAGATTCATTAAAAATTCTTATTTAATTGAGTTAATATAATGCCGGAGGAGTTTTCAAATACATTTCTTTCTTTACAAAAAAAATTATTATAACAATTTTTAAATAATCCGTTCATATATTCCAAATATATATGTTATTCAATTAAATGTTAAAAAAAATCTAACATGTTTCCACTTTACAATTTGTAATAAAATATGAAATATGTGATACAAATTTACCATCTGTGTTGAGCAAGTTTTAATTTTGTAATAACCAATGTTGTTGAATTTTGAAAAGGAAAAGAACCAAGAATAATTGTTGGACATAATAAAGCTAAATACAATAATGTTTAATAGTTTACTTTATTATGGTATGATGTTAATGAGGATCGATCGCCGCTTGATTATGCTTATAAAAAATACGATAATTTTTACAAAAATATTTAAATTTAAATTAGTTTAATCTGAATTAATGAATTAATTTTTGTTTTCTGTACAATGAAGCTGAGAAGACCGAAAATGTAAATATATATAGAAAAAGGATATAATTACTGTTTTGTCATATTTGCTTAAGAAAAAGAAAACAACAAACAATACTATTTTGAAATATTATTATTAATAGTATCTGTTTTTATTTTGCCTATAGATTGACTATATAAATTTATATGTTCGACGGAATAAAATTTATCATATTTAATTTATTGAATATTTTATATGTATAAATCCTACAAGTAGTTATTTATATTGATCTGTACGATCAGTAAAGGAAATTTTGACTTTTACATGAAAATCAGTAATTGTTATAACACTTTTATATTATTAAATTAAAATTGAATCGATAAATACGATTTTTTATGTAATTACTATATTTATTACATCACTTTAGTGAATGAAAAACAATTAAACTCACCATTTTTTATTTATTTCTTTTTTTTTGTAATTTTCCTTGTAAAAATATTGATTTCGATTTTTCTATTTTCTATCGAATGTAGAAAATTTTTCTGTTAATTGGTATTCAATTTAAACGAAAGAACCACCAATGCTATGTAATATTTATTTTACTATATTTTATATCAATTCCATGTATAATAAATGTTTTATAATAATATTTATTAACTATTTTATTTGACATATGAAGTTCTTTCATCAATTAATCAAAAAATTGTTTGTTATTTTTTTTTTTTTTAGCTTTCCCTATTTCCGTTGCTTACACAGGATTTTTATAACACTATAATTCTAATCACTTTTTTTTTCAATACCTTAATTTGTATTCTTATATAATTGTTTATAAATTATCTGTACGCGTATGAAAATTAAATTAATGAATCTATAATGTGATATATTTGCGCATATAAATATAAATATTTTAAATTTGGATTTAAATAGTGGATTTATTACTATATAATTAATAATATGTAAATATTAAATTATTATAATTCTTATTTATTGCAGATCACAACAATATATACGTATATTTATTGTAAGACGCAAAATTTATTAATATTTCTCATAAATATATGATATAAACTTCCTGTTAAATGAATTTTTCTTTTAATAAAATTATTTTATTCACTATATAATAATATATATTTATATTTTAGTTTATACTTTGTCGGTATCTAATCGAATACTGGTGACTGTTTTATAATATTAATGAGAATTTATATATAATTCAAAAAGAAAAAAAAAAAAAATTGTAATTGAGACGTTACAAAAATGCTGTAGCAATAAAAATACATTTATAAATATTTAAACACATACATAGAATATATACAATATATATAATTTATATATACTTAAATATGAATGATATTGAAAGACATTTTAAAAATACTTATGTACTTTTATATTAAGTCACTAAACATACATATATGTGGTCGCACGAGACTAGTATTATATGTCTTCTGTTAATATTTACATATAAGTTTATCTTATTATATATTATGGATTATGTATAATCAGTATAGAAAAAAAAAACAAAATTATATGAAAAAATTGTTTTAAAGAAATTAACATCTGTGAGACAGACCGCGACTGCATATATTTATGAAATTGTTTATCAATTTCTATATATGTATATTTATATAGATAATAGTCGTATCCGTATACGTTTATATATAATAAAATGCACTTCTTAAGTTTAAAATTATTGAATGCATTTACATATATTTTCTTTTTTTTTTTTATGTTTAACGGTTTAACGCCATTAACACATGCATCTGAATGTGTGAAATGTATAATAATATGCATTATAATGATTGTTTTAGATAACCTGCACCGTAAAATATGTTGCCCATACCTTTCGTAGTCAATATAAACCACTTATTTATTGACATTACTTTTGTGCATGCATCTACATTTTCTCCTTTAAAGCAACTTACCCTTCTGTCGAAGTGTCTATATATATTATTATTTATAACTATTATATATTTACTCGTATACAATAAAATATATATATATATATATATACATAAATTTTAAGGATACACGGTCTTATATATTTGTGTATATACAATTTCTATTGAAATTGTTTAAAAATTTTTTCTAAACAAATATAAATTAAAAAAAAAAAAAAACTATTTTACTTTATACAAACAAACAGAAAATTAAAAATTTAATAATTGTAAACTGTTGCAAAAATTGCAGTAACGTGTTCGATTATGGGTAACAGAAGCATTGCAACAAAACCACACCAACAACTATCTGTTGTTCGATAGTACAAAAAGAAACTATACTGGGTGTATACCTACGTAACTAAAATTAAGTCTAATACGTTGAAAAATTATACAATTGATTTTCACATATGACAATTGTATTTTATACTAAATATTATAGGATGGATAATAAAGAATAATTAATATGATGTGTAATGTTATAATAAATATCATATGCATTAAAAAATATGTTAACGTCATCAAACATAGTCTATTTAAATTTTTTTTCTTCCCCGTATGTCTATGATAAAATTTCGCTCTATAATTATTTTAGAATTTTTTTTACTTTACATCATTATTTTAAATTATTTTATTTTTACTATATTATCCTTTTTTTTAGGGCATTTGCTAATCCTATATATGAAACAAAATAAAAATTTTATGATAAATGTCAGGTCAAATATGTGCACCCGTAAAAAATAAAAACCTTTAACAGATTTAATGAAATCAATAAACGAATACAAGGGTATACCGTAGTAAATTAGGATAACGAGGCGTTTTCCATCCAAACAATTTTCAATTGAATATTAATATCACAATTTTAGTACAATTTATTATTTATCATAGATAAATATGCATTCCACCCTGCGCGGTGCTATCCATACGCAACCTTAGTAAATATTGTTTTAAATATCGTCAAGTAATATATTATTATAAATTAATTATTTATAGTTTAATTATAAATATTATCGCTTTTTTAAATTGTTTTACTGTAAAAAAAGTCATAGGGAAATAAATAAAAAAATAATTTACATATATATAAATAATATTAAATGTATAGTTACAGAAAGACCCAATAATAATTTAAATTTAAAAAATAATCAGTGTTCATTTAGTTTTTTATATATTTATATAATTTACTTATAGTTTTCTTATATCTGAATTTACTCACACCATATTTTATTTATAATTCACTTTTACATTTAAATTAAAATTTTGAGAATTAATAATCCATATAAGATTTAATTAATAATCGTATTACAACAGAAAAATGTTATCTGAAAATAAATTTGCATGCATAAATTATTACACACTATGCACTATAATATATCCGGTTTTTTAATTATATATTTTTTATATAGACTAATCAAATTATATATATATATAATTTATATACTTTACATCATTAGTATACTATATTGTGTGGATATATTATAAATATGAATATATATTTATAGGTGTGTGTGTGTGTGTGTACAAACATTTAATTTCTTATTTATCTTTACTTATACAACATATATAATTAATAATATTCTTTTAACACTGAATATACAATACATAAATCAACATATAATATGCTAACTTGAAATAATGTTTAATAATTGCATCAGAATGTTGTGCTACATAAGTGTTATACCTATGATTCCAAATACATAAATATATATGAAAACATATATTTGGTTTGTCAGCAATCAACAGCATATAATTTTTAATATATTAATATTTAACATTTTTGTAGACTTTAATAATCAATTTTAAATTTTCCATAAGAAAAATTACATTTTCGTGAATTTCATTATTTTATTGCAAAGAAAAAAGTGTTGATGGAATCGCATCGATTGTTTCTAAAAAATTACAACAATGTGCATTTTCCATCCAATTGCTCCATATAATTTCATTATCGCACACTTTGTGAAAATATTCAAAAATCATAATTCAGTCTACTGATTTTGAATTTGAATTTTTATTTTATTTTGTAAAATCACATAGGCATATATTTTTGCTTAAAAACAAAAAAAAGGACGAATTCATAAGTGTACACAGTACACCCAAAATATATTTGGATATATAGTTGTGTATTTTTTTAAAAACGGAAATTGATACATTATAGTTTTTGTGCAAACATAATTTCAAGATAAACGAAATTATAAATCAAACACTGTTTTTTTGTGATATCAATAAATATCACATCATAAAATAACATTGGAACATCATTCATAAAATAAAACGTTTATTTGAATTATTTTTTCAAACTTTTTACATAATTTTATATTATGTAAAGGATTTATAGTATTATTATAAAATGTTATTAATATAATATTGGGATGTATATTAAAAATGTGTTAATAGATATGATATTATTATACCTCTATTCGAAAAATAACCCGAATAACATTCTAATATATGAATTTGGTAGCACGCATCTACTGGCCGCTGATCCATTTATGTATATTGTGACTATCGTGTTTAACAAACTGTTCCAAACATTTCATTCGGTGTAATACAAAATACAACACATTAAGTGGCTATACTGGTTTTATGCCTTCCGTCGAAAAATATATAAAATTTAAAATAAATTGAATTTTTCCTGTTTTCCTGTCCGAAAAATAAACGCGATTACTTTCTATTTTTCTAAAACTAAATTAATTGTTTGATTTATTCGTAACACATTTATTTTCGGACAGAGGATCGCGTCTACATATAATTTTGACAATTTATTATAAATAAATATTTGTATAAGTTTTTTTTTTATTTTATCTGTATCTCATATCTCATCTATTCTTTATAAAGTCCATGTGAATATGAAATAAGTCATATAAGTGATAATGCGTATAATATAATATAAATATATACATAGCAAATAGAGATAAACTAGACGCAGATGATAATTCTTATAAGATTAAACTGATATAATACATACATTTATTTGTACAAAGTATATGATATTATATATTATTCATTCATTCATTAAAATTATGTGGCGCGTTTATATTACGTATATTGACACACACACACCATTCATATGCTGTAAATTGTTCATATATATGGTATACAAATATAAATAAATTGTATATACAACTCAAGCTCATAGTACGCATAGTTTTACGATAAGTAATATTTTTTACAAAATTATAATCGGAATTTTTAATATTTTTTTTTTGTTAATACTTGTTAAAAGTTTTTTTTTTTTTTATCATATACACTCCGTTTCACTGATTTAGAGACATATGAAGTTTTATCAATTTTTTTGGAGCTGTTACCTTGTGTTGCTATGCTCACACAAAGTTTTATTCATTCATTTATATGATAAGTTGTACTTTGTATATATATTCATTACATTAAAAAATTTAAATAAATAATTGTTCATACTCATTGATTCTTATCAATATAATTAAACAATTATATTTGTGTATGTATATATAAAACAAAATCTGATCACACGAAATCTGATGTAATCGAATGTCTGCCAAATGATAGGTGAAAAAATGATGCAATATTTAAATATATTGAGAGTATATACATTTTTCTAACAATACTTTATATATGTCGCACGAATATTTGAAAAAAATTGGATGTATTCAGTTTTTTAGTATATAATAATATATATACAAATTTTAATAGTATGTTTAAAAAAATTACTCATTGACATTCCATATAATTTAATATAATATAAATTATAAAATAAAATTCGAACTTTTAAATCTGGATAGAACTTGATTATTCATATATATTATGTAGTTAATTTTTCTGTGTCAAATATTTAAATATATTTAACTTTATTGTATATATACAAATATATTATGTACATATTTATATTGCATATATGATTTATAACATCGTATATTATTGATGATATAATTATTATAATTTAAATAATTAAAAAATGACATAAAATTGACTACTAAAAAATTACATACATAAATATTATATATAAAATTATAAATAAATTTAACGTGATAATAAAATAATTTATTATAAATCTGATTATAAATTTCATAATGCAGACGTCTGAATTTAATTTAATATATATGCTAAATATAATAAGTGTAGGATAACGCGAGTGTTATATTTGATGAAATGTAGAAATATAATTCGATTTTGTATGTACTGACAATGAGTAATCGTATAATAATATATGAATAAAATATACATATAATTTACATTTGATTATTGAATATTTCTTACAATTAATTCACTATTTTTTGTACAATGTAATATATATATATATTATAAGAAATACCTTTATGAAAAACCATATATGAATTTATATTATCTATTTTCGTCAAGAATTCTATAATATTATCTATTTCATATATATTATCCAAATAATGTTTTCCGGAATAAATATGATATTATTATTATCGGTGCGGTGTTAGTATATATATTAGGAAATTATTTTATTGCATTTGCCATAATTATTAATATTATACAATATTATAAATCCTTAATAATTGAAATTGCAATATGTGTGGATGGGTTCGTGTGAATACGTATGTGGGTGTGAAAGCAGTTATCTATCACGCGTTCTCGTCGTTGGTTCTAGGTAAAGCAAAGAACAGATAAAATTTCTCCAAGTCATAAGTTTTATTTGTATATATTTATATATGAAATATTTAAAATATTTACTAAAATATGTGTATTTATTTTATTCAAAGATAAGAAATTACGCATAAACTGTAATTGTAAATGGAGAGTTTTTTTTAGTAATTGTCTTGAAATATCGATAATACTGAAACTGCAGAAAAAATATTCTGCAATCACTTTTGATGACAAACTATTTGCTTTCGAAATATTGCCTAAATAATTTAAACATTATACAATTTGTAATTGTTTATACGTAAACCATATGTATATAGAAAATTCCATTAGCCCATGAAACTCATATACATGCATTGATAGATATAGAATCTGCGTAATCTATTATATATTATACATATTATAATGACATTGTAATACGATTTATGGAATATTTTCAACTTAACAACTGATATAGAGTACTTTTTTTGATAGAGACTTTGTTTATTAATATTTTCTTCACACATATAATATTTTTATTTATTTCGATTTTCTAATTAAAAAAACAAAAAATTTACTTATTTTGTATATTAGATGTACAACAAAAAAAAAAAAAAATCATTTGATAATGCCATTATCTAATTCTTAATTATATTATATATGAAATTTTTATTTATATTTATTAATTACATAAAATTAATAAATTGTAATTTAAATTATTGAAAATATTCCATCTTTATGTATTGTATAATGAATGCGATAATAAAAATAAATTATCTGTTGTATTGTATTTTAATATTTTGTTAAATAAAATAATATTTAAATAAATATATATGAAGAAATTATTTTATATGATGTTTTCACCTACTTTATGCGCACATCATATAATTAAATTATAATATATTATGGCTACAACACAATATAGTTGTTAAATGTATACAAATTTGAATTGATCGTTTGGTTTGGTGCGGTACGCGTTTTGATATGCAACGATCTGTATCGATAATTGTTTTGACATCAATTTCAAATGGATGCGATAAAGGAAATTTCAAAATATTTAAAAAATAGTTACTTTCACCA
Organism: Bibio marci; assembly: GCA_910594885.2. Classification (NCBI taxonomy): domain Eukaryota; kingdom Metazoa; phylum Arthropoda; class Insecta; order Diptera; family Bibionidae; genus Bibio; species Bibio marci. The sequence goes on from OU343116.1 coordinate 37,527,010, forward strand.
CTTTACTAACATTTAAAATATGAAGTGCTACTTGAATTCATATTATAAATTTTATATGATATTAAAAAATCAATTATTATTATAATTTTTCTTTAAGTAGATATTGAAAATAATATTAATATACATTTTGTTAAATTATACAAATTTTGATAATGAAATCTTATTACATTAATAATTATTATTAAGTCTGCATTGATAAATTATGGAAAGATACCATTCAACAGGAATTCGCTCATTATATAAATTTCTCAAAAATATTTGATCTTTATAAATATAAAAATTAAACTGTATATAGTACTTTTCTATATAATAAAAAATTAACAAATATTTACCTTTGTCATGTAGAATAAATTAATTTGTTAATTAAATTTCAAAAATACAATATTAATTTTCACAACACTTTCACAATTGATATATATTTTTTTTTAATTTTCCAAAAAATTTATTTAAATTTCAAAACCTGTAAAAGCCAAATCACAAATTTTTTTTATACTTTAATATATTTAATATATTTTTATATTATATACAAAATAAAAACGATAATTTTTCCAACGAGATCTGATTTTAATTTTGGAATAAATTTAATCTCAACACTTTGTTTATAAATTTTTATTTTTACGTTTTTCTTTTTTATATATATTAAATATATTTAAATAATTAATTTTTTTTTCTATAAAACTCTCTTTTTTTTTATATATTTAATTAATTATTGTATATATATCTATCTTTTATGATAGTATAACAAATACAATACCTAATTATATATACAAAAAAATAAAAAAAAAACAACTGATGAGTGATGAATGGTTATCAGTAAAATAATGACAATAAAATTTCAAGCATCTCTCTTATATATGTTCATCATCTTCAACCTTTTTTTCGAAATCCATATACCAACACTACAAAAACAACAACAAATGGAAAATGCTTGCGCCAAAATTCACATATACAATATTGTATTCAATATATATTTATTTAATAATACATAAAAATATATATACAATAACATGTTACAATTTTGTATCATTATTATATATATAAATATAATAAATATATATAAGATCATATTCACTCACCCGGCGGGGGTTGGTTAGGCCCAATAAATACGATCAAATTGGCGCCCCGCATGTTCGCAAGTCAAATTATTTCTAATAAAATTTTGTTGTTTCGTATTTTTACATTATTTTTGTCATTTTATATTTAAATTTATAAAATATATACACCTATATCGATATATAAGTTTGACCTTAACACATTGAGTGCGAAGATGGTTTTTATGAAATACTTCCAGCCTACAACTCTAAGATTTTAGTATTTATTCTTTTTTGTCCTTTACATATAGAGGATTTGTACTTGATATTTTCGCAAAAAGGCCACTATCGTTAAATATACCATTGTATTTCCATACGGTATCATTAAAAATTGAATGATAATGTGTTTTATACTTCAGTACGACACAACAACGACTGGAAAACTTCACTGTTAATCACATAGAAATGAAGTGGTACGCCACACAATGTGTTAAGAAACACAAAAGTTGATAAGACGCTATATATAATCATTAGTAAGAATTATAAAATTTTGAGCTTTTGTTACATGAGAGATATATAATGTATTTTTTATAATTTTATTAATTATATTTTATTATTTATTGTCTTATATCATTACATATACACATATATTATGTCATTAAATCAAACTCATATATAATATATGTATGTGTATGTGTGATAATAAGTTAAAAGGTTATAAATGCGATTAATTATTGTATTCAATAAAATATAATCGTCTATTGTAAAATTTTAATTATCATGTATGGAGCCCATAATAATTACTCAATTGAATTACCATTTTTGTTCGTTTATGGAATCACAAAAAAAAGAAAATATCTTTGAAAAATGTGTTGTGCTATAGATACTGTTCAGTGATTAAAAATGTCTCCAGCTCCACTTACACAATATGCTTGAGTGATTCACCAGAATAATTAAATTAATAAAGCATATTTCGTGAAACATAATTGCAGTAGACCAGTTGGTATTTCACCAACTTATATATGCTCACGAGTAATTTACCAACTTGACTGGAATGTATATACATTTTCGATTTTTAAATTCACTATAGTATATAACAGCACAAATTGCGTAACACCGCATCCACCTCGATCTTTTTCTTGTTTTTAGTGAATATTTTATAGCGCTTTATCTGTGCTATACCCATATATTAGAACAATCTTAAATATTTTTGCTAAAAATTAATTAAAATAATAATTTTAATATAAACTTAAATCGTTGGTGCAATGTAATAACTTACATTAATTTACATTGTCAATAAACATTTATATTTTTATTAAAAAATGGTATGAAATAATGTCGTTATAGAAATTGACTGTATTTTCTGATCGTCTCAATTATTTGTGCTACCGTTTATCTGCCTTAGTGTTTACACACCATATCACAAAATAAATTCCTACTGGTTTTTATAAATTACTTCATTATTTACATTTCATTATATAGCACTTATCTTATGTATAAATATAGATACATATATTTTTATCTTCACAAAAGTTATCTATATAAATTTAATTTTTTATTTAATTACCGCATGTCATCTTATCATATATCATCGAAACATTAGAAAAAAATATAATAAATAAATAAATAAATAATCAACTTTTAATTTCCAACTTTGAAATTATCGACTATTTTATATAAATGTATAATTTAACATAAAACTAAATATATTATATTTAAATATCGATATTGAGGTTTTACGAAATGAAATGTTGTTATTCTAGGCTTCTTATATGTAAGGAAAAAAAATTGAATTATATAATAAGTGTGTGCATATGAAATGTCGATTTTTTCACTTCAAAAAGCCATTCATTTGAATAATAAATTGAATGATATTAATAATTAAATTATATATTGATCATCGCTAACTATGACTTTTTCCATCTATTCGATGTCTTCGTCTTTTGCGATCAGCCATTCATCGATCCAATTTTTTCGTAGCTATTTCAGACATTGCTGTTGTAGCAAAATTTAGCAAATGGTTTTTCACCTTTCTACCAATTCATGCGGACATGCCATTTTCATACTTTCTGGATTTTTCCCAATACATGTAAGCGCCTGGAAATAGTTGCCGTGTCAATATTCTAATGTTTCTGTTACTTTGTCAGCTTTATTTTCATTTTTTTTAGAAATAGACATTTCATATGCACACACCTTGGCATTGGTATTTGAAGTTGTTTGACTTATTTTTCTCTATAAGGATATAAATATATTATTCCTTTTTATTCGACTTCTAATTGTTTCATTTATTTAAATAAATTAATTATATTTGCAATATAATTTTTGTAATACATTTATATTATATATGTTCTTTTACAACTTCTATATATAAAATTGATAATATACAACAATCATATTAGAATAACAAATGCTATATGAATATATGTTATAAAACTACAATATATGACTTATGAACAATCTATTAAATTAATTTTGATTGGCAAACAAGAAATAATAACAAATTATTCAGTTAAAAAATATAGTATACATATTATAGGGGTATGGTATTGACTGATGTTGTTGACCAGTTCGCATCCTTTGACCACTCTGTTTTTGAAATATACACATATTATATATATGTATTCGTTTGTATAATAAAGTTATCATTCATAATTTTTACTTTTAATTTCACTTACAAAATTAACATCATAATTGCAATAAGAAATTTATTGTTGAATTTGAAATACATTGGCAATTGGAAAATTTGTACTAAATGATCAAAGACAAGAAACAGTACCCTATAAATAATTACCTATATTATATTATAAATATAGATACAAAAAATTAAGTAAATCATTCGCATAATCAAATAAATTAAATAAAACCAAATAAAGAAAATATACATCATTATTTTATATTTATAGATACATATACGTACATTAGTTATCATATTGCATATCCAAATTTAAAATTATATTTACAATATTAATATACAAATTATTTTTATTTATAGATGAGAAATATGTTTATCCAATTTTTATATATGATACTAATAATTACATCCATATCCACACAACAAGTTGAAATAAACAATAATTAAATTCAATTACTCCTGCGATTTGCAAGCCAAAAATTTGTTATGTAATATTTAAGAAAACTAAATAGAAAACATTCGTCATTTGTGAAATTGCATAAAATTTAATATTAACAATTTCTGTTTTACTGCAAATAGCACATACCACGATATGCATAATAACTGCAGAATTCTTAAGGTGTTTCAATGACATTTGTTACTATCTATCTGTAGCATAATTGGTTTACCAAAAGATATACTCAAATCAATAAATTGGCTTAACCATGTGGCTAAAACTTTTTATATGCAAGTCATGTTACTCCAAGCAGAGTTTCATTAGCATCTACATTATACATTATTAAGTTGGTAAATTACTGTGCATGTACATGGAAATATATTAACAATCCACTGATTGGTCTACAACTATCATAAGGCGTAGATAATATCTTAATTCCATTATTTTTATAGATACGAAATTAGCCCATATTGGTGTGTGCAGACATTGTTTGTAGAGTGCATACCGTCCAACACCATATAAGAATAGATATATAGAGAATAAATTAATAGTAAAATAGAACAAGAATTTAAATGTGCTTATACACAAACAAACAGTATACGATTATATTGTTCATATTCATAGAATTGAAAAAATGAAAATGGAATGTGTTATAATTATTATTACACACGTCATATAATCTTATATTCTAACTATATTATTTCTACTATTTTATATTGAACTTAATTAATTAATATTAATATTACATATACACTACATATATGTAATATGATCGATTAAATTGAAAAAATATTTTAATACTCCTATGACGTCCATATATGTAAATACTAAATAATAACTTAAATCTTAAAAGTCATTCTGAAATAACACATTATTTGAACGCACATGCAAATGCAAATGCATAAATACTTAATATTTTAAATTAAAAACATACATTCCGACATAATCGCTAAAAAATATACTTTAATTTATTTAAAGTCTTTATAATTTCAACCAAAATTATACAACAAATTATTTAAAAAAATAACAAAACCACATGAAACTGCGAAATTGGTGCCTCAAATCAGTTTAAAAAATAAATATGAACAAACTTAAATGTTTAAATAAAAAGCACCATTACAACGATCTTATGAGTAGCAGTACTATTTAAAACCACACATTTTAATGTGAAATCTATCAACTATCACTACATAAATACATCTTGTATTCCAAAAGATCGTGTAAAAGTGAATAGATCGCATAAAAAGAAAGAAATCACGTTTCGAAAAAAAGGCCGGGTTAAAAAAAGACAGAGTGTAAATATATATTAATGTGTGTATTTTTATTTTTTGCGACTTTTAAATACAGCTATAAACTCTATCTCTCTGTAGCTATACTATAATTATAAATAATAGCATACATCTATCTATTTATAGTATTTATGCCTTATCAATACTAACTTTTTAATACACACTCGTACACAATCGTACACATTGACTTTAACGTTAACATTTAACATCAGTAAATTTATATTTATAAATATATACCTTCATGAATTAAATCACATGCGTGTATTACTTATTTAATATACAATATACGTATATTATATAAATAAAATATATAATATTTATTTAATAGATTTTATTTTATAATGAATGTTTTCTTACAAGGTCATTTGTTAATGTGTGATAATAATGCAATTCTATATTATGTCTGTAATTGTATGAATATTTTTATATTTTTCTAGTATAGAGAATTGTGGTGAAAAAAATGTTTGTGTCAATTCATATAGCTGTGGTGTTGGTGTATTTTGTTAATTGTTAAATGCTAATCGTTAATTTGTTATGTATATGTTTTACAATACAAACACCATAGAAATTGAAGTGCACGTCATCATAAATAAAAAATTTAATTAAATAAATAATAAATAAATAAACATAAATAAATATAATCAGTAATACTTACTTAAAAAAAAAACAAATGGCGTTGTTGTTATATGTAAAAATAAATAATATATATAAAAATGATCTACCTACTTAGTTGATCATTATATGTATTATTTACATTTCTACTAACAATAATTATTTCTCTTCTGCTATAGTGTAGTGATGGTAGTCGTCAGTGAAAGATTTGGAAAATTGGAAAGTAAAAGTTATTCCGTTTTTTTTTTTTATTCTATATTTATTAGTTTTATATTATTCTCCTAATTATAGAATGTATTATAAAATATATATTTGAGTGAAATAGTTTAGTTTAGAAATTAGTTAATATAATTACAAATATATTATTACAATGAATAATATCATTCAACAAATTGCTATTAAATTATCAAGAAATAATAATAGACTTTTATCAACAACTTCAAATTTATATGATAATTACAAGTAAGTATATAAACAAATATAAAATGTATATTGTGATCGTGATGTACATGTCATATGTTAATGAAACAAAAATAGCACTTTTTGTAATATAAAATATAAAATATATTTATTTATTTATTAAAAATAGTAAATAAATAAATAATTGGTTTAAAATTTGTATTATAATAGTATTGAAAATGAAAAATATTCATGCATATGTAATATAATTTATTTATTAATATTTGTTAATGAATGATTATAATAATAAAAATACATTTACGATCGTATGTAATTGTATTTTTCTACAAAATAAGTAGCCTAAAAATATGCTAAAAGCCAAATGGAAATAAATAGAGTAGGCATCGTACATTCTTACCTATTACAATTAAGAGTGCTAATATTTATAATGGTTTTTATTTGTTTAGATTAAGAAGAAGCCAATAGATTTGCAATAATTAATTGAAATACTTTGTCAACAAACATTTTTTTATTGCCAACATCTCAATAACTTATAGTTTAACCATGTATTTACACATTATTTAACTATTAACTAAAAATATTTTAATATAAATATGTAAAAACATATCGTTTCTTTTTAGAAATTAAAGTGAGCTTGGTCCATCGCATACAACTTGTAAATAATGGGTTTGACAGTTCAAAAATGAGGATTTCGAAACAGAGGACGAACAAAGCAAGGATTGGTATATTAGCTGTTGAAACCGAATGAAACAATCATATAGCTGACGATCGCTATTAAAAACAAGTAATTCAATTCAAGCGGTGCTCTAAAACCAGACTGTGCGAAATATTAATGCCATTCAACTATATTATTGTGGGACAATACATTTTATTAATGTATTCCCTATAAATGATTATCGAATATTACAGAAGTAATGGTACTCCAAATGGAGCTTATTGAATCTGCCGAACATAAATCAATTCAAAAATTGGTCACAACTAACTGCTCTACTCAATGTTGTTATCACGTATATAATAGAACATCTTTTCTTTTCTAATAGACACTCTATAAACCTACAGAAATTATTGTAAATTGTTTTATATAATAATAATATTTATATCTATAAATATTTTTAATACAAATTTCTTAAATTGAATTGATTTAAGAGAAATATTTCTTATATGCTAAATTCTAATAATGAAGATGTATAAACAAATTATATCTATAAATTCCATATGTTGTATAACTATATACTTTGTACATACGTCTTTATATATAATTAAATGAAGCCTTAGTATACATTTTATTAATGTATACTTTTATAATGTATATATTTATATTATAATTAATTTATTAAACATATCAGCAACATAAGAAAAGAAAATCAGTAAAATTTAGCTTGTATCTTTCTATATTTATTTAAATTGTCAAATTTTCCACCATATAAAAGTGATTTGCTTGCAGCTTATTATTGTTCGTTTTGTTTCAATTTAAGAAAAATGCTTATGAATGTCATACTTTATTATCTGAAAGAATATGCCAATGGTGGTTTCATCAATTCAACAGAAGTCATTTTGATGTGAATGGAAAGAAGGGTTTGTTATACATGAATCAGTCGATGTAGTGTGTTATATGTTTTGATGAAACATGCTCAAACTATCAGTGGTGATTATTGCCTACAACAATTGATTGAATTGAACCGTGTGTTGATAGAAATTGACCAGCAGACACATTAAAGAAAACCAGTATAGAAAAAATTTGAAGCTCTTAACAGGAATGTGTTACACTATCCACTGTGAGCACCCGAAGTTGCTCGCTTCCAACAAGTCGTACTTGTACGGCTATTACATATGCAAAAAAATAATATGTTAGTGTTTATAGAACAATAATTACTATGCAAAAATATTTTTTATTGACAATATTGTGTATTTGTTTTTTTTTTTTCTCTTTGTTATTATATTATATTTATAACACAATTGCTATTTGATATATTTAATCATCTCATTTATAATAAAGATGTAAATTACTTGTTGTGGGCGGAGGTACTGGTGGCTGTGCTATGGCTGCTAAAATGACATCAAAATTAGGAAAAAATCATGTCATTGTTTTAGAAGCAAAAGATGTAAAATTTTAAATTAATATAATAATAATTATTATAACATTTGTATTGATTTGTAAATATTTTATAATATCTAGAAACATTATTATCAGCCAATGTTTACAATGATTGGTGGTGGTATGAAAAATTTAAATGATTCTTATCGTATGATGAACAATGTTTTACCACAAAATGCAAAATGGATAAAAGATGAAGCAATTGAATTTGAACCAAATAAGAATACAGTTTTAACAAGAGGTGGTAATTCCATTGAATATGATTTTTTAATAATAGCTGTTGGTCTACAATTAAATTATGATAAGGTAAATTTTTTATGATATTGTATATTTATAATTTATACAAAATATTGTCACATTTAATTCATATGTGGTGTATAGGTAAAAGGACTTCGTAACGCTTTAGAAATACCAAATGGCAATGTAACATCAATTTATTCACCAAAATATGTGGAACGACATTATAAAGCATTAGAAAAATTTGAGAAAGGAAATATTGTATTTACATATCCATTATCACCGGTGAAATGTCCAGGTGCACCACAAAAAATATTCTATATAACTGATGATTATTTAAGAAAAGTACTTATTTTTCCATAAAGAACTTGCGCACATATTTCTATTGTTCAAATTGTAATTAATTTTTATTTATTTTATAGAAAAATATAAGAGAAAATGCCAATCTATATTATAATACAGCATTACCAGTAATATTTGGTGTAAAATATTTTGCTGATGCATTATGGAAAGTTGTAAAAAATCGAAATTTAAATGTAAATTTAGGTACACAACTAGTTGAAGTAATGCCAGACAAAAATATTGCAATATTTCAAAATGTTGAAAATAGTCAGGAGAAAACATCATTTGAATATTCAATATTACATGTTGTACCACCACAAGGGCCACTCGATGTAATTTTAAATGCCAGAGAATTAGTCAATTCGACCGGATTTATTGATGTAAATAAAGACACGTTACAACATGTGAAATATTCAAATATTTTTGCAATTGGCGATTGTGCTAGTAGTCCAAATTCAAAAACTGCAGCAGCTGCTGGTAAGAATATTAATTATTTATATAGTTAATAAAATAAATTTTAAATTTTATACAATAAATATATTTATATAATAATTTTATTTGATAGCTGTTCAGGCGGCTGTAATTTATAAAAATATGATACAACTAATGAAAGGAAAACCACTAAAATCTATTTATAATGGATATGCATCATGTCCATTAGTAACTGGATATAATTCATGTATTATGGCAGAATTTGATTATAATTTAAAACCATTAGAAACATTCCCATTTGCACAAGATAAAGAACGTTATAGTATGTTTATTTTAAAAAAATATGGTATGCCATTATTATATTGGAAATTAATGTTACCCGGTTATTGGAATGGACCAGAATCATTTCGAAAATTATTTTCCTTATTTAAAGTTAATAGGCAATAAATGACGATATATAAAAAAAAACGAAATCGTATTTAGATAGATGTACAAATCGTTTAATTGTGCACAAACAAAGATGATTTAATAAATAATGCTATACCAGGTATACTTTGTTGTAATAACTATTAATTTATGAGCTCAAAATTATAACGTCTGTTGTATACGAATTATTCTATATATAATTATACTATTGTTGCAATTATTAATAGTTATATATATAATTTAATTATGTAAAAAAAATTAATTAATTTCATTTCCTTTCTCACATCAGCCGCATTCCATAAATTATTGAGGAAATATACTTAATTGTTTAATATATTGAAAAGTACTAAAAATATTCACAAATTTGGATATAAATTAAATACATTTATATAAAAATTTCTTTAATAGAATATATACAAAGTTTCAAAATATATAGTAAATATATTATAAAGTAGATGGCACTAAACCATAATCACTCAATCTGAATATGAATTTACAATAATAATAATAATACTCAAATTCTCAAAGTACGGTAAATTGCTTTTTTGTTTTTGTTGTATCGTCTTTATGCCTTTCATTTTATTTTTTTCTATTTTCTCCTAGTGTTCTTTATGGTTGCGTTTTATATTGTTGAGTATTGGTTTTGTTAAATTTATGAAGATTTTTTTTTTTTTATTTAATAAAGAAATCAAAAGAAAAGTGTAAATATTAAATTGTATTTCTTCGGAAAACAATTCATATTATAATAATAATATAAAATTATAAAAATATATATTAAATATCGTGAATAATATAATAAAACAAAAATTATTATATTCGGTTTTTTTTTTTTTTTGTACTCGCGTGTTGTGCGTAGTTGATTTGTGGTTGCCGGTTTATATATTTTATTGAATAAAAAATGGCTGAAAATGGTAACTATTAAGTGATATTAATTCGAAAAACTATGAAAAATAAATAATATTATAATAATAAGATAAAATTATAAAAATATATATAAAATAAATTGAATAATATCATAAAACAAAAATTATTTTGCTCGGTTTTTTTTAATTCAATTGTGACGCACATTGTGTTTTTTTTTGTTTTCGCTCTCTTTTTTTTTTTTTTTTCGTCGTGTAACTGTAACGTAAAAAGCGTTTTTATTGTGTAATTGCTAACAATTTTCAATTTTATTTTATTAAGAACATATATAACATTCACCGTGTTGGTGTTGTTTATTAGTGTGCGTAATTGATTTGTGGTGTCGGTTTATATTTTTTATTGAATAAAAAATTGAAGAAAATGGTAACTATTAAGTGATATTAATTCGAAAAACTATGAAAAATAAATAATATTATAATAATAATATAAAATTATAAAAATATATATAAAATAAGTTGAATAATATCATAAAAGAAAAATTATTTTGCTCGGTTTTTTTTAGTACAATTGTGTGCGTGTGTTTTTTTTTAATACAATTATGTGCGTGTGTGATTTTTTTTGTTTTCGCTTTCTTTTTTTTTTTTTCTTGTTATTTTCGTCGTGTAACTGTAACGTAAAAAGCGTTTTTAATGTGTAATTGCTAAGAATTTTCAATTTTATTTTATTGAGAACATATATAACATTCACCGTGTTGGTGTTGTTTATTAGTGTGCGTAGTTGATTTGTGGTGTCGGTTTATATTTTTTATTGAATAAAAAATTGAAGAAAATGGTAACTATTAATTGATATTAATATAATATATATAAAATTATAAAAATATATATAAAATATATTGAATAATATCATAAAAGATAAATTATTTAGCTCGGTTTTTTTTTTAGTACAATTGTGTGCGTGTGTGTTTTTTTTTTTGTTTTCTTTTCCTTTTTTTTTTATGTGTCGTCTAACACCGTAAGTGCAACGCAAAAAGTGTTGTTGTAATCGTGCCGTGATTATTTTTCATAATTAAATATTATTTTATTTTATTTCATTACCTTTTTTTTTTTACATCGCTTACAATTTTCAATTTAATTTTATTAAAAAAATATATTACAAGCACCGTGTTGGTGGTGTTGTTTATTAGTGTGAGTGTTTATACATACAAATAAATTTTACACATTTTTATGGCGCGAAAAATGCAATGTTTTATAAGCAAGTATAGATGACTACACTAAAATAAAACATAAAACTAATAAAAACACATACAATTTGTTAAAAAAAAATAAAAATAAAGTAGCAAAGTTCACCTTCAAACAATTCAATATATTTATATCGAAAAAACATAGTTTTTATTTAAAATTGGTAAAAAAAAATAAAAAACGTGGAAAAGTGTTACTAATATAATATTAATTTAAATATCAGATGTCTTCATTGACACTAAGAAAATTTTAATGTCTATTATAATTTCTACGTTTTGATAATTCATTTTGTGCGATAATTTAAAGAGAAAATATTACAACACTTAAAAACTGCAGAGCAAAACAAAATAATGTAAGTTCATTTTATAATTCCTTTTTCTTTTCGCATATTTATATAAAATAATTTATAATATATTTTGAAATTAAACACGGAAATAATCTACTAATGAAAATCCCAACAAGGCGATGTATATACTAAATTAACTTTTTATATTACAATTTCACGTTCAGACAGAAACCCTCTCTAAAAATAAAAAAAACAAACCTAATAGATGTGGATATTATCCTTATTCGATTTGCCAAGATTTTTATTTCTTATTTGTAAAATCTAAAACTAAATTTAAATTAATATTTTTGTGCTCAAATTTGTTGTACATTCATAAGACGATTTCGTATTGAAAAGTCATATAGCTAATCATTGCTAATAATATCCACTAAATGTAGCTATCATTGATTTAAACTCGTTGCTGAGTTTTACTTGTTTGATAAAAAAAAAAAACCATACGAATTTTATCTTTTTAGTTATATAAAAAATGGACACGTTATATTTTCTATATTCTTTCTATGAAAATATACAACTTATTTTTTTTTTTTATTTATTTCTATTATTTAATTTATATATTTATTTTAAAATATTTGATACACAAAAAAAAAAAAAGTTTTCTGTATAATAATCTAAACTAATAAAAAAGAAAAAATTAAAATGTTGAACTAAAGTCACGCTCTAGTCACGCATATTTTCTTATCAATCAACTTTTCTTTTTTTTTTTTTATGTTTTTTTACATTTTAATTTTATTTTATTTAATCTATCTATAATAATGATATTCTTGTGTATGAAAAATTAAATACTTAAAGAAATATAAAATATGAATATATATATAGTGTGTATTCTGAAATTTCTTGAATGTATTTGTGTATTAAAATAATTTTTTTTTTTTTTTTTATTCGAAGATAAGTTTGTTTATTATGTGCTAAAATTAAAATTACGTAATGTATTTAAAAAAGTATGATTATTTATGGTTTGCTTGACATGGTATATTTTATTTTAAATTTGTATAAAAAAGATAAAAAAAAAAAAAAGAAAAACAAAAATTTAACACTTTAACAAAATTTAATGGATATATTTATTTATATATAGAATAGATATGGGGGAAAAAAATAGTTATATGTTATATAAAATAAAATCAAATTCAAAATTAGTTATTGAATGACGGAATACTGAAATTAAATTAATTAAATTAATAAAGATGTGATATTACAACAACAACAATAATAATAATAATAATAATAATAATAATAATAATAAAAAAATAAAGCTTTCAATTCAATGATCATACAAAATTTTTACGATCACTAACACATTCAAAAAAACGTTTTAACAAAAAACAAAAAAAATTTACTTCTGCACTTCTCACTTTTCTTCATCCTCCTCGCTAATATTTTGTCTATTTTTCCTCTTTCATTCCTCTTCATCTCTGTCTTTTTCGCTAGCACATATTTTGTACTCTGTTCTGTATTCAATTAATTTTTTTTTTATGTTTTTTAATGTTACATATGTGTGGTAATTTTTGTTTTTTTTTTTTTTTATATATAATATACACTCATTCATACATATTCTTTATATATAAACTCGTTATATACATAATCAGTGAATTATATAACACCACGCATCTGTATTTACATTTTCATGTGTGTTCCGTCTATCACGCATACATATATGTATATACACATGTGCACACATCGATCATACATTATTATATATAGAAGCTATAACTAAACTAGCACCCAATTTCAAATACATTATTATTTTTTTTTTTTTTTAAATAATGTTATCTTTATGTAAATATGCATGTGTATTGTGTATATTATATATATATATATATTATGAAAGAGTACCTTATTGAATTAGCAACCAGCTAACAACGTAGTAGAATATGTTAATTTAGTGGCCTTGGAGAAGTTTTTTTTTTTTTTTAAGTAAATAAAAATGAGGCTGAGTCCAATAAAAAGAAAAAAAAATTAAATAAATAAATGCTACTTTTTTCTTTTTTTTTTTTTTTATAGAATTTTATTTATAAGAAAAATTATTTTTACATTACATATTTTATTTATTTTATATCTTATAATTATATAATTCCTTGAACAACACACAACACGTACCACACAAACACACAACACAATTACTAACACACATAGATATAGAGGCCCCACATAAAACTAATTATACTATAAATTAAAATAAAATAAAATTGACGACGGCGTCGGCGGCGGTATTATAACGGTTTGTTGGAATAATATAATTGTTAAATTATTATTTTATATGTATTTCCATTCCATTTGCATGCCATTATGTCTATATTTGTGCATTATTACCATCTATTACATATATGTTCCTATATGATCATATGATATATGTCATTACATTACATTTATTATTATATTATTTTGATTACATATCCATATTTTAATTTTAATTAAATAGTAGTCCCCTTTGTTTTTTAAAAGAGTTAATTATTTTATGATTTTTTTAAAGAATTTTGTCAAACAAAAAATTATAATATATTTTTAATTTCTAAAAATGGCGATCAAAAAATGTTGATGTTTAAAAACAATTTTTTTTTTCTCTTTAAATAATTTCTGCTTTTTTTTTTCCTTTATTTTTTATTTTTCTTTGTAATTATAAAGGAAATCAAATGTCATAAATTCATATGTGTGATTATTATTTTACTTATTTTACTACAAAAAAAAAAAAAGTGCTATTTTTAGATAATACAGTGCAAAGAAAAATATATAAAATAAGATCATTATATGTTTTTTTTTTTTTTCCTATAGCTATCTTATACATAATAATATAGAAAAGTGTCTGTCTTCATTTGTGTCTGTTTATACTTATATGAATGTGTAACAAATGCTATTTTATAAAATAATATTTTTTTTTTCATTGATTATAAAATTATGTTTGCATATGTTATCATATAAATATCCGATAAAATATTATATGTTTAAATTATAAAATGAAATTGCGAAATTGACATCTTCTTTTTGCAGTAATTTTTCTTTCATATTTTTTTTTTTTTATATATATATATATATCAATATCACTCGTAATGAAATGTAATTCTATGTTGTTATCTGTAATATATTGTATTATATATACATTTTTGTTGTATTATGATCCAACGTGAATCCCATTCATATGTAGAAATTTGTCTAACTACATCAGAAATAATAGAAGACCGAAAGGGTTAAGTAAATTATATAATAATAATCGGTGCAATTCACGTAAAATGTGATTGTTTATCAGAAATTATTGTATTAGTACACATATATTGTAAATTGTAAATATATATCGCTACTAATAAAATAGTGATATATCGCTGTAATAAAACACCGATCACCATATGATTTATTTTACTGTGTTGATAATCCCATACCCAAACGATTGAATATAAAATGAGTATAGAAAATTGAATTAGAAAGGTGTTAGACATATAAAAATGAAGTACAATGAAACGGTAGCCATATAAAAATCAGAAAAAATTAATTTTCTATTGCGTTGAAATATCTTACCCATCGGTCTGCATAACACACATATTGATTCCAAATTGTCATAATACTACAGAAATATTTTTCTCTTACTTATCTACATATACACACTGTTAAAATAAATTTAAGTTTATATATATCACAATAATTTGTTTACTGACCTGACCTTTAATGAAAACTGTTGTTTATTTTCTTTTTTCTATGAAAACTTTCACCAAAAAATAAAATACATTATAATGTCAGCCATCAGCAGTGTGCGCATCTTGATGGTATAGATTTGGGTGCGTGTTAACACTAAATGCATACTCTCGCGTAGCACGTGAATAGTGAAAATAATTTTATTGTTCTATATTTTTGTATATATGAAGTTGTATGCCCTTTTTTAGTAGTAGTCGACAAAAAATTAAGTTTAACAAAAATAGATGTCATTTTTACTGTGCTGTCGAAATTAGGAGAAAAAAACTTTCCATATAAAATTATGTTTTCTTTAAATTTAAAAAAAATACTTTAAACTACCAAAATCAAGAAATATAATATTTATTAACAATTGAGTACTATAAAAATTGATTACGTGCTCTAATTACTATACATAATAACAATTTTTATCATCTTGTGAAAATTATTTTTAATTGAATCTATTAATTTTAATAATATAATATTAATAATATAATAATAATAATATTTATTATTTTCTCTCGTCAATATACATTATATTTTAATTGCATTAAGATTTTTAAATTAAAATATTGTATTTAATTTGGTGGTGGTGTGGTGATGTCACTAGCCAGGAATCTATTAACTATATACATAAAATTGTTTTATTTATATCATTCAGTTTTGGAAACAATTTTCAGTTCGGTTGATTAACAAATATTACTATATATATATATATATATAAGATTATTATTATTTATTGTATATATATTGAGAGATAGATTGTAATTATACATAGAATTTTATATATATAGATAAAATAAATGGATATTTGGTTATATACACGGATTTTACATTTAAACAAGATTTTGACCGGTTTTCGCCACATATTTATGCATGATTAAAAATGATGTTGTTGTAGGAAATATTTGTTTCAATTTTTCGCGAATAATATATATATATATATAAATAGTTATATATATGTATATGTTGGAAGGTATAGGTGATTTATATATGATAAACATAAATAGTTAAATGCAGTAAATAAAAAGCATGAAAAGAAAAACATAATAATAAATAGAATCATTGCGGTCGGTCATCAACCCAATGGATGATATATATATATATATAAATGTTATATATGTTAACTTTTTAAAGAATGTATAGTATAACAGCAGCAACAACTTTAATAAAATATATATGTATGTAAATGTATATATATATATATGGTATATATTTAGAAGATGTATATGTGCATAAATATTTATATTTATAAGATATAAGCACAAACACTCAATAAGTACTCGTATTTATAGTTAAAAGAATGTTTATAATTTCTAATATATTAATTGTTATATAGAAAGATGTATCAGAGTATAAACAGTAGACTTAATTTTTTCGAATTTAAATAATACGACTATATATTGAATGTATATAATCTTTACACATCTTGACAACGACGATCATTATCTGGATAGATTACGAGTATAATACACACACCCAAATTCATATAATGTAATACGATAATTATATAATCGCACATGTATTTATAATCGCTTTTCCTAATTATTTAATTAATCTATGACTTATGTACGGCATCGATTATTTACAATATATTAGCATATTATGTTTTAACTATATATATATATATACAGCAAAAATTAATTTAGATTTTAAAAAATATATTTTGCAAATGTGTTTTATTTTGTATAAGTAAAAAAATCAATTTTAATATTTTCTTTGTGTCTCTTGTGACCGCATGCGTTTTTTTGTGTGTCTAGAAATAAACAATCTTTTTTTTTTTTTTTTTGTTTAGTTTAGTTTTTAATTCTTTTTCATTTTATTTTTATTTTATTTAATTTTTTTTTTTTTTTTTTGGCAACCACTACAAAATGATTGTATTTCAGTCTGCGAATTTTAAAATTGAATTACGCACCTCTAAGCAAAAAATTATAGTGTATTGTAGTTTATTATATATATATAAATATCTATCCTATATAAAATAATAAAATAAAATAAAATATAATAAAAAAACGACGTCAAGGTCGTATCACATACATATGATATGATGTAAAAAAAAAAAAAAAAAAATGTGGGCGACGTCATGTCTCTCACACTAAAAATCTAAATTATCATAATACCATCATATTTATTATTATGTACGCATTAATCAAGGCGCATAGATTTTTATACCACTTATAAATAAATCGTTAATATCAATATCAATTTTTTTTTTTAATTTACCTGTTCAGCAACACATAATTTTTTAAATCATTAAGTAAATTTTTTTTTTACTAAGGGTTGCATAATTAATTATTTTTACCTTTTACCGTGTCACCTAAATAACCGAACTATAACTATACGTAGTTTGCTGTTCATTTTAATTATCAAAATTTGTTTATTGATCTTGATGTTTTAACATTTGAAATTTGTGTGTGTGTGTGTGTGTGCGTGCGTATGGGGAGCTATATAGTTATACTAATAATAAAAAATTCTGTTATAATACATATAAAATAACTAAATGTAATATTGCAGAAAAAAAAAAAAGTAAAAATTCTCCGTATGTATAAAAAAAAAAAGAAAAAAAGCGACTGAAAAATTCCAAAGCATATTATAAATTTTAACAATTGGTATGTATATAATATTATATTTTATAATAAATTTTAAAACTTGTTATGTCTTCGTTCGCGAAAAAAGTCAATAACATTCTGTGTGCGTTATAAAAACGATATAACTAACCTATAGCTTATATTATATACATATTATTATACATTGCGAATATTTTATATATAGAAATTTAGATTTGTCGATATCTATATGTATGCAATGCATATATAATAGAATTATATATATTGTCTTTATCTTTATGTCTGTATTTTCTATAATATATATTCCATCCGCATAAATCTCTAAATTCAAATATAAAGTCTATAAAATAAAAAAAAATTGAAGTTCAACTACCTAATATCTTAATTCTTTTCGAATATTACATTATAAAATTTAACTATTAACTACACTTGCATCAAACAAAAACAATCTTCAACACTCATATATTCTTCACTAATAAAATTAAGCTATATTTTTGTGATAATAATAATCTATTCTAAATCTATATATTTATATAAGATTTTCAATTACAATCTGCTCACTGGTACTGTATATAGTTCTTTCAATATTACTATACCAATCCTCTGCTCATATTATATACATTTGTGGTTTGTTTAATATTTAAATTTAAATTTTATTGCACAAATATCATACGCACACATAACCACCACACACACGCACACACCACCACGCATTAGCATAATTTTCTTCGGAATTTATATATTGTTTTAATTAAATTATAATTAATTAATAAAAAAAAAACATAATAAAATACATAAAATTATTTAGAAACTGCAATAAAAAAAGTTGATATTCTACTTATTTATTGAATTAATTTAAAAAGAAATAAAAATAAAAAAGAATACACACACACACACACACACACATGCCTTAGTAATGCATAATTATATTTATTTATTTATTTATTTATTTATTTATTTATATATATATTTAATATATAATGTATAAAAATAAAGAATAAATAAATTAAATAGACAACGACCGAGACGATTATATGGCGGAACATCGAAATTATTATCGGACAACCACGACCAAGATGAAGATATGATGACGTTGCCCGGCGACGACGGACATTACAAAAATAAAAAAAAAAAACTATATGTATTTTTATATATATATTTAAAATACAGTTTATTTATTTTTAGAAATTTATTTATAATAAAGAAAAATTAACGAAATAGAAACAAATTTTCACAAAATATAGATTATTTTCCTAATTTTCATATATACAAATAATATTATATAAATATATGTAGAGGCAATAGGATAACGATTATAATATTGACAGTAAATTGACTAGCCATTTTTTTTTACGCCAATGCATTTAATTATCTAAATGATATATATTCATATAATATAATTCACCTGTTATGCTAATATACAGTACCGGCTACTTTTCTATTCGCCTACACTTTATATTGTAAAATATAAAGCTGTTGCTTAATAAAAAATCTTGTGAAAATTTGCATTTCAGATGCGTCCGATTAAATATAGTATTTATTTATGTTGTTTGTGCCCCAGTTTAAGGGTTTTAAGTTGGTTTTTATAAGATTTGTTTACGCATATATAAAAAAAACACAGTGTATAAAAATAAATCGTATCTTATAAGAAACGTTAATGTTTTAATAAACATATAAGACAGGTATTCGCTACTAATCCGAAACAACTGCAACTATACCCCAATCTCTGCTATATTTTTCTATATACATAAGTCACTAGGTGTATATGCAGAAATCCTCAGCACACATAAGCCAAACCAATTGAAAAATAAACGTGTATAAGGAAAAAAAAAAATGCTAGGCAAAAAATTATGTTTTTTTATTTTCATTTTTGATGATCATTAATAATTTTCTATTGTATTATATTTAAAAATGTACAAATTTTTCAGAAATATTATATTAATTTATACCTAATATTATTTTGGTGTACTTGTTGCTTTTCTATATATCTATATATATATATATATATTCATGCTATAATAAATGACATGAATTTTATTTAATATTTTTAATTTACAACAAGTACAAACACATGCACGGAAAAAAAAAGAAGAAAATAATTTAAAATAAATATTCACTTATACGGAGAGATTTTTATATCTCATGTATGTCGACTTAAAAAATATTTATAATATTTTATATTTTATCATCTTTATTGTCTTCATTGTCACAATCTTATAATATAACATACTTATAAAAATATGTGAAATTATCATCATAATCATTATCAAACAAAATGCATCATATCACCACCGCACACGCTCTCCGTTATCGTTATTACAACATTATCACATCTCAACATTTTATAATGTTATCAGTACATAATGATCGTCCGTCCACCCGTCCATCATCTCATCAACGCATCATCATCATCATTGTTCATTTATCATTTATTATTATTTTTATTCTTCATGTTTTTTCTTTTAATGTACATATATGCGCATATATTTACATACTTATACTAAATTAATCGTCATTATGATCATGATGATCATTGCCATCATCGTCCAATATTTAGAATTATAGATATATACAATATTTTATATATATATTTACCATACAATATTATATCAAATTTTTATACTACAAG
Organism: Bibio marci; assembly: GCA_910594885.2. Classification (NCBI taxonomy): domain Eukaryota; kingdom Metazoa; phylum Arthropoda; class Insecta; order Diptera; family Bibionidae; genus Bibio; species Bibio marci. The sequence goes on from OU343116.1 coordinate 37,548,257, forward strand.
TTATTAAATATCCAATTTATTGTGATGGTGTTAGTTTAAATTCCTTTCATGAAAATGTTCCCAGGCATTCCATTTCAATAGTCAATTTCATATTGACAATTACTTACCTGATTTCATTTATAACAACAACAATAAAATATATTCTTAAGTTTTTTTTTATTATTATTATTATTTTTTTTTTTATTATTTAGTTTTTTTTTTTTCTTTTTTTTTTTTTTATTTATATTTTTATTAATTTCAATACCAAAACTGAGTAAATTGACTATACACACAATTTTATATCATATATAGAAAGACTTATTTATATTTATTTTTTATTTTTTCGTTTATACGATATATATATACGATATTTGTATATAGTATTTAGTATATAATAATAAGACAAAGTCAAACTATGTATATATACAATATAAAAATGAGAGAGAATAATACTAACAATAAGAAGACTTTATATGAAACGTGAAGATGAAGAAAATATATTTAAGAATATTATATCGTACAATATAATATACATATTTTGCTTAAATTGTGTTATCAGTAGCGTTTACAAAACCGTTTGTATCTATAATTACTACATATACCACAATAATACACCATATAACTATAATAGATAACTATTTATATATCACGAACGCACATATATTGTTAATAACTTAACAATAATTTTAGATAATCATTATTGTATATATATATATATATACAATATATGTAAGTTATGATATCACTTCACAAAAAAAAATTAAATTTATAAAACATAAACCAATTGTTAACATAAATATCTAAATGTATATATGCTTTTATTAACCTATATATAAAATTATTAATATAATATAGAAATAATATTTATCAATCATTAATATTGTGTGTCTCGATACTGTCAACTATATATAAATAGTATAAGTATAAGAAAAAAAAAATAACGTACATATCCATGTTGCAATCACCACTGCTGCATCTTAACTAGATCCTCTAAAATATTTTTGTATTATTTTTTATTTAATTTTTTACCAAATTTTTTTACACCAACCATATATAACTACGACGGACTGTAGTTTTATCACCTGCATCCCCATTACACTGTAAAATTTACAATTCCATACATATTATCAAAATTTCAAGAAAATCGGATAAATGTTTTGTTTTGCTTAATCCAATGAACATAAAAAACATAGCCACACACTTATATATATTCAAATCTCTTTCGGTTTTGTTGCCCATTTTTATAGTATAATTTTTCTTATGTTATATTATATGGTCCAAAGAATTCTATTCATATGTAGAAGCACCATTAGTGGATGAAACCACCATTGGTGGATGAAGATGACTTACAAACTCAAAAAGGAATGACAAAAGCTTTAAATGTTGCGAAAACAACGATTTATATAAACATTCAAAAGTAATGCTGGACAACGAATTGTTACACAAAGTAAATTTACTTTCAATAAAACTCCATATCAGAATTCTAAGGAATTTCCTGAACGCCACTGATTGATACTGATCTACATAGTAAATTATATATATATATTTTAGTTAGTACACGTACATATTATATTTTATATAAATTATATTATGGCAAACAGAAAACCGTATAGCAATATTATTGAACTGTGTGTGGTGGTGGTTATATGATTGGTATGTGCTTTGTTGATGATGATGATAATGATGATGATGATGATGATGATGCTGCTGCGATATTGATGCGAAATTTGCTTCTATATGAGCTGCTACATTTGCTCTGTAATATTCTTATATATATAGTATTCTATATATGGTGATCTTGGCTTTCTTTTAAAATTTTTCTTACTATTATTATTTTTATTATTTTTATTCTTATGCAATTGTTCTTTTTATTATTATATTTATTATAAAATACATTGTTTAACTAACAAAACTTGTATATAATATATATATATAGCGAGGCATAGAAACGAATCAGAAAAGTAGAATTTTTATTTTGGTGTTCATGTTAGTATACAAATATTTTCATTTATATATATAAGTTTTATTTTGTCGCAATATACTATAAATTTTTTGAAAAAATTGAAGTAATAAAATATATACACACACATACACACACACACTTAAACTATAAAAATAAAAAATAAAAGTTACTAAAGGTATTTCTTATCAAAGAAAAAATAAGAAGGTGAACAAAATAAGTTCGAAATTAAAAGAATAGCTGCGGTAAAAAGTAGAGTCTCTACACAAAAAACCAAAGGTGTAATAAGAATTGAATATTTTTATAAGAAAAACTGCTGAAAATATAACAAAACAAAAAATGATAAAACTAAAAGATTTTAACTGATCGCATATAGTAAATGCTGTAGTTATATAAATGACATCGATTTTATTTATTTATTTATTTATTTATTTTTTATAAATATATATTTTATTTAAAAGATATATATTATAAAAACATTTATTAATATATAAAAAAGATGAAACGAAGAAAAAATGTTTGCATATTAATGTATTTAAATTAAATACTCGCAACTAATTTATGATTATGTTTAGTGTCATCGTTTTTGGAATATCACAAATTTTTAACATATTAACACAAGAACATCTTAAAATTAATATTTTTTTTTAATAAAATTATACATTAATATTAATATACGACGATTATACGATACATTTTTAAATTTTTTTTCCAATTTTGTGGTAAGGTTCACAAACTTCAAGAATGTTTGCGCATTATTATTGGGATTAATTGCAAGTTCATTATTAAGTCTTTTTTTTTTCATTTTAATTATTTTTATTGTGCACATATATTTTATATTTTACACATAATTTATACAACATCATTTATTACGTACTATATATTTTACTATATATTAATGTTTTTAAGATATATTTTATAATAGTATATATATAGTTATACTTAGTATTTGACAGCTGGTTTGGCAAGAATGTTTCGTAGTTGTTAAAAAATACGAAAAAGAAGAGGTTTTTTATGTTTGTTACCTTTAAATTGCATTCTTTATATTCTTTATATATATTTACTGTATACAAATTCTATCGAATCGAATAGAACGTATCTCGACATATTTTTCTAATATTATAAATAGAAAACATTATTATTTTTTGTTCATTTAAAAAAAAAAAAACGCTCTACCGAAAGTCATCGAATGCTACAAGAAGCTCATAAATGGCGTACATGATCTAGATGATAGTACATACAGAATATGCTTTATACGCAATTCAAAGATGTAAAATTACTAGAATTACTGAAGGAAGATAATTGTCAAACACAATCACAATGGGCAGCAGCATTAAATGTCACACAAAAATGGGTTTCTGCATCGAATTATTACTATGTAGATGAAAAATTGAATTATTATGAGAGAATCCTATGCGTAGAAAAGCTTGGGTACAGTCTGATGGTATAGCTTGTCCATCACAGTGAAATATTCATGCTGATAAGATTATGTTGTATTTTTAGTGGGATCAAAACTTTGTTGTGTACTATGAATTGCTGAAATCTTCAGAAACATCACTGGTGATGTCTATTGACAACAACTAATGCTTTTGAAGCATTCAGTGAAAGGCAAAGTAAATACAACAAATTAATGTTTTAGCCAAACCTCATACTGCAAATGTCACGTTAATATATCTATTTACATGGACAAAACTGAGCGGTCCTATCCCACCCACTGTATCCACCTAGACATAGTTCCTTCAGATAAACCACTTATTCTGCTTAATGCAGTTTCAACACCTATAGTTAATAATTGTATCTACTAAATGTATAATATAAATATATATTTTATTAATGATTATTGTAAGTATAAATGTAAAAAGAAGTTAAAACACAAAAAATGCAACTTTATGATGATTACACGATGATTATATAAATATTTTCTTGATATTGATGTTAATACAATATAATAGTTTTAAAAGTAGACATGTTACTGTTCACGTGTAATTTAATTTACACAGAAAACTACAATGTATTCCATATTCTCTATTTTTATTATTTTTTATACAATAATAATCATTTGTATATATATACCTATGTAATATGTACGCATGTTTGTATGTATCGATGAAATTCCATTCCAACTTTTATGATAAAAAAAACATAATACACTTTTGAGGTAAACCTATAGAGATAACGAAAATTTCACATTTATATTTATATATTAAATGTAAACGTCAATATACATTTTGCTGATAATGAAGAGTTGTGGTACGTTGTCCATACGTTGTTCAGTAATTAGTTTTTGAAAATGTCCTGTTTTATCCTTCTGATCTTTTAAAACTCATTGAGTAAATGCTATTATATATATGTGGTTATTCCATTCTATATCATTTTATGAAATTATGATATTGCTTATCATTTATTTTGGTATACCAGTATTTGAATATGAAAAATATTTATAGAGATATGCTGAAACATTTTTTCCTTCGCTGTTTTCATTACTGACTGCATCGAATTTCCTATTACATAATATGCATAGACATTTTCTACATTTACCTTCGGTTTGTACAATTATAATATATGAAATTTTAAAATTAGTTACAATTAATTATTCCATTTGCAACAGCTCGTTCACTATCCACGTGTTTTATGCATATATATAGTCACGTTTGCATTGGTTACTTATTGTTTTTCAATTCATACATCCATATTTTGTAAAACTGTTGGTTGTTTTTTTTGTATATACCTTGAAAATAATACCTAATGAAATAATTTGTATGATAAAAAAACATAATTAGTTATCCTATGTATGTCTAATTAATTTTATGTAATATAACATACTATATATGTTTCACAGTTCACACATATATATATACAATAAAAATTTGTTGTGCATTTATAAATGCATTAGTTCTTACATATATATAATATTAAAAAAAGATGCAATAAACATTTTTTTTATTTATTAAATCTGACCCTGGAAATGATGCGATGAATTTTTATATATAGAATTAACCTATATAGATTTTATTTTTAAATTTTATCTACATATATCTAAAATTCTGTATCCTCTGCATAAATGTGTGTTGTGTGTGCACATATACACATATTGAATTGAAAAGCGGATATTATTAATTGTTTATTAAAAATAAAAAAAAATAAAAAATAAATAAATAATAAAAACGTAATTATTGTATTGCATATTTATGTAATGTAAATTTGTCATTATCAATAATAATGGCATAGGAAGGTCGTATAAGTATACGGCAAGTATGAGTATATGTTATGTTGTCAGATATATTTGTCATTAAATGTGCACATATGCAAATATGTATATATGAGTCATATATACAAATGTTACTCCTGTGCAACTAAAAATGTATTATGTCATTTTGTTATTATATTTTTTTTTATTAATCATTGTTGAATATATAATATTTTGTGCGAATATGGGTACGTATAATGTGTACATTCCAATTACAATTTATTATATATTAAATGTATGTATACAATTGTTGTTTTCCACTTTATTACTTATATTATCCAACCCTAAAATGGCACATGTATTATTCGAGATTTAGTTTTTCCCAATGTTCTTAATCGCAACATTTCTTTTCCATATACAACTATAGAATTTGGATTAAATTTTTAATTAAAATTTTCAACATAGTTAACATTTAAAAAATTAATCATATATATTAAAAAAAAAAACTTATTTTCCATTCGTTTATTATTTTTGCTAGTCTCAATTGCAATTCTCACATAAATATACATGTAAAATTTTTAAAACTATTTTACAATATAAAATATACTTTAAGCGTTTTTATTGTATATTATTATAAATTTATTTAAAAAAAATAATAAAAAATTTATCTCATCTCTGATATGGAATATATTGTCGTCCGGTTTTAAATGAGAAACGACAAACAGCTCTATGTGTATTGTATTGTATATTATAATAAGAATTAAAATTGCAAAATTTTCTTACTTTGAATTGCATGTATATAAAACGATATACATACGAACATATTATATTAATGTCAAAAAACTCATCTTTATGTAATAAAATATGATATACGACGAGTATAATAATATATATAATATTGCATAAGTTATATAATATATAAATTTAATGAATATAATAATAATTATTAATAATGTAATATTTCCTTCGTTATTTCTTGTATTTAATAAATACAATATATATATATATATTAGGTGTACCGGAAAGTTCTGTCTGTTCTAAGAATACAACAAAACAATAAATTTTTCATACCTTGGATAAAATTTATTATGGAATAATATAATTTCTATTATTCTTTCTGAACACTTGCCATGGCAATTTGTATATCCCATTTCTTAAAAAATGCATTATCCCTTTCAGGCAGGTTTTTGCGGATTCACAATTTACCCTTTTCCTTATGATGTTTTCATAGGTCATCCACTTTTCATCCATAGTTATTATCCGGTCCAAGAAAAGTTCGATTTTGTTCCGTCCAAGTAGATATTTATAATCCATCAAATTTTTCTCACTTAACTGATGTGTCACCTATCTCGAATATTTCCACATCAGAAACTGTACCAAACACTAAACACATTCAATAAATTTCTACACTCTTCTGCAGCATTTCGTCCTTGTTGGAATACGTACAAAATACACTGGTGTAAATGAACTTTATCAGTAGCTACGATTACACGATCGGTCGATCTTAGTATTTAACATGAATCATCTTCGTTTTAGTTCATTGACTAGGTCAGTATGGATACATTAAGTGATAAAAAGAGAGAATATGCCTCAAATAAACATTCGCATACTTGTTGAACCTTGTTATTGTAACCGGTATGGATGAAATTTTCCGATACACTTAATATATAATTACATCTTATGCTCTTTTAATTTTTATATATAACATATTATTATCACATTTTTTACAATATTTATAGTGATTTTGATTCTATTTAATTGTTGTTTTGTTTGCCAATTGATCAGTCCTGATTCTATTACATATAAATAAAATAAATAAAATAATAATTTGCCAAAATACATATGAGATTAGATGCTAAAACTTACCAGTAAAAAACAAAGAAGTATAGGTGCAAGTGAAATTTTCTTCATCATCATTATATTTCCATATAAGATTTTGCAAATCCTGTCACATTTCCATGAATTTATATTTTTTAATTTTCATAATCTAACCGCTCTCCTGCCGTTGCCTCCATATAATTTGGAAAATTAGAAAATACATTATAAAACATAATCGAAATTACTTACCCATAGTCAATTGGTTCTGGTTTCCCTATATATAGGATAACATTTTTAAACAATAATAATATATGTTATTATGAGCTGTTGGTGTTTTTGATGTATGGGAATGGTCTGGTTAAAAATTTAAATGTATGGATCTATTAAAAAATGTTGAGAAATTTATTTATCCATATCTGCCGCAATGAGTCGCCCATTGCAATGTAAACAAATTTTTCGTGTCAGATACACAAGCGGAATATGAACTATATAGTTTTGAAACTGAAAAATGTCCTGCACAAGAATTTTAATTATATATATCAATCTAATGTTTTTGATATTTTCATTTTAATCAAGATTATTTATTCAATAATTTAAAATTGTGCAGAAAATGTTTGTTAACCAGTTTTATACACGCATACATATTTTACAGCCATAATTTCAATCATACAGCCGCATGCAAATGGCATTATACATATACTAATACCAACACACTATGCAAAAAAAAAAACATTAATAATTTAATAATATTATCATTATAATAACAATAATTATTATTCATTTTATATTCTTAAAATTATTATAAATATAATAATCTTATGGTATTTGTGCATGTAAAAAAAAAAACATCAATTACAATAAATATTCAAAATATATAAAACGAATTAACTGATCAAAACTGATCAATATAAATTCTATAATTTTGGTATTGTAAAATAACTTTAGTAAATGTTATATTTATATTTTGTTGTAGCATTAGCGGAGGATAGTTGTTTTTGGTTGTTTTTTTTTTTTTTTTTTTTCGTATTTTGTTTTCTGGTAGTACTGCGACCATCAGCTCAGCACCAGATCAGCTGTAAAAATGATTATTATACTTCATATTTTGTGATACTATGCGTGAAATTTCTTTACAAGAAAACCACTATGATGAACTGAAAAATTGTGAATGAGTGTGAATATCAATATATTGGAATTCCAAAGGTCCGAAGATAAGCGTAAAATTTCGGTTTTTTTTTTGTATTAACGGAGATAAATTTATTTATTGTTGTTGTAACTGTCGTATTGTATCTTGCTTATGTTGCTACTACAGTGCTATATAATACATTACTACTACTACATTCTACATTATTTAGTAAATTCAACGTCACAGGGTGTAGCCCCATTTTTCACCATTTTTTATGTTTATATATTACCGCATTAAATTATTTGAAAAATAGTTTGTTTATTTTTAATCAAATAATTATTGTATATTATTTTTTTAATCAATTAAATTCACGAGACCATGGTTGTAAAAACAAATGTATTATAAAAACCCTGTGCTATAATAAAAATTAAACTACATACAGCAACAAATTTTTAATATACACATAAATAAGTATATATTTTAGAGTGCGGTGCGTAGCAACGAAATCTCATAGCATCGAATTCCCATAGCATCGAATTCTCTTAAAATATACATAGCACAGTGGCGCCAATAGCCGTTGTAGCGAATAGTTGATTTAATTATGATTGTTGTATATAATAAAAATAGAATTATTGTACGATATTTATTATTGAAATTATTCTATGATTACAGTAGTTTTATTTTTAATTGTGAACTTATGGTGTGTAAAGTGTAATTGGTGCAAGTCTTTTTTTTGACACAGGTAATTATATATAAATAGGTAGGTGACATTTGTTATCGAATTTATTTGTTTATATATTTATTTAAAAAAAAAAAAATAACATTAAATTTAAGTGTAATATACAAAAATGTGTTATAAAATATTGTTTTAAAAACAGAACTTTGTGTATTATTGTGTAACAAAATTTCATCGTGTGAATTATATAGCATTTAATAATATATTCAAATTAAATTCAAATGTGTAATATACAAAAATAAAATTAAAGTACGTATTATATTATAAATATATTATATTATGGTAAAATTATTTAAATGTTTTTTTTTATTCTAGTTTGTATGCAGTATGCACATCATATCATTAGATTATGTTGTGTAAATTAATAATAATAAATAAAATTTAATATCGACCGAAGAAATTGTATAGAAATTATTTATCGGGTATCGATTCTTTTTTGATGGAAAATATTGAATTTGTTAATCTATGCTAAATATACCCAATATTACAACATTATTATTACAACAACAAAATTTAAACAATTAATATACATAATAAGAGAACGAAAATGTAAGTAAAATTTTAACAATATTTATATTCATCTCCATAGCAGTGATGTTTAATGCCTAGCTTGTACTGGATCTAAAGAAGTACAGAAACAAGCGAGATCCCAAATTTCCATTTTCAGGGTTCATCAAGAAATAATATCTTTTTTTTTTCAAACAAATTTAACTAATACCTGAAGAACATTGAATTCAAAATTCAAAATTCAAAATTTTAAGAAGTTCTAGTTTATCAAAAAATTTCAATATTCTCATTTAATATATTTAATTTGTGATAGAGTGCCCGGTAATTATTAATCTATATATGGTATAATGACATGATGTACATACAATACATTGATTCCATTTTTCAATATGATAGTGGGTAATGTGCTTGTGGTTAAATATAACAATTTTTTTTTTTTGCAAATAAAATTGAAATTTTATATGCAAATAAAAAGTTCATTAACCTTAGAACTGAGGTTGACATACAAAATAAAAAAAAACCAACATAGAATTGTTAAAGCATGCCATATATTATCATTACCTACTATTTTATTATTAATAATTAAATTAAGTTACATATTTTAAAATTATATAAAATAAACGAATAATAATAATAATTTTATACAATTGTAGTTGGAATAATATATGGTTATTACAAAACTAAAATAATAAATAAAGATGTAGTGTGTGTAATGGCCTAATTACGTAAATTGAGATATTTGCAGACCAAGCTGTGAATTTTTATAGACTTCCATGCGGAGCAATTTATTTAATTGAATGTAATAATTGTTTAGTAGATGCCATAAGCAGATAAGTTCTATTTAAAGTTTTTTAAAGTAATGAATTTATTCCTGTCATAATAATTGTAATTGTTTGTATTGATAATTTGTTTATTGTTTATAAAAAAATTAAATAGTATTATTATTAGACAAATTTATATAAAATATCGCTTCTTATGTTGTGTACAAACTTTGTAGTTTGTTCAATATATGTACATTTAAGGGGTAAATCTAATATTATAATATAAGTATATATACTGTTATTAATAATTTTAATATTTTTAAAATTATAATAACTATATTAAAAATAAAAGATACTGAATTATAAAGGTTAAAGATGCAGAACTAAATAAGTTAATAGTGACAATAATTAATAATATTGTATATAATTAAACGTTGAATACAGCATTTAGAGATATTATTGTAAATATTGTACATACAATATATATATACATATGGTAATTTTTGTTTTTGAGAAATGAAATAGAAAGGTCGTTTTTAATATAATTTAAAAAATTGGCATTAATAATATTAAATAGTATCAATAATAATTAAATATATTACATTTGAATATAATGGTTTTTTTTTTGTTGATAGAAAATGAAAAGTTTTTGTATCACAAAATCGTAATTTGTGGGAATGTTTTTTGGTTTTTTTTTTCGTGAGCACTACTGTCTACAAATAATAAATGTGCTGCGATCATAGCAATAAAAATTATAAGAGTTTGTCAAAAACATCGTTATGTGGCTTTGTTGCAATACTAACAGGTTAAAAAAATTTGTACCGAGCACATATTTTCCCATCCCTTCTCTTTCATTATTAAGAAATTTCACATAAGTTTCTTTTTGTTCTGAAAAATGTTCCATCAAATAGAGGATGCCGTATAATGCTTTTTTTTTGCATTTAATCTGAAAATGTTTCCAAAAATTTTAACTTTTTAAATTGAAAATATAACATAAAAGTTAATTTATACATAAAAAAAATAGTTTGTATTGTGTATATGATACACATAGGTATATTTTGGAAATGTTTTATTTCTTGATGTGGATACATTACAAAATTTTTGTCTTAATGTTCAATAATGTATATGATAGGATAAAAATTAAATTACGAGCATGAAAAAAAATATTCTGTTTTGTAACACCAATAACATTCTTATGATAATACTTACTTATTTACTGCATGTCATTAAAACTCAGGTGAGGTTTTAGCCATCTCCAAAACCGGACGTATATTTATTTATTTTTGTTGTTTTTGTTTTTATGTAGAATAATACAATGTTTGTAGGTAGGTCCTAGGTAGGTAGGTAGGTAGGTAAGTAGGTATATTATACTATATATTGTAGGCATAAATATATATATAAATGTAAAAATATTATATTTTCAGGATTTCAGCTGTATTTTACCAATGTTTGAATTTAAACAATTTTGGTTCATCTAATTAAATAATGTTTATCACTAAAAGAAAAAAAATGTAAATTATAAATAATTGTTCCAGGCCCTCCACTTTACTAATTTATTAACAATTATAAAATTATTTCAATAATCTGATTATGGAAAATTGTTAATAAGTAAGTTTTGCTGGGCTTGGGACCAGCCAAATATAATATATATATATATATATATGTACGCGGCATACAGGACAATTTTGAGTCTGTGGAGGGTTGTCATCGTCGTCATCGTCATAATTTTCGTTTTGATTTTGTGGTACTAACAGTTGACCCAATTCCAATCAATTCTAGTTACGCGACTATTAATATAGACGAAGATTTTCCCGAATTTTCACCTAATATTTGTGTTGTATGTTTAGTGCATCCTAGAACACATATTTTAGTTGATTGTGGTCATTTCAATTTTTGTTCAACTTGTATTGAACGCTACCGACCACAAAATCAAAACGAAAATTATGACGATGACGACGATGACAACCCTCCACAGACTCAAAATTGTCCTGTATGCCGCGTACATATATATATATATATATATTATATTTGGCTGGTCCCAAGCCCAGCAAAACTTACTTATTAACAATTTTCCATAATCAGATTATTGAAATAATTTTATAATTGTTAATAAATTAGTAAAGTGGAGGGCCTGGAACAATTATTTATAATTTACATTTTTTTTCTTTTAGTGATAAACATTATTTAATTAGATGAACCAAAATTGTTTAAATTCAAACATTGGTAAAATACAGCTGAAATCCTGAAAATATAATATTTTTACATTTATATATATATTTATGCCTACAATATATAGTATAATATACCTACTTACCTACCTACCTACCTACCTAGGACCTACCTACAAACATTGTATTATTCTACATAAAAACAAAAACAACAAAAATAAATAAATATACGTCCGGTTTTGGAGATGGCTAAAACCTCACCTGAGTTTTAATGACATGCAGTAAATAAGTAAGTATTATCATAAGAATGTTATTGGTGTTACAAAACAGAATATTTTTTTTCATGCTCGTAATTTAATTTTTATCCTATCATATACATTATTGAACATTAAGACAAAAATTTTGTAATGTATCCACATCAAGAAATAAAACATTTCCAAAATATACCTATGTGTATCATATACACAATACAAACTATTTTTTTTATGTATAAATTAACTTTTATGTTATATTTTCAATTTAAAAAGTTAAAATTTTTGGAAACATTTTCAGATTAAATGCAAAAAAAAAGCATTATACGGCATCCTCTATTTGATGGAACATTTTTCAGAACAAAAAGAAACTTATGTGAAATTTCTTAATAATGAAAGAGAAGGGATGGGAAAATATGTGCTCGGTACAAATTTTTTTAACCTGTTAGTATTGCAACAAAGCCACATAACGATGTTTTTGACAAACTCTTATAATTTTTATTGCTATGATCGCAGCACATTTATTATTTGTAGACAGTAGTGCTCACGAAAAAAAAAACCAAAAAACATTCCCACAAATTACGATTTTGTGATACAAAAACTTTTCATTTTCTATCAACAAAAAAAAAACCATTATATTCAAATGTAATATATTTAATTATTATTGATACTATTTAATATTATTAATGCCAATTTTTTAAATTATATTAAAAACGACCTTTCTATTTCATTTCTCAAAAACAAAAATTACCATATGTATATATATATTGTATGTACAATATTTACAATAATATCTCTAAATGCTGTATTCAACGTTTAATTATATACAATATTATTAATTATTGTCACTATTAACTTATTTAGTTCTGCATCTTTAACCTTTATAATTCAGTATCTTTTATTTTTAATATAGTTATTATAATTTTAAAAATATTAAAATTATTAATAACAGTATATATACTTATATTATAATATTAGATTTACCCCTTAAATGTACATATATTGAACAAACTACAAAGTTTGTACACAACATAAGAAGCGATATTTTATATAAATTTGTCTAATAATAATACTATTTAATTTTTTTATAAACAATAAACAAATTATCAATACAAACAATTACAATTATTATGACAGGAATAAATTCATTACTTTAAAAAACTTTAAATAGAACTTATCTGCTTATGGCATCTACTAAACAATTATTACATTCAATTAAATAAATTGCTCCGCATGGAAGTCTATAAAAATTCACAGCTTGGTCTGCAAATATCTCAATTTACGTAATTAGGCCATTACACACACTACATCTTTATTTATTATTTTAGTTTTGTAATAACCATATATTATTCCAACTACAATTGTATAAAATTATTATTATTATTCGTTTATTTTATATAATTTTAAAATATGTAACTTAATTTAATTATTAATAATAAAATAGTAGGTAATGATAATATATGGCATGCTTTAACAATTCTATGTTGGTTTTTTTTTATTTTGTATGTCAACCTCAGTTCTAAGGTTAATGAACTTTTTATTTGCATATAAAATTTCAATTTTATTTGCAAAAAAAAAAAATTGTTATATTTAACCACAAGCACATTACCCACTATCATATTGAAAAATGGAATCAATGTATTGTATGTACATCATGTCATTATACCATATATAGATTAATAATTACCGGGCACTCTATCACAAATTAAATATATTAAATGAGAATATTGAAATTTTTTGATAAACTAGAACTTCTTAAAATTTTGAATTTTGAATTTTGAATTCAATGTTCTTCAGGTATTAGTTAAATTTGTTTGAAAAAAAAAAGATATTATTTCTTGATGAACCCTGAAAATGGAAATTTGGGATCTCGCTTGTTTCTGTACTTCTTTAGATCCAGTACAAGCTAGGCATTAAACATCACTGCTATGGAGATGAATATAAATATTGTTAAAATTTTACTTACATTTTCGTTCTCTTATTATGTATATTAATTGTTTAAATTTTGTTGTTGTAATAATAATGTTGTAATATTGGGTATATTTAGCATAGATTAACAAATTCAATATTTTCCATCAAAAAAGAATCGATACCCGATAAATAATTTCTATACAATTTCTTCGGTCGATATTAAATTTTATTTATTATTATTAATTTACACAACATAATCTAATGATATGATGTGCATACTGCATACAAACTAGAATAAAAAAAAACATTTAAATAATTTTACCATAATATAATATATTTATAATATAATACTTACTTTAATTTTATTTTTGTATATTACACATTTGAATTTAATTTGAATATATTATTAAATGCTATATAATTCACACGATGAAATTTTGTTACACAATAATACACAAAGTTCTGTTTTTAAAACAATATTTTATAACACATTTTTGTATATTACACTTAAATTTAATGTTATTTTTTTTTTTTTAAATAAATATATAAACAAATAAATTCGATAACAAATGTCACCTACCTATTTATATATAATTACCTGTGTCAAAAAAAAGACTTGCACCAATTACACTTTACACACCATAAGTTCACAATTAAAAATAAAACTACTGTAATCATAGAATAATTTCAATAATAAATATCGTACAATAATTCTATTTTTATTATATACAACAATCATAATTAAATCAACTATTCGCTACTACGGCTATTGGCGCCACTGTGCTATGTATATTTTATGAGAATTCGATGCTATGGGAATTCGATGCTATGAGATTTCGTTGCTATGAACTGCTCCGTATATTTTATTGTGAACATCACTTTTTTTTTTTTTTTTTTTTTTTTTTTTATTTTTATTTTAGTATTATAAGACAAAAATGTATGCATGATATATAGAATTTTAAGTCACAGTCAGTCACTACACAACCTTTGAACATTTAAGTAGATTGAGTGTATATTTTTTATTTGATTCAGCTTAAAGAAAATTTAAAAGCTCTGTGTGTTGTACTACTATAACTTTGACGACGCACACGCAGCAAAAATTAGTGTTAAATAATGAAAAAAAAAATTTCTTTATCTATAAATTTTTACAATTATAAAAATTATGTGTTATGTGTGATAATATAAAAAAAACTTAAATACTTAAAATAATTTAAAAATTTATTAAAATAGTTGTGTTTAAAAGAAAAATGTATTGTAAAAATTAACGCGTTATTTCGCTTCCTTTTTCTTTTTTTTTTTGTTCTATTTTTTTCTATTTTTTCTATTTTTTTTTTTTTTCGCTCGCCTTATTAAAAGACGACACGACGAACGCGCACAAAAAAAAAAAAAAAAAAAAATGCTAGATACAGCAAAAACGTAAAAAGTGTCTGCGCATTTAAAATAAAAAATATTTTGTTCGAAAAAAATGTATTTTCTAAGTATTAAATTTAATAAAATGGTTATGCATTTTATACCATTTTTGTAGTTGGTCAACTAATTCAAAATTATGAATATTATTCAATTTTTTCCTTTTTTTTTTTTTTTGCATATATAAGTACAAATATTATGGGGTATTGTATATGTGTGTGTGTGTGTGTGCGTACGATTTGATTTGATTAATTTTAAAAGTGCGTAAAATATGTAGAGATATGAGATAATAAAGACCATTTAAATTTTAAATATCTTAAAAAAATTCCGTGTGATGATGATCTAAATTTTGTGTTTTGTTGTTGGTTTTATATATTTTATATGTAAAGAAAAATACTACTAAAACTCAAACACATTTGTAATAATTTTCTAAAATTTATTATAGTATTGAACAAACACAAAAAAAAACTTACTTCCTTCGCATATTTTTTTTTTTTTCATATAAAATTAAATTATAACAAATTTTTTTTGCTTGATATATGTATTTGTATATATTCTTTTTGATTTGATTGTGTTTATTCTTTAGTTTAGTTAGATTTAGTTGATTTAGTTAATTTAGTTTTTTTTTTTTCTAACAAATATATCATTGTGTAGCGGCGAGAATGATCACTTACACACATGCAGCAAATAAAATACTAATACATCAAAAAATTTAAATTTTTAATATAAAATTAATGTTAACATCTGCTTCTGCTTCTTGTTGTAATGTATTGTTGTCTCTTTTGTATTGTAGTTTATTAATAAGTTTATTTTTTTTATATGTATATTTAACATAATTATATATTGAAATGAAATTTTGAGTGGATACTTTTCTACATTTGCAAAATATATATATAAAAACTGTAAAACGTGTCTACAATCACACATAGGCAAACACAAATAACATCTCGAAAAAAACTACGCTATACTAACACATTAAAATATTAAATCTATTATTTTACTCACTTTTGGTATATAATAATATAAGTATATATATATTATATAGATATGTTACAATTGCTTACACATGTGTATATATGCACGCATATAAATATTCTTATGCATATGTATGTTATATTAAAAATGGAATAGCACAAATAGTAAAATATTTTCAAGGAAGTAACAACACGTGGTTAGTTAGCGGATGACGTCTATTAAAATATTTTTACAATACTAACACACATGCAAATATAAATATATATATATATATATAATTTACGAATGAGTGCGTTCATCAATTATTTTTTTTATATATAGCATTGAACACTTTTTTTTTTCAACTTATGATTTTTATGAGAAACAATTATTATTGTATTACTTACTTTTATTAAAACATAAAATTCATTTACTATATGAACAATTTATCATTTAAATAAATTCCAATTTCATATACCATCCCTTTTTATTTGGTATAAAAATACGATATGATATATGAAAAGCAAAGCTGTTGTTCATTAATATTATTTTCCATTATAAAATACAAATAGTTTAATTGCAACTTAACATACGGAATTTAAAACAAAAATGTCTACGACTAATTTATTCTCTCATCATAATCATCATCATCATCATCATCATCATCATCACCACATTATTATCTGTATAATATTGTTATTAATTTATGTATTTTTATATACTACATGTTATGTATAAATTATTTATTGATACATTCTGTGCTAAGTTGATTAGTAGACAGATTTTTGTGATTGTGTTAGTGGTGTAGAAAGCACCGAGTAATACACATATATATATATTTTTATATATATATATATGAATATTAAGTATTACAAAAACCACCGTCTATGTCTCTATATTAAAAAGTATATAAGAGAAATAATTTTTATGAATGAAAGTTCAACGAACTGCATATTTTACCACACACATTTAAAATAATAGTCGTTTTCATTTATTAGTCAATAATAATAATAAAAAATATATAATATAATTATATATCTAACAGCATGATATATAGTCATCTTTTGCTCTTCTTATATGATACGGCGATGATGATGATGTTAATGATGATGATAATGATGATGATTAAAAAAAAATACTTATATATTTATGTATATTTCCCGGAATTAACACACTTTCAAAATATAATATTTTATTATTTTCTATGAAATACGTATATAAAAATTATACATTTGCGTTCTTTGTGTTGCATACTAAACGGAAATGTGTGAGTGAGTATGCGTGCAAGTGTATGTTCATGTATGAGAATGTGTAAATTTATGCAACACATTGAATATAGTAATTTTATTAATGAGAAATTTTTAGCTAGTTTTCAAGTAATTTTAATTTTTATTTTACAAATTTTGTGTAATTGTATATGTGCATCATTGTTTTTTTTTTTTTTTTTTTTTTTTATAATACTATTGACTAAGCATTGGAATTTTTGTATTTTACTTGTTTATTTGTTTTTTATTTATTATTATTTTTTTAACCTAGATTTTATAGAATAGTAGTTTGATTTTGTCGTGACACCCGGGAATTCCATAGTTTTTGTTATTTGTTTTTGTAAAATTTCAATTTGTTTTATTTGCTTCAATATCACCCTGTATTTTGTGTGGTCATTATTAACAATGGGCATCAATAAATATTTATATCATATTATATAAATCGCAACATATGAATACGAACGATATGTTTTTTTTTCCATGTATGCATAAAAATCATACACATCCCTCATTTATAAGTGCTCGCACACAAAGAAAATACGGTTATGAATGAAAAGTTATGTCATTTTATAAATACAATATTTTTATGAAATTGTGTAAAATAATTTTTTTCATAATTTCTTATCAGAACTGTTTTTTTTTTTATTTATAAATTTATTATTGGTCAGTTTTTATAAGATTTTCTTATCATCTAATTCAATAAGAAATATAAATCAAATTTTTTTTATTCTGTTTTTATGGTTTTTATTACTTTATTTATTTGTATGTTCATATATATGTGTGTGTGTGTGTATGTGTGCAGTGAGTATATGTATATAGTTTCCAATCTTTTAATAATTATAGACTTGAGCGTGATAATCAAAAAAAAAAAAATATATAACATGAATATTTATTTGTTTACAATAAAATGAATTTTATAAAAAAAAAAAAAAGAGAAATATCAATGATTTAAAAAATCATGTGAGAAAAAGGGAGAATGTCTGCACTAAATATATAGAGATAAAAGAATAAATGATAAGATATTTTTGTTAATAAGAAAATTAGAGCAAGTCTTTGAGAAAAATAATATTTTTTATTTTTTTATATTTATGAATGACACGATTTTTTTTTTTCTTTTTTTAACTCAGTTAAATCTTTTTATGTATTTTATTTATTATTATAAATTTTTAGAAATTTATGTTTTTAATATACAAGTGTTTTTTTTTTATGGGTTGGGTTTTTTCAGTTACATATATTTTTAATGAATGGGAGATATAGAAAATTAAATTAAATATTTATTTGTATATAAGTGGTTTTGTAATGTTACTATTTGTAATAAATAAACGAAGTAAATATAATCGTATATGAAATGGTTTTTGTTCGTATCGCGCGCACTTAAACACAATGATTACATCATTCAATGTTCTGTGAATAGGGCCGACCCCAAAAACAAATCCAATATATTTTATATGTATTAATCAATTATTTTAAAATAATAACTAACTAACTTACGTGGATATATGTAAAAAATAGATTTTTATCTTAACTAATCTTAAGTACCTTGATTTCGCAAAGAGATTTCAACTGCCAATAAAACCTTAAAAGATTGTAGTATAGAAAACGTTTAAAATTAAATCTTTGTAATAAGAAAAATATATAGTAAATAATAATGATAATACATTCTAATGCTTAACATAAAAATCCTCAGACATTTGTCTGTTTTTGCTGTAAGAAAGACCATTTATTTGCTAGAAGATAATAGTGACATAATAATTGGTAATCTGTAAAATATTAATAAAATTTAAATTAAATTTAATTTTTAATTTATTTGTTAATAAGTAATAAAATAATTATAATAATTGAGTAAAAAATATATATTTACTTAATAATATGAAATATTACATTTTTTATATTCTATTACACATCTCTACGAGCCATTTAAACACTTCAGTTTTATCTGATTATAGTGTGTGGAAGGAATTTATTAATTATATTTTATTTTATATCCACGTGCACGACAATGTATGCGTCAATTATTTTCATGTGACGTCCCTATCTACACTTACAATTAGAAGAAATATGGATATAACATTTATTCATTTATAATTCGTATACAAAAGAGTTGAATGCAAAAATTGACGAACTTTATTTGGTGACGTGATTTATTATTATTTTATTTATTCATCAATTCCATTCATCATATATAATTTTTATAATTAAAAGTTTAGTATATGCGTATATTTAAAATTTGAAGGTAACATTTATTAGTATATTAATATATAGTCATATATTAAATATTGTTAAATGTAGAGATACCTTTATTTCCATATATTTCGTCTTATTTCGTTCTTGGTTTTGTTAATGTATATATATTTTATTACTTATTATTATTATTATTATTATTTAACATATATTCAAGCAAAATGAAATACATATACTCGATATTATACATATTTATATGTCTTCGTCAAACCTTCGTCATTATTATGTTGTTGTGATCATTGTTGTTGTTTTATATTTTTTTTCATTAAATTGCTTAACTTCATTCAATAAAAATATGTTGTGTGTGCGGTAAAATAACACACATTCTTTATTATAAATATATAAAAAAGTAAATATGTACGTCGTACGTATGTGAGATACAAATATTCATTTTTTTTTTTTTTTTTAACTTATATATATTTATAAATTGAAGAGACATGAAATCAATTATAATGAATTGAATTCTTGACGTATGAATCAGAATAAAAATATAATAAAAAAAAAAAAAAAAAATGTATTCGTCTTTAATTCGTCTAATAAATTATAAAAAAGAAAAGATAAAAATTAAGATAATAAAAAACGTTTCAATATTATGTTCTTTTTATGAATAAAAGATACATAATGCGTTTCATATACATTTATTTATTATTATTTTATTTTAGTTTATAAAATGGAATTTAACCTTTATATATTACTTTTATGCATAAATTATCTTTGCATCAATTTAATTTAAATTTTCGAAACGAGATTATACTGTATTATTTAGAAATTATTAAAGAATTTAAATTCTATTTTATAATAAATGAATGAATAAATAAATAAATAAATAAATAAATAGATGTGTGTATGTGTGTGTGTGTGTGTGTGTAACTGCATTTTTTAAATATTTTTATATTTATTTCTTCTTATACCATATATATATGCATCTCTAAGAGAGGGGGTATATATATATATAAATATTATAAAATTTAACGTTTGTATATATAAACAATTAATAAATAAATAATTAAATTATTTAGGTGAATTAAAATATTTAAATAAATAAATAATAATAAAAAAAATAGAAATAATAATAATTTAAAAAATAAAAATATATATGTCGTTCCACACTCTCTGCTCATATACACGAAACCGGTTTTCGATTTGATTTTTCTTATTATTGAAAAAGTGAGATCATTTTGAAAGCTGATTTTGTAGAAATAAAACAATATATATAGTAGTAATTTTAAATAAATAAAATTAATTAATTTAACAATTTATAAATGATTTTTAATTTTTTTTAGCATTTTGATTTAGCATATCCCATAAAATAAAATTGTTACGACGGCTTCACCACTAACTACAATAATAAGAATTTTTTTTACAAACAATTTTCTTATCTAATTTTAATTTATTTACCGTTTCAAATAAACTCACCTCTAAAGTATTATAATAAATAACAAAAAAAAAAAAAATAAAAATCTATGTAGCAAAGTAGCAAAAGAAGCAGTTTAACAACATTCCTTTAGAAATAAATTTAAACGAAGGTTTTTTTTTCTATATATTCATCAATTACTTACTATAAAATAAAGAAAAGAAATAGAATTTATGTATAATAGAGTACTTATATACTGACGTATAAATAAACAGCGAGGAATGTTGCTATATGAGTTTTTTTTTACTTTATATTATATACATGTTTTTTTTTTTTTTTTTTTCAATGAAATTAATTGGTGGTAAAGATCAATGTACTTTTGTGGTGTTTTAGTTAGGTATTCATTTATTAAATATGTTGTGTGTGTGTGTGTATGTATATGTATGGATTTATGAATGAATGAATTTTTTAAATTGAATGGTTGGTTTGTGTAGGTGGGGATAATCTCATTTATTTATTAATTTTTTTTTTTTTTTTTACTTATTTTTATAATGAATGTGTGTATGGCGTTGTAGTGCAGAGTGTTGTAAAAATTGTAATCACTTTTTTTTTGATAAAATAGTAAATTTTACATATAGATGTCGTAGAATTGAATTAATACCACCGGTAAATTTTTCGTTAAAACATTACAACATACATTTATTGTGTATTGTCATCATTGTCGATTTAATTTCGATTGAAACTTTTCTATTATTATTTTATTTTTACAATAATTTCGTGGTTTGTGTCGTCGATAAATTGTTGAATAGCCACAATGAAATTTTATTTGGAAATTTGTCATTGATATTGTTTTTCATTTCTATAAGATTATTTCAACAATTTACTCATCCTATTGTTTTATTTAATATATAACATATATGTTGGGTGTTAACCTATGGCTCTATCCTATTTTTTTTTTTTGTACATGTTTTTAGTACAACTGCTTTTATACAATTGTTTATTGCAATGAAATTCATGAATATTAGAGAATTAGCTATTTTTCCTATGGTAGAATTTTTATTTTGATTTCCCATTTAAAAAAAAAAAAGAACTATTCAAATGAATATTTTTGAAGCACGTTGAAAATTACATGCAAATTTATTGCCATTCGCCAGACAGGTTTAATTTAAAAATGTTGATATATGTTTGATTGTCTTACCATATCTTAAATGCATTTTCCATAATTTTAAAACAAATCTAGCGAGTATATTTAATGAGAAGTATTAATGATAAAGTTGGTATTTATAAAACGCCTTGGAAAAACTAGTATACGAGGATTTTTCTTTATCGTAATAGATCTTTAAATTTGAATAAACCACAAACTGTTTAATATTGAATTAAATATAATTTGTTTTTTTTTTTTTTTTTGTAAGTTTGGCGAACTGATCACTGATTTTTAATAAAGAAAATTTCATTATTTGTACAGGGTTATTAAAGTGTTTTACGTTCCATGTTAAAGTATTTTTACTGAAAACATTATATAAATAAATTTGTTAATTATATTAAATAGTTTGTGTTTTATTGAAATTTAAAGAGATCTATCACGCTAAAAAAATATTATAAGTGAGTGATTGATAATGGTACGGTTATGCAAGAAAAAATAGAATACTTTCAGCACAAGAGTACATATATCTTGATAATTACTCCAAGAGTCCTAGGCAATTTAATATATACAGCTCATATTCATTATTTTACCTACCTTAACATCTTTTCAAATAATTTGTATATCGACTCGAACCTGTTTTTTACATAAAATTTTTAAATATTGTTTCGTATAATAATGATAAAAGAATTTAAAATAAAACAATTCCTTTTTTCTCCAAACATTTTGTAGTATATTTTTTTTATTTTTATATTTTTTTTTTTATTGTATTTTTTTGTTATTTTATTTTATTTTTTTTTTTTGTTTTTTTTAGTTACAAATTACAATACATATAATTGTTTTTAATATTTTTTAATTTTTTCAATTATCTGTTAATTTTAAATATTGTATATATATATATTTATTTTTTATTGTTTAATTTAAATAGCAAATTATATGAATTGTATATAATGTAATAATTTATTAATTATACCTAAAATTAATAAGAAAAAAAAAAAAAAAATTAAAAAATCAAATAAACAAATGTTTGAGAAACACAAATTTAGTGGGAAAAAAAAAATAATTAATATTTCTTTTTCTTAAGTAATATAAATAATTTAATAATATATAGCAATGACATTAATAATAATAATAATAATAATAATAATAATAATAATAATAATAATATTAATAAGAATAAAATAAAATCAACATCGCGAAATAGCACCTTGCAATGTAGATTTTAATTTTTCTTTTAAATTTTCATTAAAAATATGGAATGATTTTATTGTGGTGGTATTTTAATTAAATAATTTAATCAATTTATTATTATAGTGTAAAAATATTACTTTACTGAGGTAGTTTAAAAACATTGAGAGGTATTTCGGTAAAAAGAAAAAATTATAAAATAAATATCTTGTTTTTGATTTTTTAATAAAAAAATTAAATAATAGCACATAATTTTAATTATTTATTTATGTATTATTATTTATTTTTGGTTTTTTTTCTTTTTTTTTGTTTTAATTATTATTTAATTAATTAATGACAACAAAAAAAAAACGAAGTAATTTAAATTTGTATTTTGATGGTTCATGCGGTTCACATGGCACACACACACACAACGCAGCAGCAGAGGAGGAGAGTATAGCCTATATATAATTTTACTTTTAAAATATATTCAATATAAAAATAAAGAAAACATGAAATAATGAAATTAATTAATCGAAATAGAAAACGTAAGAATAAAAATGAAAAATAAACATACACAATTTTCCTTTGGCATTAAATTAATAATTTATAAATGAAAATAGATTTACATTTTTTATAACTACTAAATATTAAATTATTATAAATTTTTTCTGTTTTTAACTAAAATGCTAAATAAATTTGAATGTTACGTGAGTTTTTATTATTTTTTGTATAGGTTTTTGTTGGTTTGTTTATTTTTATATATATATTACACATTTTTTTTTTGTATTGTATATTATAAATATCGTTGTTTTTGTAAGTTTGTAATTATTATTTCCATTTTTTTAAATATATGGGGGAAATATTTAATTGATTTTGATTAGGTATATATGGTCGCGTTAAAGTTATTAAAAAGTATATTTTTTTTATGTTTTAATATATTACCCGTGTGGTGCGCGGGGCGATATATATATAAAAATATATATAGAAAAAAATTAGGTTGATTAATATTTATACAAAATATTAATGTATAATTTGGTGTATAGTGAAAATGAAAATATAATTATATTTTATATTTGATGGAGTAATGGAGGCGCATATATATATATTTATATATTGTATACAAACATAAAAGAAATTTACTGTACGTGTTGTATATATACCATGTAATAATAAGATACACAAATGATATATATATATAGATTTTGTAATTTTTATATTTATTGTACATTTATTTTATAAATAATATTATTTGAGATCTCTATCTTTTACAAAAAAAGAAAAAAAGAAAAAAAAGGAAAATAAATAATATATGTAAAAAAATAAAATAAATTCGAAGTAAAAAGTGAGGGATGTTTGTTGGAATGGTTGTATATATATATGCAATACATTAAAAATGTATATGTAAATTATTATAATGTTAAATTTAATATATTATAAATATATGTATAGAGGGAGAAATTTTAATAATTATATGTATCGAAATATTATATAATATTATGAAGAAAATAATAATAATTAAATTTATACATATTAATTTTTTTTACATACATATGGGCTAATCACCCATATAAAAACTAATAGAATTATGAAAACATCTATACAACTTTCATTAATTGCAGTACAATTGGTGCAGTGTTATATACTTCCATGCGGCGGAGTAATTTACCAACTTGGCTGTAATGAATGTCCATTAGATGCCATAAGCTCCACTTGAAGTAATATGACTTACTATATATATATAGAAGAAGTTGACTATATAAATATACGCAATAATATATGCAGTTGGTTGAATCTGTGTATCTATATAGGTTTAAGATACAACGGAATATCGACGCAGAATTTCATTTATAATATAATGTTTTATTTATGTATTGAATATATATAGGAATTAATATATAATCGCTTGGATACAAAAATAAATAATACAATAAGTAATGAAATTACGTACTTAAAATGTATATTAATATTTTAAAATAACATAAAATTAACCATAAAAGTATTTAATATCATTTAAGTATATATATTATTTTTGTAAAAAAAAATTTAATGTAAAATAGAGCACTGCCCCATATCAAGATAATAATATAATCAAGCAGGCGATAATAATGAAAATCACTGTATTTCAAAAACAACAAAGTTGATAAGCAATTGAATGTTTATTAATACATAGAAGGCTATTATATAATAATTAACAATAATGGCGCTGTAAAAATGAAAACTCATTCGATCTTAATTTATAGAGCAAATAAATACAAACATAATATTATTTTCTATATATAGAAAATAATATGATATTAATTAATGTAGAAGGACGACGGTTGCTATATTTTTATGTATAAATGCTAATTTAAGGAAACATTTTTCGTGGTTATAGAGCCATTCTTGATTATATTTATATAGCATTTTGTATTAATTATGTATAAATGCAATATAATTTTGCCTTTTTCATTATTAACTTATACGTTATATAACCTATTCAATTACATTTTCACATATTTTCATACAGATTAATACTATAGAATTACTCGTCATCAATGAAAACCACAACTTACTTATTAACTAATAATTATTAATATATTAGTTTGTGGTTTTTTAATGTATGTAAGTGATTGTAACCTAATTTTTTTTTTAACTATAAATATTTTACATACATTAATCAAAAATACTAAATAATTCAAATCACTAAAAAATATTAATTCCAAATACAGATTGTTCGACGTATAGATTTATTATTACTTTATTATTGGTATAACTTTATAGGGCAAATGAAAACAAAATAATTTATTGATGCGATAAATGTTTTATTGGATGTATATACGTATATGGAATGCAATGTATAAGATTATTAGAAAAATTTGCCATTGTTCTGGTACATACATAAATAACCAAAAATAGGTTCAGCGTGTAGTGATCTATATGCTATAACTAAATGGTATAGCCTATTCTTATAACTCTAATAATCAATCCATATATATATATATAGTAATTATATTTGATTTTACTAAAACATCTTATTAATTTGAAATAATTAGTTTTTTTTTTATCCTTTTTTGCAGTGAAACTATATATATATATAAATAAAATACTTTAAGAAATCATATACCGCATATACGAGCACACATATATATATATATATAAATACAATTGACAAACTTAAAGTCAACTGATATATGTCATTCATTACTTTTTTTTTTTTATTCCCTTGCACATTGCCTGCGTCTATAGTTTATATTATTTGTATAATAAATATAGATGTGTTATTTATTTTTTGAAAGATTTTATTTCTCCGATGACGATGACAACATATCATATAGTAAAAGAAAATATATATATATCAAAATATTTATAGCTAATTTTCTCACAAATATATGTATTAGGTTTTTGTATACATATATAAATACTATATATATTTATATTATATCTACATCCCTAAATTCAGGAAATATCACATATTTGTTAGTTAGTTTTTCTTTTCTGTTATCATATTATTATTAGTTCGTATCATATATACATTGTTCACGTATATATAAATATATATATATATTTTTTCTTGTTATTATACGAGTTTATTTTATACTTCACCTTTTCTCTATATATTTATATTATAATAATAATGCGTATTTTATATTTGCAAAAAAATATATACGACGGAGAGTATAAAATATCAAAAATATATATATGAAATTCATATATGAATGATGTCCTTCCTGTACGACCTTCCGTTGAGCTTTTCTCATATATATATATGCCATATATATGTGTACGTACGTATACAGAGGACATATAAACAGCAAAAAAAAACTATATATATACTTTCTATTGGAAAAATGAAAAGCAAAAGAAGAAGAATCGTCATACTCGCATATACTAAACGGTAATAAAGAATATCTCCTGTATGTACACACACCACCACCCCACGGAAAATAAATTTTTGCTTGCCAAAAAACTTATATATGTGCGCGCGTATAAAGTAAAAATATAGATTTCTAATTTGGAATTGCTTGTGTTAGTCTGTCTTATATTTGAATCTTATTCTTATTTTATTTTTATTTTTTTTCTATGGTTTCTCTTTTATTTATTTATTTATTTATTATTATTATTTTTTTTTTATATTTTTTGATACTGACACAATAATTTTATACTATGCTTACTCGTGTCTGTACTCCGGTGCGTATATACCATATATACAATATATAAATTATATGCGAAAATACAATATATATATATATATATATGCAATATATTTATATGTGAAATATACCACCACACACACTATATCATCCCTTCAATTTCAATTCGCCAGTCGTTTAGTATACCTTTACAATTTTTTCTCATTTTTATATTTTTGTACGTCTCATCGTCATATTTACAAAAATATATAACTATATGTTACCATAAAAAAAATAAATATATATATATAACACAATTTTTAGACGTGTGCTTTTATATATATGTGTGGTGTGGGCAAAAATATATTGAAGTTACAGAAAGTAGCAACAGCAGCAATAAAGCAGTAAAGGAGGCTTATTTCATTAGAAAATTTTATTTCATTTTTTTTTCTATTGCTAAAAAGAAACTCAATTCAACTATATATATATACTCACACTATATTACTAAATATATATATATATTATTATTTTGTATATAACGAAACACTATATATATATATATGAAGTTATTTAGAGGGTGGTTCAAATTGTATATATAAATGCGGTTCATATATAATATATGTATATACTCATACTCCCGGCAAAAATATATATATACAAATAAAATACACACGGAAAAGGAAATACAGAGAAAAATACACTGAAAATAAAATACAAGTGTGAATGAAAAAAAAAATCTACCCAAAAATTCGTAATTGAATGAGGTGTAAAATACTCAAACCTGAACCGCAAAAACCTAAATCAAACCATATATATATACGATATATATA
Organism: Bibio marci; assembly: GCA_910594885.2. Classification (NCBI taxonomy): domain Eukaryota; kingdom Metazoa; phylum Arthropoda; class Insecta; order Diptera; family Bibionidae; genus Bibio; species Bibio marci. The sequence goes on from OU343116.1 coordinate 37,577,129, forward strand.
TATATTTATATATATTTATGTGTACAATGAGAACAGAAAAATAAGAAATAAAATTTGGCAAAGGTATATATTGCTGTTTATTTTCTTATTGGAATATATACATATGAAATGATATTTATATAGAAGCAGGTGATCCAATTTGGATATAAGATTTTAATTTAAGAATCAATTTTATTTCCCTGCAAAATCATGAGCGGGGTTTTTTTATATTTTTGTATATATGTGATTAAACCAATTAATTTGTGGATATGATGACATTTATAGATTATGTTAAGTGGATTTTATGCTGCGTGCGTTGTCCACACGAAATATAATAGTAAATTTTGTACCCCAAAAACGTGTTTCATATGAAACAAAAATTTTCTAAATTAATTATAGTATAAAGTTTATACCATTTCAACAAATGTACACATCAAAATTGGATCACCCTATTTGCATTATATATTATTTTACGTTTCTTATTTACGTGTATATTTTTATTTGAATTCAATAAATTTTATTAAATATAATTTTTCTCATTTCTTTTTTCGTTTACGGACAAAAAATTTCACGCAGCATCTTCTTAATATATTTTGTGCGAGGCGAAAGAATATCATAAAAATATTAATTTCAATATATATAAAATATGCTAAAAATAAATATATGTTTTCAATTTCTTTTTTTTGTTTTTTTTTTTTACATTTGTATCGTACACGCGCACGTTTTGCCAAAAATATGCCAAATATAACGCGAATGTTGTTCGTATTGACACAAATCGAAAATTATTTTAGTCTTAATGTTATGGCATTTAAAGCCCCATATATATGAATATAAAAAATACTCTATTACAATATATAATTTATATTTGAAGATAAGATGGGTGCCTCGAGATGTGGTGTTGCAAATAATATAACAAAATCTTCTACTACGAGATAGAAATACATCTTTAAAATTAAAGTATTTAGAGTTATTTAAAGTGCACGGAAAGCTAAACAGTGAATCTTTCTTTTTATATATACACTGTGTATGGGTATTTTATTGTAATGGAATACACAGTTTGTATGTTATATACGAAAAGATACAATAGATTATATAAATTCAAAAAATTGAAACTATACTGCATATGGACAATTTGTTATTTAGACAAATTACGAAATTTTTTGCGGATAGTTTTGTCCACAAAAAAAAAACACGATTAAATGAGAAGTAAATGTTAAAAAAAATACAATCTTTTTATTAATCAGCCATATAAATGTTTTTGGTGATTCTCTGTACAGATTATCTCTGATAATAATGAAGTAAATTATTTAAAAACATTTTCATGTATTATTTTGGACGGAAGATTAATTTGAGAAATTCTTTATATAATAGATTAATATCATTAAATTTCAGTCATGTATAAATATATTGTGCCGCCAAGTATACAGCCAAATTTGTATAAAAAAGGAGGTTATTTTGAAGAATTCAAATATAATTTACAGCACAGATTTTCCCATCTATTTTTTGTAATTTTCCTATAGATTAATACCTTGGAAGCATCCCAATGTATGTTTTTTTTTACTGTCCACGCATTCCATGAGCATATATGACCATCAGACCAAAACCTATTTATTTGTTTTGTCTAATAATAAAATAATAATAATATCTAATAATGTGAGATGCCATTCTTCTTCCTTCCACTTTTGATCCTTTTTTTTTACAAAATTTTATTAATTTTGTAGATGATGTTGAGTAGAAGTATTCTTCATCACAAAATATATTATTATGTGAACAATTTTTCTCTACACTCTGTACAAAACATCAAAATATATATGTTGTGTATATAATTTTTTTGGACAGTGTGTTAAATGGACATATAATATAGAGGAAAAACCTCACATATACAAAGATTTATACATAAATGTATAGTACATAGAAAATATTTTAACAAGAAAAAATGTGTATACATTTCTATGTGTGGTACCTATCTATGGTATTGTATATATACCGAAAACTGAATTTAATTTTACACAAATATGTACGTTATATATACGGATATGGTACAAATAATATTATATTGCTATAAGGATATATGGCGTATGTTATATATATATGGGCATGAACGATACAGAATATATGTATGTAATGTGTGTATATATATATATATATATATAAAAATAATATATAGCCCTGATGTTAGTGCTTGTTGTTGTTGTTGTTGTTGTATATATATGGTTGGAACTTTGAAATATATACCATATATATGGCATGTTATTGAAAATCAATATTACAAAAGCCGAAAAATATAATGAAACAAAATTTTCTTTAGTTTTTATATGAGCTTTGAATTTATTTTTTTTTTTTTCATATATATATATATTGTATGCGAGTAAGAGGAAATGGGGTACACATCAATTGTATATACAAAGTATTATATATACTCCTTATGTAGCTCCTTTTATATATATATATTAGAAAAAATGAAAAAAGTGTAAATATATATATATATATGTATAAAATGATATATGTATATAATTTCATATATAGATACACTTATATAATACATGTATATACTTTACTTTTATACACAATATATGTATATATATATAAGATATCATCTTATATAATAATATGTATATACAATTTTCTGAGTAGTATAAGGGATCGAAATCATTTATATAATATTGAAGAAGTATGAGAATTATGCGAATATGACACCCTGTCATACACTTTAAGGAGTAACAACAACGAGAATACTGAAAAAAAAAATAAAAAAAAATAAAATAAATAGAATCGGATGTTTTTGATAGCATTTGATATGTGCCAATATACAATATTTATAAAAGTTTACGTGAAAGACAACTATATGTGTACAATATAAATAAATAAAAATACATATAGTTATAGTTATATATACAAATACATAGGATATATATGGTACATATACCGAGTACACATAAAACACGAAAGAAATATTTCTGAAATTTTATTATGAAATTCCTTGAATTTATTTTTTGCATTATACATATTTGTGTACTATATAATATATATGATGTATCATATGTGTGTGTGTGTGTGTATATATATAAAAATAAAGATATAAAAAAAAATATCTACTAAATAAGAAAGAAAAAACTTAATTTAAGTCATATATGCGTATGGTATATAAATTTATTCTACCATATATATGCGGATATATTATATATTGTAGATATGTGCAAATGGAAATAGTATATCCCATATATAGGAATAAATTACATTTTCCTAAAGTCAATTTTACTGAGAGTTTTCACAAAAAAATATAAATATATAGAAAAAAAAAATATATATTCTATGAATAATTAATTAAATTTAAATTTTAAATTATGAATAAATTGTGTAAAAGATTGAAATCAATTTATTTAATTAATAATAAATTATAAATTAAGTATAAATTATATTAGATTATCTGTATAATATATGATTATATATATACCATGCCATCCATATACCATATATACATATACATTTAGTTAATTATCATCGCATCATTAAATTTCCATCATAATTAACCTTTATCGATTTTTGACTATATAATTTATGGTTTAGTGTTTTTTGAATTTTATATTTATAGAAAATATAATGTTTTTAAATTATATATCGCCTTAGCTTTAGAAATTAATTTGCCCAATATACCTATATATATATATATATATTGATAAAATAAGGAATTTACGAGCATAAATTCAACTTCACCGATAACATATGATATGATTAGTTTGTTTATTTTTTTTAAATATCTATATGTGTTTTCATTATTCTAGAATTCTATTTATTTAATTATATTTATGATAACATTATACAAATATACTTATTAGAGCTATGTTAAATAATTCCGGTTAAGTTACACTGAAATGCGATATCATCAATTTTATTTAAATAAAAAATAATTACTATATGTTTAAGTCATTAAACGAATTTTCATACGAGAGTATATCACTATACTTTATAATTTTCGATTGAAAGAGATTGTGAAGATATCTTGTACCATTTAGGTGAAATTTCATTATTTTCTTATACGCTAAAAATAATTAACAATTGTTCTATACATAATTAAACAATTATTCTATATATACAAAATGTTTCTTGACATGACATACGCATATATTGAATTTTGATGATGCGTTTAATAGTACAAGTTTATGTTTGAAGTATAGAAAATTGTGGAAACCATATATGGATTCGATAATATAGAGAAAAAAAACAATGTATATTCATTAATATGTGTGTGTTTTCGTTCAAGATATCGTGCAAAGAAAATGAGTTTAAAAATTATATAGCGTCTTAACATTATTAGTATAACTTTATTTTTTAACGATAAATAAATTAAATATCTATCGATGATAACTCATTTTAAGCTATATTATCGATACTATAATATATTACAGCTTTTTTATTTTAAACGCTATACAATGTAAAATAAGGTTTTAAAGATTTAATAAAATCGTATATATATAGACATTTTCTTTTTCACCATGATGAAATGTATATGGCTCGCGAATATGTTTATTATTTTTTCCGCAAAACCTCTATATTATTTATACGAGAAAATATAATTTTTTTTCATAAATATTAAAAAAGTATAAGCGCATGTTAAGGTTAATTTGAATCATTGTATAATAAATATATATTATAATATTATTATAATAATACTATAAACAATGTACATTTACTACACAAAGGACGAAATAATTTAAATGAAAATTAAACCATTCATTTATTTTTATATAATACACACGCAAACTATACTGTCATTGAAAAATTAATCAATTTTCCAACGATAATATAGATTTTATCATTATAGAATTTTTATTTAATTTTTTTTCTATCCAAAAATAATTTTTGTAAATAAATTTTCACATAACATTCAAAAATATTTTCAACTTATAATAATAATAATAATAATAATATTAATGAAATAATAAAGTTACTGGTAAAAATTACTTAATTATTAACAAGTTACTCAATTTTATCTCTCCCCACTATATTTTGCTGGTAATTATCTTATTTATCATTTTAATTAACTTTGTCTTATTTTTGTAAAATAATAACAATAAAAAACTGACAAACTTAAATAATATTATTATTTGGGTAGGTGTGTGTGTGTGTGTGTGTGTGTGTGTGATAATAAATTATTAATTGAAATTTATATATTTAAAAATATTAAAAATAAAACAAACAATAAAAAAAATACGGCTACTAAATTCACTATATGGAAAAATAAATTAATCTGAATTTAGCGGATGGTTTTTTGGTTTTTCTTTTATTATTTTAATTTTATTTTTAAAAGAAAACCAAAAAAGTTTTATATGTATTTATTTTTATGTTTATTACATTTTATTTATTATTATTATTTTTGGTTTTTTTTTTCTTTCATTATTATCATTTTTAGCAAATACATTATCAATAATAATAATAATAATAATAATAATAATAATATATAATATATTTTACATCTAAAATTTTTCCTAAATACTAATTTTGATTTTGTGCCTCCGATATTTTTTATTATTATAATTTTTTTCCTTTTTTTCTTTTATTATTAAATAATTAATTTATAATAACTATAGATTATATTAATAATGCTTAAATAATAAAGAAAACAAAAAAAAAATAGAAAAAAATAAATAAATAAATAAAGTATAAGAAAATATTAAAAATTAAAAAATAATTTCAAATATTATATATGCGAATATAAATTATTTTATTAATTAGTAATAATAATAATAATAATAATAATAATAAAAAATAATATAATGTAATATTTAAAGAAATATATATAGAAAAAAAAAAGAAATAATAATAATTAGTTAAATAAATTTTAATTCAAATAATTTAGTTAATTATTTATTTTTTATTTATTTTTTTTATATGTAAAAAATATTTTAACTTGTAATTTAACAATTTGATTTTTGCTCATTTTGTATTATGTTTTTTTTTTTTTTTTTTTAATTATTATAATTTATTAATATTTTATTTATAATGTACGTGTAATTGTTGTGTGTTTGTGTGTGTGTGTGTGGAGGTGTTAATATTATTTATTTTAATATTAGATGTTTTATATAATATGTGTTTTTAATATTTTTTATAATTTTTCGTAGTAATTATTTTTCCATTATATAATTAAATTACAGAAAACAAATCTATTTATATTTACTGGAAAAATATTATTATCTTTTCATAATTTGTAATTCGATTGAAATCGAAAAGAAGAATCAGTTTAATTTTTAACGCACAGATTAACATACGCAATTAAATGAAATATTTGCCTGAATTTTTAAACACAATGCAATCCATATACCGAAGAATAGTTCAATATGAGAAATGAGAAAACTACAATTTTTTTTATATTCTTCAATATACAGGGTGTCGTAGTCAGCATAGTTCAAATGAATATAGGGTCTGTAGCTGGGATAATAAAATTAAAAATTCGAAACGAATGTCAAATGATTAGTCTATGTATAATTTTTTACAATTTCAAGTTATTATATGCACTAAAATCGAAAAATAATTTTAAAAACATAAGAAATATTTAGAATATACAAAAAAAAACTCAATTTTTTAACCATTTTTCAATACAACAAAAATTACAAATGACTTCAAACAATTTCTAATACATTATTGTCACATTGTTATTTTTTATCTGCCCAGCTAATAAACATCCTCTTCGTTTGGACTATATGCTCACTGGAACTACCTGTATACATTATATACTAATATGTTCCAAATTTTCTCTTATTATTATTATATTTTATCTTATATCTATTGTTCTATTTAATGAGAAAACAAATATATTCTGTTTATCAAATCAAAATGTTTTTATATCAATAAATTGTAATCAAATTATTTAAATGAATAAATCATCATTATTATTTGTGTGTGGTATAGTAAAATAATTTGGGAAAATAAACAATTAATTAATTAAACATATACGTAAAGTAAACCATACATTGTGTAAAGTATGGATGGAGTAGGTCTATCGTTAGGTACGTACATACAATATTATTAAATTTGTATATCTATGTAAAACAATAAAAACTCAAATAATTTAACGTGTATAATATTTACTGCGCGATAAATTTTATATCCAAAATATCAACTAAAAATAAAAAAAAAAAAAAAATGGAAAAAGTAAAATAAAAACAACATCTGTTATTGGACAAAAAATAAAAAAAATAAAAGCATTAGAAATCACAAAATTTAATTATAACAAACACGTCATACACAAATTTACTTGTACATATAAATTTTTGTGTGTATATCTCTTGTTTGTTTTTATTTTCCGTATTCTATCCACTATATCGCAGTAATTCGATTTGATGGTGACAACAAACGATCAAAAAAAATAAAATAAAATAAAATAAAAAAAAAAAATAAAATAAAATAAAATAAAATAAATATTCTAGATATTGATTTTTTTTTTTTTTTTTATTATTATTATTATTAAAAATATTGTGTTTTAGGCCATAGATAAAACCGTATTATAGATATATTGAAACAACAATAAGGCAAAGCAAAAAAAAATAATATATATATATATATAAACGTATACAGTATAATATGTCCGCAACAATCAAACCAAAAATATTAATTCCATATTATATTTATAGTAGGTAACACCACCACCAACCACCACCATCAACCACCCACCCACCCACTTGGCAATACCTTCATAACACCAACACCGCCGCTGTACACACACCATCTATCTATCTATCTATCTCTCTATATATTTTATATATATATATATATATACACCTATAATGTATAATATTGTACCTATACAATATTTATTTTTTTTTCTATAGCGTATGTGAAGTATTTGAAACAATAATCTTATCAAAGTATTTAATCAAAAAAATATAAAATAAAAATGAAAAAATGAAAAAAAAAAAAAAATGAAAATGAAAATGAAAATGAAAAATAAAAAAATGACATATGAAAATTTATCAAGTTATAATCAAAAATTATTGTTTTATATATTTTTTTTTTTTTTTTTCATAAATATAATATCTATAATCACCATCATATGAGTGTTGTAATGAATGTGTGTGTGCGTCAGTTATAAATAATTGTAATGAGTATTATAAACAGAAAAAATAGTATATGTAACATATAATGTATATATTAAAATAAATACCTATCTATATATACCATATATAACATATATATAGAACTATAGATATATGTATAGAGATATTGTGTATAGAGTCGTGCACATATTATAAAATAAATTGTATGTAAACATATATATATAATATAGAAATTTGTATAGAGAAAAATTATATATTGAAAGTAAAAACTCACGAAACCTTTAAATATATGTATACAATTTGTGTAGGGTAGTTATTATAACCATTAGTTGGTTAGCGGTTGGGGGTAGGTAGTCTCATTCGTAATATACTAAACATACCACACACAAAACTTATGGAAATTAAATGGAAATTTTTTATTTATAATATTGGAAAAATAAATTTTTTGGTTTTTTTTTTAAATGATATTACTTCCTTTTTTATTTGAAATGAAAATAATAATTTTTTATATATATATATATACGTGTGTTTTTGTACTACGCACGTATATTTATAATATTGTTTAGTATTTTGAATATTTTATGTAATTCAAATGATTACTTTAACTCACTCGCCGTACATTATATCCATACATATATGAAATATATATGTATTTATAAGTATAACTATATATATTGTAGTAAATATTATAATGTCCTAATTAAATTGAATAAACAATTATTATACCTTTTCTTTTACCTATATATAATTTATTAGGGGTTATATTATTGTTATCACGCGGTGGTAAAAATAAACAAAGCAGAACATTACGATATATATAATATAGACTAATAAAATTTATTGTTATATTTATATAAATATTATATAGCAAAATATAACTGATTATAGTTAAATAGTTGTGTATTACCTATGATGATGGTACATAATAATCAGAGGTATCATATTAATTTTTCGATTAGGTAAATAAATTCTATTTTCATCCCTATAGTTAATAGTTTATCGTTTAAATTTTAATTTTAGCAAAAAAAAAATGATAAAATCATAAATGTATGCGATACAGAGCTATATGCATAATAACCGAAATTGCGAATGAAATATTTTTACTGTGAAAAAGTTGTTAATAATTAATTGCACAACTTCAAACTTCAACTGTATGTCAATGATTTTTTCTTTGAATTTAATAATTAATAATTTTTTTCTATAATGAGATCATTAATAAGTTTGACAGTTTTGGCTGGTGCCTACAATTGTGACAATAGCATGATTAATTGTAGAAGCTAAGATTCAACAAAATTATCTAAATAAGCTAATAATATATATTGCGTGTGTATATCGTGTATGCGAACATATGACCCATTGAATATATCCACGTAAATATAATATACGTATCTAAATGAAATTATGTATAGTCATTCCTATATATACTGATGACGGGGAATCCACGTAAAATGACATTAATCTTCACCAGATATTTTTTTCCCATATTTTAAATTTGCTCTATGATAAATATTTACAATATATCTTGAGTTTCCGTATTACTCCAATATAATATATATATACAATATATAATATATAAAGACGTACATATACGTTTAATGATGAAAAACTATGGTGATAGCATTAAAACCAATTATTAATTTTTAATTATAATAGCATTTTGCATATAGTAGTGCTTATCAAAAAAACAAATTTCTCTACTATATAAAAGTACATGCAAATTATTAAATCAACGTGCCCACGTGACAAAATCAATCGGGATAAATTTCAAAAGTTTTAATTCAAATGCATTCTTCACTTTTTTTTTTTTTTTTTATATAGGATTATTAAAACACAACAAAATTTTTAAAATTGAAAATTCGTTAAATTTCAAATAAAATTTCGATAATAATAAAAAATAAATTCGCTTTTCTAATATGACGAAAATAAATTCAATTGTTTTTTTTTTTTTTTTTTATTTGACACATTTATAATTTCCATTTTTTATTATTGTGCGTTGTTTTGTGTGTGTCACGTCGTAGTAAATGGAAAAAAAAGGGAAAAAGAAAAAATAGAATTTCAATCATTTAATTAATTTATACTTAATAATTAATGTAAAGTGGATAATTTATTATTTTAATTTATAAACATAATATTAATATTTAATATTATTTATAGTTTTATTTCCAATATATGTTATTACAGTGTTTATAGTTAATTTAGTGTGTGGGTGTGTGTTTAAGAAATTTCTGTACAATAAATTTTTACTTTCTTTTTCCCTTGCTTTGTTAATAATGATGTGTAGTAAGTACTCCTCATTTCTCTATGTTTTATACATTAAGAATATTTAAATATTATAATTGTTTTAATTATTTTTATTAATAATTGTTTCACAACAATTATCAATTTATTCAATTATTAATTTTATTGGAAAAGATTGTACGGATTTTTTGTTTTTTGATAACATATGAATTTTGACTTTTTTCTATGCACATAAAAAAAAACGTATCTGATTGTGTTCTGTGAGACGCCATAATTGAAATTTTTATACAGCATTTATTGTTATTGTTGTTGTTGTTGCTGCTGCTGTATTGTATTTATGTTTATTAGTGTACCAAATTGAAAAAAAAAGAAAGAAAATAAATATATTCTGATAACATCACTTATTTAAATTGAATTATCATTTTTCTTAATAATAATAATAACAATAATAATAATTATTATTATAATAATATTAATATTAAAATTAATTTCTTTTTTTTTTCTCTTTTTAACTATATAGAATATTTGTGAAATGAAATTGCATATAAACTTATGTAAAAAAAAAAATGAAACAGCTGTATGTGCAGAATAATCGTTCATCTATTACCGGCACACCTAATACGGCTGATATGGCGAAAAGTTAATGGGTGAGTACAATTTTTTTCATTACATTTTAATTATCGTTTATATCGTTTAATCTATTACATATTTATATATAAATTAACATACATATTATATACACATATATTTGATATTTATAATATAAGAAAACATTGGATATATATAATTCAGCCAGTGTCAAAAATATTGATACAAATAAATTATCTTAAAAGTGTTATCTGAATTATAATAATAATATTGAAAATTGATTGAATGTCATTCATAAAAATTAAGTATTTATGAACTATTATTCCTATCAGTAACAGGATGGTGTCGGTAAATACTATATATATTACTGCCATCGCTGGCATTACATTTAATTAAATTCAATATTAAAACGATTATGATACTTTAGAAGATTAGATAAATACCATAAACTATATGAAAAATCTAATGAATTCTGCAGTTGTTTTTTTTTTTCATATATCGTGTATCGCGATTGATAGCACATGTATCTCAATACAAACAATACAACATATAGGTTATAATTATACTATATAAAAAGAATTATATATACATAAACACAGAATTGTTAGTATCTAATCACGATAATTCTAATCTGCATGCAGTAAATATAGTCAAATGAATTATTCTTTTTAAATGAATTTATAAATATTTTCATATACAATCTCGAAACTCTAAAAAAATAGTCTAACTTAAACGTTCCAGCGAAAAAAGACTTGAATATGTGAATATGAATTGAAAAATATTTTATCCTGTAATTTATTATAAATTATTAAGTTTTATACATAATGTAATAATTCATTTTACAAATATCCAGAGAGATACATACTCGTATTCAGTTAAATGATACATTATAAATTATGTTGTGTTTATTTTTTTTATGTACATTTTATTAACAAACAACAAATTATTAAAAAAAAAGAAAAAACCGTATATATCCTTTTAACCTTTATATTTACAATTCCCTTATTAATCCATTAATTACACGGTAGTTTTATATAATAGACACGACACAATGCAGGGTTATAATCTCTTATATTTTTATACGCGTATATTAATAATGTGTGACATATGTCAATTCAATTTTAATTTTTAATAATATAAAAATAAATGATTGTCGATCGAAGTAGACAAAGAACATATAAACATATTGGAAAAAAAAAATATATTTATAAATTTATATATTCTAAATTTCTATTCAATTTTTCAATGTTTACCCCATTTTTATGTTTTTTTTTTAAAAAATAAAATAAAATCATAATAATATAAATTCTATGCCAGCTGTAAAGAGATTATTTACATTTTTAATATACCATATTGGTATATGTTATTTATATACGCATATATACGAGAGAGTATATATTCTTATATCCAAATAAATTTAAATATAAAAATACCGAACTTATGTAACTGCGATACTGTATTTTTTTTTTTTTTTTTTGTACGTATATATACTTTGAAAAACATGCAGCATAATGAAATCGATGCAATCACTTACTCACATAAAATATATATTCTATTCTATAGTTTATAAATTTTATAAAAATTAAACAACAAGTTGTACACGCGTGCGGGGTACGTATTGATAATAAACCATTATATTTCAAAAAAAAAATGTCCCAATTCAAATATAATAACTCTTTCCCTTTTCTTTTGGAATTATTTTATTATTTTGTGTGTTTTTTTGAAATCCCTTATATATTTGAAATTTATTTTTCCACAAATTTATAGTTTTTTTTTTTTTTGCCAATTCATGGATTTTCAAAATTTAATTGGAATAAATAACAATAAATTGTACACATGCGCTAGCCGCTCATCGAATTTATTTTAAGTAATGTATATGTATTTATATATGGTATGTACAAATGTAACGAGTATATTTGTATTATATACATTAAAATATAAAAAGAATTATACGCAGATGTTTTAAAATAACGACTGAAAGGGGTTGATTGTTATTTTAATATGAATATTTATTTTATTTATTTTTTTTTTTTTTTATCTTATTTTGATTTTTAATACTTTATAAACACAACATCATTCTGACAATATAAAATACAAAATACGAGTACATATCATCGCATATATTTTATATATATTTTATATATATGAAATCGAATTAAAAAAGGATAAAGGGGAATTTGTTTTGTATATAAAATAAAATAAATTTTCACACTAAAAATTTCAGATTTTTGGAAATAGTGTTATACAAAAACTATAAATATATATATATAAATATATCATGTTTACGCACGTACGTACGCATAAGTGAATGCGATAATATAATGGCAATAAATAAGCTTATGTGCAATAATTCAAATAAAAATTGTAAACAAAAATATTTTTGTTGTGAAATGGGGTGAAAGTGTTTTTAGATTTTTTATTTATTCAATTTTTTTTTTTTTTTTTGTGAATTCATTATGAATTTTCCTTTTTTTTTTTTTTTCTTTCTATTGTTACATTATTAAATGTAATGTCGTGTGCTATATGTTGTCACAATGATTCATATATATATATATATATATAAACCAAAGACTATATATGAGACTATACGGTACGTATATAATTAAAATAATATACCATCGCCCTTCTTAATCCTTTCTAAATTTTACTTTTTTTTTTTTTTTTTTGGGTATTTTTTGACAAAAATTGAACGGATTTGTTTAATTTTTTTTTTGTCATTAATATGAAAAAAAAAAAAAAAAAAACTCACTGGTGTGTGGATATGTAATTTATTAAACTAAAGCTAAACCTATAATTATTTAATATTGATAGAAAATATTATCGATATAAATTTGGAAATAATATAACATTTATATATTGATTGGTGTAAAAAAAAAATAATAATAACGTATTTTTATGAGATAATACCCGCGTATTTTATTGTTACGGGTGTATTTTAATGTAAATTATAATAAAAATATATGTATGTTCTTATTAAATGTATATTTTTTGCAGCTTTTCATTTAATTTCACATACAACAATAAAAATGTTCGTTTATAACAAAAATACATACAATTGCATGAAGAAAGTAATTTTGTTGAAATTATCAATTCAATTAAAAAATGGTAAAATACCAAAAAAAAAAATAATTCATCAATAGATATAATTTTAATATCGAATCACTCCTATCATTATAAGGAATTCACTTAATACCATTAAGACGATGGTAAAAAGGGGTTTTCGCAAATGATGGAAAATATTTTTAGATTGAAATAGAAATTATACTATTAATTAAAATGAAATTATAAGTGATTATATTTAATATTTTAATCTTATTTAAAAAAGTAATACTTTTTCTCGTTCTTTATTATTTTTATACACAATATATTATGTAACCGAATATATTTTCGTTCAACCATCGTTATGTTATGTAAATAAGAAAATATTTCTATATCCATAAAATAAATATTTAAAGCAGACATAGGAATAAATTTTCCAAAATAGCGCAAGAGAAAAACCAAAAAGTAAAATGATTCAATAAAAATCAAATAAATAACATAAGAAAATCTTTCAATCTTATTAAATCACCTTTTATCCGACTTTTGTATTTATTGTATACATTTTACAGTCTTTCTCTCTATACATATTTTTTAGATTTAAAATCGTTGCTACATCATATTCAATCAATTCTATAAATATGGTATTGTATATGTTTTATTTTTTATTATATTGTTATATTCAAAAAAGTGGAGCTTATAGAATCTATACGAAACATTTATAATACGGTCAAGTTTACAAAAATTCTTCGGGATGAAACTATTTTATAATTTACTAATTGGTCTGCGTTAAAAGATGCTTATTTAATTCCTTTATTTTTTTATATGAATCATATTAGTGCTTAATGGTTCGTGCTGTATAGACATTATTTCTAAGATAACCGTTTTATTTTGTATTCTATAAACTTAACAAATTGTAATTGAACCGATACTTCACCTGTTTTGAAAATGGAAAAATGCATATAAAAACATCTTTTAAATTTAAGAGATTTAATTAATTTGTTATATTGCTTTTATTCATTACATCATTTATGTTTTCCTATATAAATTTATTACAGTCATGCGGCAACCGAATATTATTGTTATATATTTTTTGTATATTATTTAACATTTATAAATTATTAATGTTGTAATAAAAATCTATTTTTTTTTGTCTGACTATTTCTTTTCGGATTACATGATGATGAGTCTATGTGTATATAAGTATAAACTATAAAATATAATAATATACCAATTTATATATTAAAAATATTCAATTATCGTTCAATAAATTTATAAATAATTTGATGGCGAATTGAATATTTGAAATGTGTATGTATTGCAGTATAGGTTATAGGTACTTATAATAAATTATGAAAAGAACAATTCAATCAACCAACATCAATGTTATATTTTTATTTATTATGTTTTTTTTATTTTTTTTCAAAATAATTTCTTAATGTTCCGATTATCAATATATTTAGTTATGTTATTTAATGTTATATGTTTACATTCAAATATCTATATTTAGAGTTTATAGTTTTGTAACGCACACAGAGCCCTACATAAATATTATAAATATAGAGAAACAAAATGTTATGTATGTTTATGGTACACCCTGGCCACCATGAATTTATCTATATATTATAATAAATACATAGTACGTATATAGTCATATTATAACCTAAATACAATTTATCGAAATAGAATATATTTGTATGTACTGTAAGAATAATATATCAATATTTTTGCAATAAATATTTTGTTTTTTTGTTTTTTTTTTGACTCAAAATATATTCTTATAATATATGACGATAATCTTTATTAATATGTAATAGATATAATATGTTTATCTTTGTTCTTATTATATATATATATATGGTATGGTATATATTTTATAGTTTATATAGATTGAGTATTTGATCTTAAAATAATACACTCTTAAATCAATAAAAAAATATAGATGTTATACGTGATATTAATACAATATAAATATTAAAATAGAAGAAAATATTTCACTATTATAATATTATTAAAAATTGTTTTATTTTGTCAGTTTATGTAAGAATTGAATATAATCATATGTGACATTTTATTTGAAATATTATATTAGCAATTGTTTTTAAATATCTATTTATCGTTAAAAACTATCCGTTTATAGTCCCAATGATGGGCAAATGTTATATAAAAGTCCAGGTACACGGATGGATAATGAAACACATCATTAAAATATAAGCACGTGTATGTGAAATTTAATTAATAATTTATAAATGTCAATAAACGTTTAACATGGTCCATCATGTTCTAGTTTTTTTAATGCTCGTACCAACACACAAATATACTGTGTATGATTTTATAAGTAATAAATATTATATAGCAACATTTTAAATAAACATAGTTGATTTTATGTATATACACTTTTCATACTGTACAATTAACGATTACACTATATTATAAGAATATCAAGATACAAAAAACGCACTTGAACGATGTTTATATGTAGGCCAGTAACTAACTATAAGTAAACCAGTTAAAGATGCATAAATACATATAAATAAAAGTATATTGTATATTATATAATTAATTAATTTATAAATAAACACAAATTCATTAAATTTTTATAAATATATACTCAAACGATAAATATAATAATAATAATAATAATAATAATAATAATAATAATAAAAAATAAAAATTGCATAGCCCATTGTCTCAATCGAACTACCCCTAAATTGTTTATAATATAAATGTACCTATTTAATTTAAATTAAATATTTATTTTATTGCGATTTTGCGAAAACAAATATTATCATACGAAAAGTTTATAAATTTGTTTATAAAATTTATTAAAAAGATTAAAAAAATTATTAAAATATTACTATTGTCACATATTTATCTTTTTTTTGTTTTAAGGATAATGTATAGACAGGGTTTTCTTTCCATGTTATGTGTGTGTGTGTGTGGGGGGGGGGGGTGTGTATGTGTGGGGTGTATACTTGTCTTTATGTATAATTGTTTGGTGTAAAATTTAATAAAATTTATTATTATGTAAATATTTTTTAATTTTTATTTTTAATTTAAATTACAAGTTTTATATTTTTGTTTCTTTTGTAAATAATTTATTTTGTTCAAAAAAAATTCTTATTAAAATTTTTGTTATTATTAATTTTTTTTTTTTGTTTTTCTTCCTTTAATTTATTTTGAAATAAATATAATTATATAATTTTATTTTTATTTTAATTTTTTGTTTTTTTTTTTTTTTGCTAATATCTAAAAACTATATAATTTTATTTTAATTTTAATTAAGTTTTTTTTATTTATTTTTTTTTTTTGGTTTTTTTTTTCAATTTGAATTTTATAAAAAGAAAACTTTTATAGTAAATATAAATATTTACTAAAATGTATTTTATTTTTATATTATTATATATTTTCAATTTCATTAATCATTCTTTTGTATTTACTTTTAATTATTTTTTGATTTTTGCTCATTTTTTAAAGGTACTTGAATATATTGTTTTTTTTTTTTTTTTTTTTTTATTTTTTTTTTTAATTATTTATTTTTTGAATACGTTTCATTTTTTGTTGTTGTTGTTGTTGTTGTTGTTGTTTTTTTACTTTAGTTAATTTGAACTATATATATATATATTTATATTGAGGAGAATCTTTAATTTAATTGATTATTGGTTGGTTGTTTTTTTTTATCTTTATTTGGTTATTGCACTCTGTTTTGAATATGACATTTGTATGTGTTACAAAAAAAAAAAAAAAAAGTTTGTTTTAGTAATTCAAGTCACAAAAATGTTACAATTTTAGTTTATTTGTTTTTTATATATGTTTTTTAATTGGTTTTTTTTCTTGTCAATTATAATTTGTAATATTCTTCTGTTGTGTGTGTCTCTTTATTTTAATCTATACTCTTGTACACGTCGTCGTCGTCGTCGTCGTCGTCGTCGTCCTCGTATATGCGGTAAAGAGATCTGTTTGCATTTACACAATCTTTTATCTGATAAGATTACGCACAAACAAAAATTTTACACACTCGTGTATAAGTAGTAGCTTATATAGATAGTTTTGGTACTTAAAAAAAAAAAAAAACTATAGTATATATAAAAATTCCAATTTCCATAATATTTTAATATATTTTATTCTAATTCAATTGTTTAAAAAAAAAAAAAAAAAAATAAATAAATATTTTATTGCATATGTTGGAGATGAAAGAAAAAAAATAATTTTTTTATTTTTCTATCGATTTTCTCCCTACTTACGCTATACATGAAATACATGAAATAAAAACAAATTTTGTTATTATGTTCCAGTTCCATATATGTATACAACAATAGCAATATATTTGATTTTGCATAATTTATTTATTTATTTTATATGGTGTGTTTTTTTTTTTGCTCATGTATTAGAAAATAAAAAAGAAAAACGAATTTTATATATTACTTTTTGTAATGTTATTATGAATTTTTTTGTTTTTTTTCTTCAAACTCATAGGAAATATTTTTATTCGCGAAGGAAATATACAAATATAAAATTTAAATAAGGTGATTCAAAAAAATACAAAACTAAAATGTTTTTCTGTATTTATTTTATAATTTCTATTTCTTATTTATTATATGCGTGACAAAAATGATAATAACATATTATAAATTAAAGAAATGTTTTTATTTAATAAAAATAAACAAAAAAAAAATATGTGCATATTGTGTGTAAAAATAAACTAATTTACATAAAAATGTCTCACTCACCACATACCACCACCCTATTTTAATTTAATTTTATGTTGTATCCACACAAACGCACACAATTTTTATGTATTTATTTTTATATTTATATAACTTATGTAATATGTGTAAAGTTATATAATATATATATATATATAAAGTTAGATTTCTATTTATTAAGAGGATGAGAATTTTTTTTTTATTATTATATATACGACACACAGTGTTGTACACAATCGGTTGAATTGCGCATATATATAAAAAACTTAAAAATGTATGAGATAGATTGGACTTGAAATTCCATATACCAACACTATATATATATATATATATAGGTTAAAGTTGTTGGTAATATACGATGTTCAATGGTATTCAATATATTATAGACTGTGTAAGATTCGCGGCTAGAACAAGACTATAACTAGTATTTATCTGTAATAAATTACTTTACTTTAAAGTCGAACTCTTAATAAGGATTTAGATTGGAAACAAATTTAATTGAATATTTCCAATTCAATATATATGATTTAAATATATTAATATACTTTGTTTATGTATATTATGATTATGTGATAAATATATACCATCATAAGAATTTAATAATTAAATTGCATCTACCACGAGATGTATCACTTATAAACACTAAAAAATCTCAAGTATATTTTAGTTACATTAAAACATTTGTTTGTTATTGTTTTGCACAAGACTGTATATTTTACTATTTTACTATGTATACGCATATATGATGATGAAGATCAAAATAAGAGTATAGTACACATAAATGTACATATTTATAGTGAATGGTCTTCTACTCCATTTATATAAATTTCTCATATATATATATATATGTATGTGGTTGGTATAAAAGTATACTTGTATGGTATATATATGGTATGGAATATCAAATAATATATATTTTGGAGAAAAAAAAAGCATCATATAGTCCAAACAATCATATAAATATAATTTATTAGAGGGTGAATATTTTCGTAAAATTCTGAAAAATCAGCATACCGTGTCCATTTTCATGTAATAGATTTTTAGTTTTTTGCTTCTTTGTGTTCGGATATGGGGATTTTTTTTTTATATTTTGTTATATTACATCACATGTATAATATATAGCATTAGAAATTTGTTTTCTTATATATATATATATGTATAGACACTGTAAGGAAGCAGGCTCTATATATTCTATATATATATGGAAAATATATAGTATACTACAAAATATTTTTATATGTAAATTTATATATATGTAAATAGTATATGTGTAGTATTATATATTGAATAAATTTTGTAATATATAGACAAAAAAAAAAACAAAATAAAATTTTTCAGAAAATATAATGGACATATTCAAATTATTTTATATTGTTCAAAAAAGCAAAAAAAGAAATACATATGGCACGTGACAATTTTTTTTAAATGTTCATTTTTATAATATATTAAAATATTATATATGCGTAAAAATATAAAATTTATTAATATAAAATGTTTCCATATAAATTATATTTTTTTTTAGAAAAAAATTTAATTATATGCTGTGGTGTTTTGTTATATGAAAAGAAAAATAAAATAAAATAAAATATGTTTGAGGGTTTTTGGTTTTTTTTTTTGTGTTGGACGCGTGTGATGCAAAATTGTCGATGAATCTATTATGCAAAGTAGTAAAACAAAAATAAAAATAAATATATTAATATTTTAGAAAAATAAATAAATAGTTTCAATGTGATAAAAATTCTATATTCTATTTTAAAAAAAATATACAAATATGTGTTAAATGTGTGCGGCGATTTTTATTCGGTCATATTTACATTTATATCATATATATGTAAGAGACATGGCAAACATAGTCGTCGAAATAGGATTATAATTTTCTATAGTATATAAATAACTTGACAATAAAACCACATAGTTTCTTGAAAAATAAATTCACTTAGAAATTTTTCAGACAAAGTCATATTTATTACTAATAAGATACGACTTTTTTTTTTTTTTAATACACTTTCAAATGTTTAAACCGGATCTTTAAATGTTTAAGAAAAATATATTTTAAATTTAGAGCAGCATAATTTTTATCACATAAAATTTTCTAAATACTTTTTTTTTATATATAAAATTGACTGTATACATTAAAATTAAAATTCATTCATAATTGAAAAGTAACCAGAATTGGACAAAATAGACAAATCATCTTTAACTTTTTTTTTGTTTTTTTTTTAATATTTCATTATTATGAAATTGTTTTGCTCTAATACATACAAATCACTTGTAAATTATATTGAAAATGAAATAATATATTATTTATACAAATATTAATTCATTAGATATTGATTAATTGTTCATAAAAATAATTAATTATTGTCTAATGTCTTTTACAATACATATATACTCAACTCCTTTCATATATGGTCAACCGTTTCTTGTAAGGCCAAAATCTCATTGAAACATTTACATAAAAATTATATTTAATATTCAAAAATTGATTATTCATGCAAATATCCTAATTATTAATTTGGTTTTATTATATTCTTTATCAAATATAATTTTCAATTTAACATATATAGAAATGAAAAAAAAAATAAATAAATATATTTATTATAACGTTTCGGGGGGGACAGCTGCGTTTTACATATATTTTATCAAAAAAAAAGAAAAAAACTAAATAATAACTAAATAAATGAATAATAATAAAAATAATGAAAAAAAAGTAGAAAAAAATGCGTATGCTCATAAATGAAATCAAAACTTTTTTGTTTGATTGTCGATTTTATTGTATTTTCGTCTAGATATATTCAAATAATATTAATAATAATAATAATAATAATATAAAAATATTCAAAAATTAATGTTATATAAAAATGAATTGAAAATATGTATATAAAAATCAGGGTCATCAGCATATATTTTTACATATTATAAAATATATACTCTACAACATTTCACGTGGATATAAGGTCATTTTTTTTTTTTTGGTTCAGTTCAAAAAAGAAAAAAAAATAAATAAAATAAAAATTTTGAAATGCAAAACAACGCACGCAATGCTGCGGCGCAAGCATCCCTTCAATTTCAATTTTTTTTTTCCATTTCTATATGTATATTGAATCTCAACCACCTTATTATTATATATTGTATATATTTTTTCTCATCTAATAATTTGTATATAAATATATATATATCGCCTATATATACATATATGAATTAGGGCAATTTAAGTAACATATTATATATTTATGGGGGTTATTACATCATATATATATAGTATGTTAACATTAACTATATATTTGAAGAGAACAACAAAACAAAAAATTCGACTATTTAATACGTAATTTTCTATGGATGTCCATTAGTTTATAAATGCATTTTTAATTTTATGCAACATTTTCTTTGAGAACACACACACACACATTTACACATATATAGGCTATTTTTTGTAATATATTGTATCTACAATATAATACTATATTATATTTGGAATAACGATCATTTTAATTATATTATTTATGTACGAATGAAATGAATTTTTTTTGTTAAATTGATGAAAATATAAAACCTATAATATATTTTTGTATTTAGAATAAAATATATTTTATATATAATAATGGAAATAAATTTTATAATAAAAAACTATTAAAATTATTTAAGTTAAGACACCCGTATATTTTTTATTTTTTTTTTTTTCAATCTATAATAGTGATGTTATATAGTTTTTTTCGTTTTTTTATTGTACTACTACTACTACTATATAACGTAAAAATAAAATTATAATGTATATGCTTTTTTGAATCATTCAAATGTTAGTATATAAAATGTACAATGGTTTCCATATTTTTTTTTAGAAGATATTCAATAGTTGTTTGAATATAATTGATTATTTTTTTTTTCTCTTAATATTATCACCAATTTTTTTTTTATCAAATTCACAGTGAAAAATTCACATATGCAAAAATGTCGCTATATGATCGACGTGCTCGCTGATTTTAAATATATATATTTATATAAGTAGCAGAAAATGTGAAAGTGCCGCAACATTTCTTAGAAAATTATATTAATTTTGTCATATATCATTGTAATATACACATTGAATATAAATTGGAGCAATGGCTATAAATTATATTTGAATTTTCCATTCAAAATCTACATATGATAGCATATAATTGAGGAATTCATAGTAACATGATAAATAACATTTGGAACATCTGGGTTCAGTAAATCTTCTTAATATACCAAATTGTCAATTTTTTATTCAAATGGTAAAAATGTCTTCTTTTTATAATATCGCACCACGTTAAACGTAGGTCACGCCGGTTATCTCATGCTATTCAATCGAACTGTGCAGTTGTACTAGATTGTATTGTATTAAAAGAAAACAAACAATTTTTACTCAACGCACATGTAAATGTGGCTTTTGAAAGTTAAATAAAAAATGAAAATATTATATGCTTTTTATATATGCGCCATATAAAATTATATTGATAAACATCAATTTTGTTTTAAAAAAATATTATCATAATCATAAATGATAAAGATTATTAACCCTTTCAAATACATCATTAGATAAAATATTATGTAACAGCAGGATATAGGTAGTAAAAAAAAAATAAATAAATAAATAAATAAATAAATAAATAAACTACAGAAATATTAATACATATTTTGAATTATATACACGATAATGTATTTTTTTTATATGTAAAAAATTGTTGCGATTGCACTCACACATACACCGAAAGTGTCCCTTTGTTTAAGGTTTTTATGCAGGCTTTTTAAATGTAGGAAAATAATTTTAGAAATATGTAACTTAGCGTCTCAGAAAAATTGTTTTTACTAAATGTACATTAACTAGAAATATGAGCCTAATGTGAACATAATTTGTTTATCATCCGATTATAAATATACTAATTAATAAGAGAGACGGAAAGTTCAACATAGCTATAGCTTGTGGTTGTGAATATCCTTTAATTTTACGTTTAAAAATTCATGCAGTATTATTTAAAGTCGTGTATATATAATTAATATTTAAGAAATGTTATAGATAATTTACGAATAAATATCACTTTTAATGTTACAGCTATGAATTGTATGGTAAATTTACTTTATATGTATACACTAAAACACTGCGGTAATAATATAATATCACTATAACAAAAGCACGGGACAATTTGTCTTAATTATTTATAATTTTAATAGTTTTTTTTTTTTTAATTCATGCTAATAGTTTTTCTTTCTATTTTTATTTTTGTATTAATTTTTAATTTTTTTTTTTTACTAATGTGACGATCTCCAAATTTGTCCTATTGTGTAATTGGTCATTAATTTTTTGTTTATGTATATCATTTTAAGTGTTAATTATTTTTTTATTTATTATTATATTTTACCAAATATTTATTAAAAATTTATTTGTTTCGTTAAAAAATCTCCTTTGTTTGTGTAGTATTTCTTTTAATGTTTTTCTTATTCTTCGCGTTTTTATTTTTATATTTTTTTTTTTTTTTTTTAATGAAACATATATCAAATTATTTGTAATTTTAATTTTACATTTGTTTAATTATTTTATTTAATTAATATTAATTTAATATTTAAATTTATATAAAAGTAGTTACTTTATAACACTTCATATATCACCCGTTATTATATATTATAAATATATGAAATATTTAGTCAAATTTTTAATTTAATTATCTTTTTTTTATAACATTATGTTTTTTTTTGTTTTTTTCGCTTTTTTTTTGTATTTTAAATTAATTTTTTCATTATTATATATTATTTAATTTTAATAATTTATAGGTAAATTTAATTAATTTTTTTTTTTTTATTATTGAATCAGCAATTGCTAAAAGGCACACAGCTAAAATATTTTAAATAGAAATAGCAATTACCGACACTGTGGATTTTTGCAGGATCCATTAATTTTTTTGTTTTTTTTTTTTCTATAGTATTGTTAATTTTTGATTTTTTATTTTTATCATTTTTACTTTTTTCTCCCCCAAAAAAATAAAAACCCTTAATTGTTTTTTTTTTCTTTAATTTATGTGTATGTGTATGTAAAGATTTATATATATATATATCGTTTTTATTATAATTGTTTTTCTTTAATTTAAAAAAAAAAAAAAAAAAAAAAAGAGAAACCAAAAAATTACTAAATAAATCAATAAAATTTTAAAATACACTACAAAATAATATTGTGTATATGTTAAAAAGAAAAATAAAAATAAAAATTGTTTATTTTTGTATTTTTTTTTTTTTTTTGAAAATGAAAAATTTACTCCCTTAAAAACTACTTTACATTTTCTTTTCTTTTTTTTTTTTTTAATTTTTTTTTTCTTTTTCTCTCGTTTTTTTTTTTAATATTATTTTCAATATTTATTTTGATTAATTTTTGTTGTTTTTATATTATTCACAATCGAATTTGGAATGATTAGCGCTTTGCGCGTACAAAAAAGCCTCCCGTTGCCATATGTCGTTTATGCTATTTTCTTTTTGTAATTATTTAATTTATTAAAATTTTAGTTTTTTTATTATATTTTTTTTTTTTATTATAATGTCAAATGTGTAAATAATGTCTGTGATCAATTTTTTTTGTTTTTTTTTTTTCGGTTTTCGGTGTACTAAATTATTAAAAAAAAAAAAAAAAATGACTAGTGAGTGACTAGAAATGTATTTTTTTTTTTTAGAGGTTTTTGTTACTATGTTTGACTAGATAATTGTATATAAATATATATATTATGTGTTTCGGTGTGCTTTGAATTTGATTAACCTGAGATTTGTTTTTAGTTTATTTGTGTACTCAATTATTTATTATAGCATTTAAGTGATTTATGAAAATTATCCCTGAGAAATACATCTCGTATATGTATTTTAAGTGTATAAGTATACAAATTAATTTGATGTCCTTATAATTTTATATATAATTTTTATATCTTGACTTTAATTTTGACCACACAACGCCAACTTGTATTAGATCATACAGAAACTCCAAATAGCATATATATATGGAATTACGGTCGTTTCAATAATTATTTGACTATGATGATAAGCACTTTAAAAAATTAAAACATGTATACGAAAATGCATTACATTTAAAACCGTATTATCTTTATATTTTTCATTTGGGGAAGGATTCGTTAGTAGAGCTCTACAAAAATGTATAGCAAAACCAAAACCGAAAATATGATTAAAATTAATTTTGTTAAAAAATGAAATAAATAAAGACAAAAAATTTTTTTGTATACTAATTCTAAATTTGATAAAAGACAAATAAAAAATATGCATAAATATTTTTGCAGGATATTCGGTAATTTATAATCCGGTTTATTTATATTCCATAAATTATTTATTTATGATCGTATTTAAAAATGTCCAATTAAATGTATATCAGTAATAAAAATTAAAAGCAAAAATATAAATTAAAATTTGTCACTCATATTATTTATGAATAAATTGCAATTATATTTGTCGTATTTTAAACTATTTAAATTATAATTTCTGAATTGGAATTGGTGTTTAGAAATATTTTTCCGTAGCCTTGAGTAAGATAATGAAAAAATTATGTAGGAATTCATTGTTTAGATACAATGCCTATACGATACGATATGATTTAATATCAAATTTATTTGTAAATAGTTTACTATATATTAATTTATGCACTGTGGTTTTTTTTTTAAGGACACCATCGCTATATACAACAAATTCTATGGTTGATTTAATTAATCATAAATATATAATTGCAATAAAATATTATCATAAAAAATATGACAATAACTAAAATATAATCATTTTTTTTTTTTTGAGCAAAATTTATAAATTTAAAAATAATAATGATGAATGTTATTTTTTCCAAAATACTCTTAACATTTTTAAAATCTGCATAGTTTTGAATTTTTTTTAAATCTTCTGCGTATATTATTATTATAGTAATAGCAGCCAGCAGCCGCCTTATAGCAATTAATATATAGGGTCTGTAAATTATATTCAGTTTATCGCAATGTGGTGTCGTTGTCATAAAATGTGGGTCGAGCGAGTTTTTTCTATATTTGTGAAATTTTAATTATTTTATTTTATTTATTTTATATTATTTTTATTATAATATTATTTTGTTTAAGTAGGAACTTTGTTGAACATCACCATGTATATTATTTTATAAATATATAAGTTTAATATTTTTATTTAATTTATTTTTATTTACTATTATTTATTTTCTATATATTTTATTTTATTTTCAATTTTTTTATTTATTTATTTAATTAAATTATATAAATATAAAACTACAAATTACATCAACAACATTTCGATATATCATTTATTAAAAAATAAAAAAAAAAATTAAAGGATAATAATAATAATAATTATAATAATAATAATAATAATAATAATAATAATATAATAATAATTATAAAAAGGAAGGTATTAAATAAAATAAATAAAAAAAAATTAGCGTGTTGGAGGAAGGAGTTGTTAAAAAAATTATTTTATAAAAAAAATTAAAGTGTGACAATTTAACGGATTGTTTTTTTTTTTTTTTTTTTGTAATTATTATTATAAATTTTTCACTCAGTCTTTTCCGTTATAGTTTTTCTCTAAAGGAAAACTCTCTCAAAAAATAGCTATTGATTTTTTAATATTAAATTTTTTGTAATTAAAAAAAAAATAAAAAAAAAAAAAAAAAAGTAAAAAATAAACCGAAAAAAATTGTGATTTTGATTTTCTTTCATTCGTTTTTTTTTTTTTTTTTGGTTTTTCTTTTAAATTAAAATATTTTATAGTAAAAAATAAATTGTGTATTTTTAAAATCTATATTTTTATTTTCTTTCATTTTTCAATTAATTGATGATGGTCTTTTTCGATGATTTTTTGAATTTTTATTTTATTATATATAGAAATGCGTGCGATGAAATAAAATTGTACCGATTTATAGACTTTATACAAATTCGCTTTTAGTGATGCTCTTTTAATAAATAATAATTAATTTCCTAAATTAATAAAATATGTTTAACGCTTTTTTATTACAGCAATATTAATTAAATTATATGTAAATGATTTTTTTTTTTTATGTTAATAATTTATATTACAATTGCGTGGACCGATTAAATATTATATATTATTTCATTGTATAATATAATCAGAATGTTTTTCAAGTACTTTTTTATTCATTATTTTGTTATATTTAATTATATACTTTTCTAATGAAATTGGTAATTTTAATAATAAATATTATATGCGATTATCAAAATGAAAAACAAAATAAAAAATAAAATAAATTATTTTATTTTGTGACGCAATTTTCTATTTTTTTTTTTATCTATTTTATGTTTTCGGAGGATTAAATTCTCTTTTTTTTATTTTGCTGTTTAATTTTTATGGAAATGATATCTAATTATTTCATTTTTATACAAACAATTGATAAGATTTTATTCAGGTCTTTTTTTTTCTTTTACTGTGTGTGGTTGTAATTCCCACTTGTGCGTAATAAATTTATTCGAATCGTAAAAAAAAAAACAAAAAAAACACAGGCCGTAAATATTTTTTATAAATATTAATTTTTATGGAAGAATTTATAAATAATATTTTATAAAAATTCAAGTGTTTATGAGAATCCACTCGCGGCAACACAACTGAATTAGATAATATGCATAACTTCTCATATATTGTCTTGTTTTTAGAAAAAATTATAGTTTTTTGTTTATTTGGGAAGTTTTAATTATTATTTTTTTTATTTAATTTACTATAAAATAAAAAAGTATAAAAATAAAGGGGCATCACTAAAATGCATTTATAATATATTTCATACGCGCATAAACATTTTCATTTTGCAGAACAAATTTTATCAATTTTATTTAATTTACAAAGAAATTAATTAATTAATTTTATTTATCTACTAATTTTTATACATATTATATTATAATTAATTTATTCCTTTCAAACAAAATTGATAATAATTTTTTTTAAGCTGGAGTTAATGTAAATGATACAATTAATTGTCCAGATATTCTTTCTTTAACTGGTAAAAATACTACTGATGGTACAAACCTGTTTTTTCTGCTGGTATCACCGTTGGCATTATTTGATGTTGGTGTTAATAAAGATTCAATCGTTGAAGTTGTTGCTGCAATTGTTGTTGATGTCATCGTCGTCGTTGTCATCGTCGCTGTTGATGATGTAGTAGTTGTTGTTGTTGTTGTAGTTGTTGTTGTTGTTGTCGTTGCTGTTGCTGCTATCAAGTCACCTACCTGTTGTAATTGTTGTTGCAGTTGATGCTGTTGGGATTGCTGTAGTAGATGCTGCTGTTGTTGAATTTGTAATGGTTGATGTTGAACTTCTTCCATTAAAAATGATTGCATTATCATACCTTCTGTTTCTTGTGGAATAGCATATGCTGTTGGTCTTTGTGTTATATTAGCCATATCCAATAAAATATTATTGTTATTATTATTAGCACTATTGTTAATATTATTGATATTATTGTAATTATTATTATTATTATTGTTATTATTATTAATATTATTATCATTATTATTATTATTACTATTATTATTATTATTATTATTAATATTATTATTATTATTATTACTATTATTATTATTATTATTATTATTATTATTATTGTTGTTATTGTTATTATTGTAATTATTATTATTAATATTATTATTATTATTATTGTAATTAATATTATTATTATCATTATTATTATTATTATTATTATTATTATTATTATTATTATTATTGACATTATTGTTATTATTATTATAATTATTATTATTATTATTATTATTATTGACATTATTGTTATTATTATTATAATTATTATTATTAATATTAGTATTATTATTATTATTATTATTATTATTAACATTGTTAATATTATTACTATAATTTATAGCAGTACCAGATGTAGCGGTATTAGTACTAGTTGCTGTAATTGTAGTATTAGTTGTAATATTAGTAATAGTAGTAAATTTTATATTATTAATAATAGATTCTGTTATTGGTTCTGGGATTTTTTTACGTATTTCATTATCGGATAATATTAATGATACTTGTGATGATAGCGATAATGGTAATGATGAGGATAGTGATAATTGTGGTTGTTGTATTTGTGCTAGTTGCATAGTTAAAACAGACGGCATAGGTGATGGCAAGGGACTTGTTGATTTTGATGTTAATATTGATTCAGATGATGATAAAACATTGTTGGTAATTGTAACAACAGGCTGTTGTTGTTCAACAGATCGGAGTTGAGATTGTTGTTGTTGTTGTTGTTGTTGTTGTTGTTGTTGTTGTTGTTGTTGTTGTTGCTGATAATCTAATTTTGATATTGGTAACGATGATGTAACCGACTCAGGTTGAGATAATGTTTGTCCACTTAATATTGTATGAGATCTTTCATGTATAAATAGAAATGCATATGATGGTGTTGAAAATGTACAAAATGAACAATGGTATTCTTTTGATTTTGTTAACGCTGAATTTAATGATGTTGATAATGATAATGGTTCATCAGTACCTATATTATTACCAACACCAGTTCCACCAAATAAATTTGTTAATGATTGTTTATGTAAATAATTTGAATCTATTGATGAATTTGGTAAACCAATGAATGTACCGTTTGGTATTTTTAATGTTGGACTTGTTGATTTTGATGGTTGCATCTGTGATATTGATGATGATGATGATGATGGTGATGGTGGTGGTGGTATAATTGTTGATGGAATTGTTGTTGATAACGTTGATGTTGCCGATTGTGACATTTGTTGATCGATTTCACGTAATTTTTCTGTACCGCTTTTACCATGATCCGATAATAAATGGGTACGCAACCATTTTGAACCACGAAATTTTCGATTACACAGTGGACATATTTCTGTAAAATGAGTATAATAACGATGCGATAAATCACTTATTTCACCAGGTTTTAATGTAGATGGATCTATTGCAAACATTGTTTCCGTATCCAATTGTTCACCGTTTTGTCGTGGTTGTGGCAGCGGCGAACCTTCATCAACAATGCCATGTGTATTATGTTTATGTACACGTAAAAAATATTTACTACATAATTCTTTATTACATATATTACAAACAACTCCACCAATTTGAGCACCATTTTCAATTTCAATACCATGCATTCGTTGCATATGTGTTTTCATAAAATATTTATTACATAATTCTTTATTACATATTTCGCAATAGCTACTTGTTGGTGTTATTGTATATTGTCTACGTACAACCGCATCAGATGATGTATTTGGTAAACTGAGTCCAGATATTGGACGTTCTGGTGTTATAAAGCCTTCACGGAATGGACTTGTCGGCGGTTGTATACCATGTAATTCATATAAATGCTGTGTTAATGCAAATGTGTTTGGAAGTTCTTTATCACAATGTTTACATATTTCTGTTGCACATGTTACCGGTGATGTACTTCTACTTCGTTTTACATCATTTATATTATCTGAACCGATATGAGAATGCTCTGTTATCATATGATTATGTAAAACATATTGATTTTCAATTTCTTTACCACATATACTACAAATTACCGGACGTTGTGCATTTAAATCATTTAATTGTAAAATCATTGATTGTAGTTTCTGTAAATCAACACTAATTGCCTCCGGATCTTGGTTTGCTGACGATGACGGACAATCATCTTTTATTGTGGTTTTATTATTATTGTTATTATTTTCATGATTACTTACATCACTGTCAATTGATTTTTTATCATCATCAAGTTTAGACTTTCTCAATAAATCAAAGTCTGTAGTGTCTACACTACTGTTGCTATCTATTATTGATGATAGTTTACGTATTTCACCTAATTCTAAACTTTTTTTGGAATTTTGATAATGATTAATTTGTTCAGCTGTTCCCATCATTAAATTTAATGGACTTGTTTGCATAAATTGCCATTGCGAGCGATGTTGCAATGGTTGTGATTGTTGTTGTTGCTGTTGTTCATCTTTAATATCTTCAATATTAATATAAATACCATGTCTTTTAATTTTGTGCGTTCTTAGGAAGTATTTATTACAAAATTCTTTACAACACATTTCACAAAATGCCTCTGGATTGATGACACCTAAACGTTTTAATTTATCTGCAGCAAAATTGGCATCTATTGCTTGTTGACATGAGTGCGGTGATAATTTACGTGGTTGTGGTGTAAAATTTGTATCTTCTTGTTCTATTGAATAATCTTCGCGGAAACCTTCTGGTAATATTAATGGTGTTGATGTATTGGAAGCATATGCTGAATTTTTATTATCATGAAATTTTTGTAAATAATGTGCTTGAATATCAGTAAGAGGCGGTGGTGGTATTTCATGTGTTTTACTTCGATGCCGTCTCATTGCCAAAACATTTGCAAATTTTTTTGAACATATATCACAATAAACTATTTGTTCGTTTTGTGTTACAATTGTTGTTGGCGATTTTTCTTGTTGTTCAACAGAAACCTGTTGGCGTTCTTGCTGCGGCGGTGATTGTGGTTGTTCCTGCTGTTTCTTTGGTGGTTGTAGTTCTAATTGAAGCTGCGGTTGTTGTCGATTTGTTTGTGACTGTTGTTGAGGCGAAATTTGTTCTTGTGATTGTTCTCGCATTTGTTCTTGTTTTAAATGGTGTGATTGCTGTTGTTGTTGATCTTGTTGCGATTGTTGTATTTGATTAATTAATGATTGTTGTGGTAAATGTTGTTGTTGCGTTTGTAATTGTTGTTGCTGATGTTGTTGATATTGCAAAACAACTTGAGAAATTTGATTCAATTGACTTGTAGATGGCATATCATTTGATGAATTTTGTGGTTCATAAATATTATGTTTATTTGCTTTGTGCGTTTTTAGGAAGTACTTGTTACAAAATTCTTTATTACATAAATCACAATATGCTTCAGGATTAAATATTCTTAATGGTGGTGCATTTGGTCGTGTTAAACCATCTGCTGTTGTAAATGGTGAAACATTTGGTACACCAATTAATGGAAGTTGTGGTAAATATCCAGATGCTGATAATATAGCAGCCGCTTCGGGTGGAAATGGAAACGGTAATGTTAACCAATCATCTGATTTTTGTGTACCATTGGATATTTGTCCTTTTTCCAAATTATTCTCCCAATCGGTTAATTGATCATTTGACATTGGTTCTTTTTTTATTATATTATTAATACTTTTATTATTATTTAAATAATTTTCATTTTTTTCCATATTCATTGTTTGAAATTCTTTTGGAGCATGCTCTTGTAATATATGTAAACCTAATTTTACTTCTGAATAAAATTTCATACCGCATTGATCACAATTTAAATTACTATCATATAATCGACTAATTTCACCACTTTCAAGTATTGGATGTTGTTGTTGTTGTTGTTGTTGATGTTGTTGTTGTTGTTGTTGTTGTTGTTGATGCTGTTGATGTTGTTGATAATAATTTGAAATTTTTTCATCTATATTATTACTATTATTTACAATTGATACAGTTGTGGATGACGATAAAGATGATGCTGATGATGTTGATGACGATGACGACGACGACGACGATGACGATGGCGAAGAAGATGATACAGATGATAATGATGATGATGATATTGGTGTTGTTAATGTTGATGGTAAACAAATTTGTGATAAGTCCGGTAATTTTGATTGTAATTGATTTAAACTAGATAAAAAAATTTTTGGAATAGATGATGCTGATGGCGTTATTGTTGCTGTGCCGGTTGTTGTCTCCGTGATTGTTGTTACTGTTGATTGTCCATCATCAAACATAGCAGTTATTGGATTTATTAAATTTAAGTTTTGTTCAATGCCGGTTGTTGTTATTTGATCACCACTTCTAACACCACCGTTATCACTATCACCAGTAATATTTGTACCCGATATTCGAATTGGTGTCAATTGTTTACGTCTTTTTTTTGAATTATCTGTTATAATATCTAATGAGTTTGATCCACCATTACTACTACTACAACTACTACTACTACTGCTACTACTACTACTACTACTATTAATATTTATAATATTACTATTATTATTATTATTATTATTATTATTATTACTATTATTTATATTATGGTTAGTTATATTATTATTATTATTATTATTATTAATATTATTATCATTATTAATATTATTGTTATTATTATTTGATATACACGATGTTGTTAATGTATTTGTTGTTTGTACAAGTGATGTTGCTGATATACTACGTTTTAATGGCTTTGACTGATTCAGTAAAGTGGGACTGCTACTTAAATGCGACGAATTAGATACATCACTAAGTGCTGTCTCTTCACCACCACATGAGTCTGGTGGTGGAGTGGCATACACTGATGATGCCATCACGACCTATAATTTAATAAAAGAAAAAACAAAATTATAACAATTAATTGTTAACAAATTATATGTTTGATAATTTTATTTGTATATTCGTCCAAATATATGGATTTTGAAAATAACTTATATTTAAATATAAATTTACAATAAATCATATATATTTTATACACAATAAAATTTGTAACTACGCTACGAAGATTAAAAATATGAAACACGTATTCTCGTATGTGTATTCTCCAGATGTAGGAATAAACTATTTTTCCTGTTTTCAAACATACATGAAAATTTGACTTCCCAGCTGAAAGGAACTTGCCTGCGTGTCAAATTTGGAGTATGAAAAGCATTTGTCAATTTGTATTACATGGACAAAATTTTTGCTAAATTGGAAATATTCATTTATGTTATATGAAATATGTTATCGATGGAATTTATTTATTAAAAATGTATAATTACATTTAATATTACATTTCTTATCTGAATTAAAAATAACTTTTATAATATTATTATATTAATTTTTTATACATAATTTTTCATTCATTATCATTTTTCATAAATTTAATTGTAGCCATTTATCTACCCCAAAAAAAAAAAAAACAACAAATCAATATTATAAATTTTCAGAACTAAAATAAAATCGTTGATAAAAATTTTTGATAAATTTTGATAAACAAAAATAAATTGGAAAAAAAAAAGTATGTTTTGATAAAAATATGTTATTATATTTTTATTTATTGGCTAAAACAAAAATTTATAACATTTATAATTTCCTTTTATAAATATAAAAACGTATATACATTCGTTTAATATACAATATTTTCCAATCCAATATATAAATATTTGTTTTATTGTATATAATATTTATATTTGTATAGCGGAAAATTGGATAAAAATGTTCTATAAAACTTATTGGCATAGATTTTTCATATTTTGGTGAAAATATATTTTAATAATTTTTGACTATATATATAAATAAACAATTATTATATAAATAAATAAATGTGAATAGTACATGTATTTCTAAAAATAACTTTGAATTAAATCATTTTCCCAAATGGGCCGTTTTTATTATAGCTCCCCTAACACAAACCATACACATTTATTTTATACTCCCATATTATATCTATTTCATGCATGTAGCGTTATATTATACAAAAAATTTATATATTATATATGATTTTTATGTACGTATAGATGATGAAAATTATATTACATATATATTATATGTGGTATATATATATATATATAGATCTAAATCCATATACACAAGTACATATAGCACATATATATATACTACATATATTTCATTAATTAATTTCCTCACATATATAAACATGTATATATATATATATATAGCAAAATATTTTCGTGAAAAAAAGAATAAATGAAAAAAAAAAAAAAATTGGAATGAGATTATTTTCTTATATTTTCCCTCATCTTAAGAAAAACCAAAAAAAAAAAAAAAAAAAAAAATGAAAATGAAAATGAAAATGAAAAAAAAAAAAAAAACAAAAAAGAAAAACACACCATCATCCCCCATCCCATCCTGCCACCCATTCATCTAATCATATATATATATATTTATACTTGTAAATATACTGTAAATATATAAAAATAGTATAAATATATATAGTTCTAGTATAATATTTTATATAAGTATTCCATCCACATGTGTTGTGCATTATATTGTATAGCTAATACAGTATTTTGGGTATTTAAAGAGTGTCAAAGGGAGATATATAATTTTTTTTTTGTATTCTTGGGTGTCAGGGGGATGGATGTAAAGAGAAGTTTTTTTTTTTTTGGTTTCTTTTTTTTTTTTGTTTTTATTTTTTCATTTTGAGAATATGTTATTTATATATACACACATTGCTTAAATTAGAGGATAAAACTCAAACTCAATTTTTATAACAACTATAAAAGCCTATTCGAAGATTAAATGAATCATGCGCGCGCGAGAAATACACATATGTGTACACACGCACATAAATTCATATAATATAATATAATATTAAAATAATATATGTATAAAGTACTAATATACAACAATAACAATCAATAAATTTTTCATATATTAAACTTTTGTTTTGTATTAATGGGTGAAACTGAAATTGTTAAAATCAAACAAAACAAAAAATTAAAATCACAATAATAAAAAAAAAAGTTTACATTTTGTGTCTACAGACTGTAGCTGGAAATACTTCACATCATTTATAGAGTGCAATTAAAAAAATTTATTAATTACAATATTCACACATTATGACAAATTTTATCCACATAAAATCTTCATATTTATTTATGATTTACACAATTCCTATATATATATGCGCGAGAGATCGACATATGGACTATTAAAATATTATAAAAATTTTAACATATATGTAATTGATAAAAATTCGAGCATTATATATTAAAGTGATGATACGGACAAAACCATGACGATTTGATATGACGTAAATGTATAGGAAACTCATTCTTTACGTCTCAATATCACATCAGATTCAATCTGATTTCAATCCGATACATATCATATGTGTAAATGATATAGCTTATAATGTATGATGTTATGTATATATCCTGCTAATTGCTATATAGTATATATATATAATGTTTCAATTTCACGCATGGCATTCAATTCATAGTTTGTGTGAAATCAATTCCAGCGATATATGCTCGATTTGAAGAAAATATTCAATATGTTTCATACTGAAAATTGCACAAATGGATTACCATATTCGATTATGGAGTTAAAAAACCAATATTTTTATAATTGAATTAATAAAGAGTATCTCAAAACATATATATTGATATTATATGTAGATTTGTATTATAAATACATTTTATTCTCAGCGAATATAAATTGTTGAAACATTTTATAAATATAGGATGAATAATTGAAAATCAAGGGATATTTTAAAATAATACAGTCGCATAATAATGAAAATTCCATTCAATTTAATCTAAAAATTAAGTAACATTTTAAACAGAAATTTATTTCTATATTAGTTTTTTTTTTTTTTTACAAATATTCATAATATAAAGTAAAGTAAAGTAAAATAATATAATATTACTAGATATATTATTATTGAGATGTTTAAAAGGACTCTTTATAAATTATGTATAAATATATAAAGAAAAAGCTGTACACGAAATATATATTGATATTTTTATATATTTAGTCACAAATTAAAATGAAATATTAAAAATCATTAATGTGTTAGTGTTAGAACACGTTAACAATGGAGTGATGTATGGCAAGGAACATTAACATTAACATTATGACAGATTTCAAACGATGTGGTGTGTATTTGGTTGGGATCAAGAAAATGAATCGATGAATATATAGATAAGCTATAGCCTCAAATGCTTGAAACTCTGTTATTGCCAAAAATATTTGGATTAAAATAGAAATTACCAATTACCAACAGAATTAAACCCTTTGCAAAATAAAACAAAATAGATAAAATTAACGGATAGACCTAATATGACGATTATATACTATTTATACTATATATATATATATAGTTGTAGTGTAGCCATTATATAGTAGTATAGTCAATAACAACAATATAATATATATAATCACATTTTTTTTTTTTTATTTCTATTTTTTCAATTGCAATATTTTGTATAAATATAAAAAATATAAATAGAAAAAAGAAAATTACCCAAAAATAAAAATCAATGATCCATATTTTATTTTATTCTATATTTTATATTTTATACTTTTTTTTTCATCATATATTTTTCAATTATAGATTTGAAAAGTTTTTTTCTTCGACATCGTTTGAAGAAAATATACCAATAAAAATAAAATTTATGATGGTGTTTTTCATTTTTATTTTTCTTTAAATAAATAACAATAATATTCATATATACACACACACACACACACACACACAATGTTTCACTTCACTCACAATACTATATAATGTGTGTGTAGCCGTAGTTATAATAAGGATATATAGAAACTTTATCGTATATATACGTACACTTGTGTATAGATAATATTTTGTACAAAAATAAATGGTTGTTTTTCTTCTTATTTCGAATAATAAATTACATGGGTTTTTTGTTTTTTTTGTTTTCTTATTATTTTTTTTCTATAATTCACAAATAAAAACTATCATATTTTTTTTTTTATTAAAAATATAAAACGTATTTCAATTTTTATTATAAAATTAATTCATCACTAATACAAAGTATTGATAAAATTTTATATTATACTCCCATTATATTTGTTTTACACTGCAGATTTATTTTATTATAAATACTAATATCAATCAATATTCAATAATGTTTTAATACTGAATAAAAATCTAAAATTCTGGAAATAATATAATAATTGCATTACTTGCAGCATAAATTTCCCCTTCCCCATTAAACTACAATAAATATACATATTGACGACAAAAATATAATAAAAAAAAAAGGAAAAAAATGTATAATAATAACAAAAATTCAAAAAGTTTATAAAACACCCCAAAACAAGAACTTGCACAAAAAAAAAAATTTCTTTTCATATACACATTTCATTCACGTATACAATATAAATAATACATAATAAATAATAATAATAATAATAATAATAATAATAATAATAATAATAATAATAATAAAAATCACTGAAAGATAAGAATGATTATTTGTTACTCCGCCCTGCATATCCTTTTTTTCTAATATTTTATTGAACTACTATATTATATAGTTATAGATAAAGATTAGATAGAACTATTATTAATAAATATTTAGTTAGATTCTTTTTTTATTTATTTTATTTAATTGATAAATATATATAGAGTTATATTATATACCGGGCACCTATGTGTCTGTTTAAGTAAATAAAAAACAATACTTTTAAATTATATACACATTTGCATATATATGTAATACTTAACATATGAAGTATTATATATGGCAATTTTTGTAAAGCATCTTATCATTATTAATAGATAGAAACATTAATTTTAATTTCTCATAATATTTACTCATTCAGAAATAAGTAAATCTTTTCTAATTATAATAATTAGTTATTTCTTATTTACAAATAAATACAAATTTATTTTATTAATTAAATTACGAAATATATTTATTATTATTATACAATATTATGATGTATAATATAATTATATATATATATATTATCGAGAATATATTATAGAGGTACTACGTTACACAAATCTCAATCATTCTTTATAGCTTCCTCTTCCTATATAATTTATATATATATATATACACACCGTAAAATTTTATGATATTTATACATATTATACACCTATTATAAGTCTGTATATGTACACTAAACTAAGATTTATAAATATTATTATGTATAGACATTTTTTAATTTGCATAAAATATCTTCATTTTCTTATCCGCAATATTTATATAAATCTCAACGCACACAAAATTCTATATATAGCAGAGAGTATATATACAGTGTAATAACTTTAACACAGAACGTCTTGATTTAAAATAAAAAAGCATAGCACTATCGGTAACGAAATTACCGCGTTTTTAAGCTATATAAAGATACAATATTATTAATTTAAATATTTAATAACCGCAGCATAACATCTTTAATAAATTGGAATGAATACATTACATAAGAATTGTATTGGATATGTTCTTATATCACTTATATTCATATTATATTTATATTAGTATGGTGTAGTGTATAAAAAGAGATTACTTAAATTACTATAGCCAATCAATAATTCATATCGTTAGACTTAATAACATGTGTCTCCATACACAACGCTCTGTATGAACGATTCACCCATATAATTGAATTAATAAAATATCTATCGACACATATATATAATTACTGACCACCAATTGGTGAATTTTTATATATTCATTTTACAAATTTGACCGCAATGTTATTATGTTAGATATAGTTATACCGCGTAAATCGCAATATATATATTTACTATTTTTGTGGAATGACTTGACTTATATATGTTTGATTGAGCTATCAACCCATATAATTAAATCTGTAAAATACATGTTATAGGTTGCAGTACGAGTAAAAAGCTATTCGTTTTATAATATAATCCATCAGAAATGTTTCAGCTAAAATAATTAGAGTATATTTCTTTATAAAATTTCACAGTATATATATATATATTATATTATTAAACGCTAAAGTTTACAAATATTCATAAATGATATAGTTTACATTGTGATTTAAAATAATGTCACAACTACTAGATAATTATTATAAATTAATTAATATATTGTCAACATAAACATAAAAATTATATAGAAACATTCACCGTATTCGTTAAGCTTACAATTACATAATCTTAATCTATATAAGATTACATAATTCTAATATACTATTTACATATAGAGTATAATACCAAAAGCCATATATAAATAGATGATTATTCCTTTGTTAGGAAATTAGTAAGGTAATTCCCATCGCACGGTAACACAATGCCTACTATATATATAACATAATATAAATAACAAAACCTATTTAAAAACAAAGCACCACACACGTGTCACACACAGTGATAAAGTGCTAAATCAGAATAAAAGAGCTTTTTGGAATAATTATTGCTACTATTTCTAAAACTCTGTGGATGAATTATCTTTTAGCCGAATTTTATATGTAAAATATTTATTAGAATATATTCACATATACGCATTGTTTTTGGCAGTACCGTACCCACACGTATATGATGTTTATTCATAATAAATTAAAGATGAGAAATATGTATGGCTGAATAAATATCAAAACGTTTTTTGATATATTGTATGTGAAAAAAAAAAGCAAACAAAGTGTACATAATGAAAAAAAGAACAACGATAAAATAAAGAATTTAATCTGCATCTTAAGATCTACATATGTGGTGTTATTTTGTTGTTCTTTTTGTTGTTGTTGTTGTTGTTGTTGTTGTTTTATTGTTATTATTATTGAATTCATCAATCATTTATTTTTTTGTTCATCCTTAGTTATTTGAAAAAAAAAAATGTAAAAAAAAGCTCATCATTTATATACGTATATGTATGCTATGCATGTATATGTGGTACGTTTAGTCTATTATAATATATAACATACACCCATATCGTACGTATTCCTCAAAGATAATATATATAATATAAAATAATATAAAGCCATATATGTCTAATAGAAGAGTGAGTCTATTGTATGTTTTATGTGTGTATATATATATGCAGACAACGACACTATATACATATATATCATATAATATATTGACTTTGATGACCTTATGTGAAACTTCCGCTAACAACGATTTTGCTACATTTTCATTTTTTTTTTAGGAAAGATCAAAAAAAAAAAAAGAAAGAAAGAAAAGAAGTTGTTTTTACAATATCTTTTCTTTTATTTTATTTTTTTTTTTATACATATTTTTTCAGCAAAATATATAATGCAATTTTTTTGTATCTATTTTACTATATAATATTATACGATAAAAATGTATACATCGGCTACTTGTTTGTAATTAAAAGCAAAACCTATCTATATATATATATATATATATATTCGCTTGTTTGTTTCCCATATCATAATCCCGCCTGCGGTTTATTCTTTCTTTATTTTCTTCGCTGTTTTTTTTTTTTTTTTCATAATTAGAAAGAATTTTATCTTAACCATAAACTCTTACCCCTTGACATGCGTTCTATTTTTTTTCTTATTTTTATTTTCATTTCATTGTATATTTTCTTGTGCGTTTATATACACATGGTCTTCTATTCTTTTTATATATATATGTTCCTGACATATATTGTTCTAAACAAACAAGCATTTTTACAACACAATATAAAATATATAGTCTATATATATATAAAAAATGTGTCTTCGAGTATTAGTAAATTTTTATTTACAGTGTTACCCACCGCAATATAATATCATACCACCATATATATCTATACTATACACACCGATCACTCCTATATAACACAACTTCACCATATCATCATTATCATCATCAACATCATCATCATCATCATCATCATCATCATATTTTATTTTATTTATTGTATTTTTTTTTTTTTCCTGTTTT
The DNA here is from genome assembly GCA_910594885.2 of Bibio marci. Classification (NCBI taxonomy): domain Eukaryota; kingdom Metazoa; phylum Arthropoda; class Insecta; order Diptera; family Bibionidae; genus Bibio; species Bibio marci. The sequence continues at coordinate 37,619,077 of OU343116.1, forward strand.
TGCTATATACTATTTCTATAGAAAAATGCCTTTCTATATCACTAATTTCTCATTCCATATATTATATATTTCGAATTTTCCACTCAAACCAAAAAAAAAAAAGTAAAATAAAATAAAATAAATTTTTCTTTTAACCGGGTATATAACCATATATGTATATATATGTTATATATATATTTTATGTATACATACTTTCAGCTTTACTTTATATTTCATATATACATAGCATAACGTAAAATATATACACATATATATATGAGCCGAAAAAAATTTACACTACATATATGTGTAGTATATGTTGTGCGATGTATTTATTATATGTGTATATGTTATATATTTTCTAATAACACTACTACCCTTATTTTTACGTATTTATATACATTTGAAACATATCACACTATCTTTCTATATATATATATATATATTACAATAAATACAAACCACTGGATGAGAGCAAATATACTTTATTTATATATATATATTGTATATGGATATATAGATGGACGGTTATATACACCGATACAAACATAAAAATACACACGTTGGTTGTATAAAATGATGGTTGTGTTAAAGTAGTATAGTAAAAGTGAAAAGCCAGGAAAATGTGCTTTGGTCAGTTTGTTTGTAAAATAGTGTGCGTGCGTGTGAGTATATATACAATACAATGAAAGTAAAATAAAAATAAAAATGAAAATGAAAATAAAAATAAAATAGAAAAAAAAAAAAAAAAAAACAGGTTTTTTATTTTATTTGTAGGCAATGTATTTGTATAGGTATGTCCACTAAGTTTTTCATTTATTTTGTTGGTATTTGTGAAAATTTTCTTTGCTTTATCTATATATTATATATATACGAGTGTGTTGTATATATAAAAGCGAAAGTTTTATATTTTTGTTCATTTGGGGGTTTTTTTTTTTCTGCTGTGTTGCTGTGGAATGAAAATGATGGTTATATTTTATATTTATAATATATAGCTATATGTGTAAATTGTATATATATATATATATACGGAATGCAAGAAATGTGGCATTGTTAAAGATGGAAAGAAGGAAGGATGTTTTTTTCAGTATAAAATTATATGTATATATCTTTTGTGTATATAAATATGTATACCGATAGTCTATCTATATATATATATAGTATTCGTTCTTCTTTTAACCATCATCATATACGCACATATGTATGTGTTTGCGTGTGTGTGTGTGTTATTTATATATAGTCTAGGTTGTGAATTTTTTTTTGTTAAGGACGAGAAATTCAAGTTATATAAAATGAAAATGAAAACGGCAAAAAAAAAAAAAAAAAATTATATTATATAAAAAGTTATATATTGTACAACGAGAGAAGACCCAATGTGTGGAAAGTTTGATTTTTCGCCGTGAGCATTATTATATGGGAGGAAAATTATTTTCTTTGTGATATATGCGACGATCTTATATTATATATATATATATATTTATATACACTTATATGTATGACTATATATTATATAGGTATGTATATTTAGTATATATACGTTTATATACATACAATACCTACTTATATAAAATGTATTTGATTTTATATATATATCATTTATATATATATAACACTTATATTATATACAAATATATATATATATATATATATCTATATAGATAGTATAAGGATATATATAATATATATAAAGAATGATTTGGAAATAAATACAAATTTTTGTTAAAATAAAATTAATGTTATTTTATTTTATTTTTTCTTCTTTTTCTTCTTTGAATCAAATATGTGAAGTGAAGGTGATTTTTTTTGTTTGCATCTTTCACATATATACTGCGGTGTACATAAGTTTATGGAAAATTCATATTTATTTTATATATTGAATTTAGATAATAAAAATATATATCAAGTTTTTGGTAGTTTATTGTTTGTATATGTTTTGTATATTATTCCATAATATAACCTCTAAAGAGCCTATATATTATAAAATGTTTTCCAATAGGAGCGCTCGATCTTTGACATTCTGCTGCGTGATAAGACTAAATTCTGTCATCAAAATTTTTGTTATACATATTTATTGTCAGTGCATTATATCATTTCATCATGAATGCGGATACACACAATTGACCAACGTGTGCAAATTACTAAAATTTATTCTGAAAAATATTAAATTTTCAGACTATATTTATATAGCACATTTTTACATCATGTCATTTACATTATAAATATTTTAACATTTTAATATGTTTTATTAAATAGTTTCATTTAGCAAAAAGAATACAATAATATACTGAATCAAAGGCAATATTCAGTATATAATGAATCATATTGTGAAGAAACACCCTCGTATATATACAGCATCTATATGTATTATAAAAATATAATAATTTCAGTTTATCTCTTGCATATCGCATACAACTTGTCTAACATATTCTCAGACACTATTTTCTATAAATTTTTTCAATTTAATAAAATTATATAATAAAAAAACTAATCTGAACACGACTGGACAGCATTTTAAAAGCGTTGAAATTTGTTAGATTCCATCGAGATTTTGTTTACTTAATAGGTTATAGGTTATAGACTATTAGAAGGTGTTTCCAAAACTCATTCGTCAGCACAATATAGAAGACATTATCATTGAGCAATGATTTGTATATAGCATGAATCACTTGATGCCTTACGTTTATTTTCTTTTTAATTAAATTTAACGAAAATATATTATGGACACAGTGTATATAAAACAATATTTAAGAATCTAAATAAAAAAACAAAAAAAAACTACAATAAAATATTGCTCTCTATATATGATCTACGCAATAAATTACCAAATAATATATATAACAAAATCCGCAGAAGAATTTAGAAACATCACATCGCAGTTAACCTATCATTAATATTTTGTTACATTTTTAATATGTATAACTTTTTATACTATAGCCCATATACATATGCATATGCAAACGTCACGTATGTATAGTATACTAATATAGTGCGTAACTATAAAACTGAGATTGTGTATTCATATAATAAAGTTTTTATTTATTTCTATATCGTAGATAGAATATTAATTAAATTCATTTTTTATGGAATTATTATTTCAATGAACATAAAAAAAGTAATATTTAAAATTCATTTTTCGGTTACTTTAATATTCTTAAATTATATATTGTATATTATACTATGCATATACATACATTAGCTCAATGTAAACTATATATGTGACAGGTTGGAGGGTACTAATCATCATGATCGATATAGTTAGTAAACTTAAATGCAGCCACATAAACTGCACCTGTTTGTGTGATGTCTTTAATTTTTGTGATACCAAAGGTATGCGTACGAAAAGAAATAATTTAAATGAATAATCAAAAAGATGTATTTTTATGTCACATTTAATTAATTAAATCGCGAGAGTAATGAATATAAATCAAAATATTTTATATAATAAAACGAATCCAATTTAATTATCGTAATTTTTGAGTAAAAGGATTTTTCATTTTAAGGTAAACGAATAGAGTATATTTATTTATTTTCATTAGATTTCCTTTCAATATTGTCATTTTGGAATTATAATATTTTAATTTTAGTTTTTAGTTTTACAGTTTGTACGTACTCGCATCGATATATATTATAATGTGAACTTTCTTTTTTAAATGTATATAGTAAATGTATAGTACAGATAGACGTCAATATTTTGTACGGCTTTCACAACATTGTTTTTTGTTTTAGAATATATATTTTTTTCATTTTATTTTATTGTATTTTGTCATTGAATAAATTACGTTGCTAAAATTAAATATTGACTTTAGGTACTTTTTTTTTTTTTTTGTTAAATATATTCTGTATCCAAATCAAATATCTCTTATGGTTTATTTACGCACACACACGCAAAAAAAAAGAAAAAAAAATTAAATATCCATATATTAAACAAAACATACACTTTGACAATATTTTTATGTAAACAATTCTATTTATTATTTATGTATTTTTTCGATTTTTTTTTTATACCTCTATTATATAATATTGAAAATTTATTTCTTAAAGGATATTCATATATATATTTAACTATATATAGATACAATGTATATATTAATCACATACATACATATATAAATACTACGTGTTTGTAGATAATATTAAGACTTTTCTTTTATACATACAGAGAATATAATCATCTCGCATATATATATATAATATTGTACATAATATGAATTTTCATAAACAACTGTTGCTATATATAACTATATATTTCCATATGTACTTATATATGTTACATATACATAACATCACATATTTATCTGTATATATTTACATATAATAAATAGTCTATAATATACTTTGTTCTGTATACATATTTACAGTGTGATGTCATTGTGTTTATAATATTTATAGGAAAAGAGTATTTTCCGATATATATATATATATATAAATAAGAAAAAAATGATATAATATAGATTTTCGAATGATATTAAAAATAGTAAAAAAATAATGTCAAAATAAAATTATTATATATTAATATTAAATACGTTTGTAATATTAAATATGTTATTTGTGTTGAGAAATTTATAATCGAATATATATAATAAAAAAATATATACTGATAATCACACAAATCTGCTATCCTTCCTTAATCACTCTCCAATTGCTGATAATATAAATATACATAATATATAGCTATTAACATTTTAACATTTCAAAAAAGGGCAAATTGATTAGGTGTGTCATATCGATAGAAATTGCAGTTGTAATTATAGAAATAGAAGATCCATCTTCAAATCTAGCTATAAAATTATTTCTAAGTATCTTTAATATATGATTTTATTACACATAATATATAAGTAAATTGATAAATCGATAATTGACTTAATAATATATAATAATTTACATATATATAACAGTTTTATATATACATATAGAAATTGGCATATAACATTTAAAGTTATATGCTTAAATAATACACGTTTATTCAAATTTATTTTAAATATCATTAAATATATTTCTATACCACATATTTTATTATATAACACAGATATTCTATAGTATATAGGGGTACAAATCATAGTGTATAATATTTAAAGACATAGATTTTGATGCAAAGTTAATTTTATATTATAAATAAATAAGAGAGAAAAAATATTACAATATTAAAAAACTTTAAAAAGCACAGTTTTTTTCTTATAAAGTTTATTGTAAAAAGAATTCTCTTGACAAATAATATATATAATTTGAAAATAAATGAAATTATATTATAACGAATATCAAATATTAGTTAGTTATATACATTAAATATAAAACATTTATATGTAAATGATAATAAAAGTTGTTATATATAAAAATTAATAAATAGAAAATGTCAAATAGTTAATCATATTTTTGATTGATGCGTGCGCGTACACAAATATGGCACCGTACGAAACGAAACTAAGAAAAATTTATAAAAACAATCATTTTTATATTATTTTATCTTAAAAATATTATATGATATACTAAACTGTAATGTATAGTATAAGAAATAAGGAAAAAAAAAAACCTCCCCCACACCCTCGCCATATAGCTTTATAGCTGAATTTTTACGATCAAGATAATAATCGAATGTTGCAAAAAAAAAAAAAATATCTTCTGAAAAAAAATGAAACATAAACAAAGCTATTAAACCAATGTCCGTCCGATACAAAAACAAAATTTTTATGATGCAATCCTAACCTCATTTCAAATTTAATAGATCTTTTTTTTTTTTTTCTTTTTTAACAGCTATTACCACCCTTACGCATAATCATTGAATCCAACGGCTGTTGTTATAGAATTATGTATTATACTCATGTGTTACTATACGCAACAAAAATATATTATTATATAAATTTCTATATTCTTTGAATTTCAGAACTTCTTTATTATTTTTTTTTTTTTCTGCCGTCATCATATAGGTTATACAGAATAAGAAGCATATACTGTTCCTATATATTTATATATACCATATATATAATATAGGTACGTAATACGTAATACGTACATATTACACAATATATACATAAAGTATAAAGTAATATTGTATACATATTTTTTTATTTATGGTTTTATAGCTCTGTATATTTTTGCGAATTATGGAATGGTACCCATCTTTATATATAATATATATATAATTTATATAATATTCATATAATAATATATAATTCGTTATATATTTATGTATAAATGTATAACATTTATTTATATATAGTCGTGAAAAAATACAATTCATAATACACGTACGCATAAATTTTACAACGTCAACGTAATATTGTCTCTCTATATAAATGTGGGTATATATGGAAATGGTGTTTGTCCACTTAAGAAAAAAAAAATAAATAAAAATAAATAAATAAATAAAATATGCCACTTTCTTGAACAATAAGATACACGCTTTTATCTAATACATATAAATATATATATAGATAGTGCTATATTACAATAATATAGTATAGTTAGTAATTATATAATTGCATTTTCAATTCTTGTCCTTTTCCTTTTAACGTTAATTTTTTTTTTTTTGAATTTATCGAATGAGAATGTCAACCCATTTACACAAAATTAACAATTTTTCTATTTTGTTAATAGCTCCACATTTAATACAGCAAAGCAAAGGGTAGATACAGTGTTCAAACAATAATCATTTTAATTTCGTTTTTTTTTGAAATAATCAACCCAAATAGTATACCATCAACATATAGCTGTAATTGTACACATGTTATTTATGTACCACTGTAAAAAATCGAAAGAAAGATGCACATGCATTTTCTTTTAGTTAATAAATATATATTTGTGTAAATTAAATAAATTGCTTCCAATTTCATATGTATCCCCAATTTTACATAGTATGCGTTAAACACAATTAATATTTATGGAAATTTCTATAGGTTACATTTTGCATTTAAATTATTTTTAATCCTATTGACAATTACAATTAAGAAATTTCATATTTATTTATTTATATACATAACAGTAATACTGTTACTGCGGCGTGTATGTTATGTAATCCTTAATCAAGACCTGCATATATACAGGTACGAGTATATTGCGAGTTTTATCATCATTAACATAAACCTTTAATCTATCCTTATATAGTATACGAGAAATATATATATATATGACTATTTTTTTTAAATATTATATTATAACATTGTGATATTTATAAATTATGGTGTATAATAAATAATCGAAAAAAGTTAAGGAAAATTAAGTTAAAGATAAATTAACACACACGTATATAAAAAAAAAAATAAAATAAATATACTTATAAAATTACCCTCTACTTTGCTATACTTTCTCTCTCTCCATAAATAAACTTTTAGTTAATTAATAATATAATTTAAAACAAAAAATTCCTTTTAAAGGTACATATAATTAACTTCTTTTTTTTTTATTTTTTTCCCATTCGTTCGTTCTTAATGTATTTTAATTATAGTCAAAAGAATTTTATATTTATATTTTGTTAATGTGTGTTGTTGTTGTTATTATTATTATTATTGTTATATGTTTGTTGTTGGTGGTTATATGGTGTCGCTATACACAAATATATTTCATTAACCCAAACATATAGAAATTAAAAATAATAATTCATTCTTTCCACAAATATTTATTTATGAATTTTTTGTTGTAATATAACATTTTAGTATATAATATATATTTTTTTTTTTTTTTATTAATTAAAGTTAAAAATTATGTTTTTTGCCATCTCATTTTATCATTTATTTTTCGAATGAAATAGCAAAAAAAAAACAAAAAGTATAAAATATAAAATGAAAGTGTGTGCTAATGGTGGTCATCGTTAAATTTTCTTATTCTCCCCCAAAACAAATATATATATATGTATATGTTACGATGCGTATATAATGTACGACCTATGTACATATATATATTGTATATGTATGGGTTAAAAAAATATATATATAAAACAAATTTTTTATTTTCATTTTAATTTAATTTAATTTTTTTTCTTTTTTTTTTTTTTAGTATGACGGTATTGATTGTGGTGGTTAATGATAACGATATATAGTACATATCAAACAACCATCACCATATATTAATGTAAAACCATCGTATATACAACCTATGCACGGCACCATTCACCACCTCATCCACCACATATATTAGTACCACCGCACCATCACAAGCCATACATACCACCACCATTAAATTTGAACGAAGTTGTTGCGTGTCATGAACTTTTGTCTCTCTATATAATATGTAAGTAATATTTTATATATATATTTTATATTTATATTTATACACATATACTAAAATTATTTTAATCTAAAAATTGAAATTTTTTAGTATTTTTTTTTATACAATAAATTATAGGTTCTATTCGTTTCGTTTATATATTTTTCGATTTTGCATTTATATAAAAAAAAAAAATAATAAATTTATTCCATGGTTATATAATGAGAATATAGAATGTGTATAGTTAAACATATATATTTATATATGATGGATAGGATATTGAACATACAATAAGATATAGAAAAAAAAGTATTGTTTTTTAACTATGCCTTTTAATATTATTAGACTCTGTTTATTATTCTATTTAGGTGTAGCTAAGAAATAACTTTTTCTGTATGCATAACTGATTTGTATTATGTAAAAATAATTAGAAAGTATTCATTTCTTGTACGGTTTTTAATATAAAAATAGCCCAACTCCTAATATATATATATATATATATATAGATGAAAACATTTATCATTATATCGTCATATAAAATCGCATATGTAAAGTGTAAAAGTAGAACCATTACCGCGTTATATCTACAAAACATTCATTACAACCAAGTTGAAAAATTAACCTGTATATATGGGAATTCATCAATTTATCGGTCATATATTACTATTTTTCAAAGATTTCATTAAAAAATATAAACTAATAATAAATAGTATTAGTAATATATAGTAAATTGAAAAATATTCGAATCAATATTACGAATTCGTTATACATATACGTAGTAGATAAATGCTCACCATCAGACACCATCATAAAATATTAATTTTCTGTTTTCAAAGGATCTCAGATATTAGATTAGTACCGCAGTGAATTTAATTTAATGGCTACAATATTCTAATTCTAATTTTCTAGTGTAAAATTAAGAAAATTTTGAACACTCACAAAATTTTCCTGAAAATCGCCTTTTATGAATATTCATTTTTTTTTGTAATTACGTTCCATAATTTTAACAGTTTTCCATTTTTATTTAGAGAATTTTAAAATATGATCAATTTCCACCATCAACTTTTTATTTTATGATATGATAAATTCTATATATATATATAGCAAGGACCCGACTGCCAAAGTACCAAACATTTTTTGTTCTTGTTATAGCTTTTGGTATATTTAAATTATTATTTTAATTTTCACTGTTCACAAAAACCCATTCTATAATATGACAATTGTTCAATTTTTAATTACCACACATAAATATGACATAATACCGCCGGAATTAAGTGAAGATGTTAAAGAAAAAATATAACCGTTTCAAATTGTTCACCATTCTGCCCTATTCAATAAAATATACATTTATATAAAATATACTTTATTGATTGATATAAAATTGTCTTAATTTGCGATCTATGTGATGACAAAATATTTTATATATATAACTACTATAGCAGCGGACCTAAACGGACATACACATATGATATATTTTTTATATATATGTTATATAGTATAAGATGAAAAAAACACTCCATTATATGTACGATAGACAACAAACAATCAAAAATTTATTATTTTCGTAAAAAGTTATCATATAATTTCTTCATATTTGATTTAACAAAAAAATAAAATAAAATATCAACTACATAAGCATAACAACAACAACAACAACAACAACAACAATGAATAAAAATACATCAAACCAATATATATGCCAAAACTATTACAATCTCTAATCTATTTTTATATTGAAAAGTTAAATCCCATGGACACGAATCTAATAATTTGAAATTGTTGGCCAGCAACCTACCAAGGGTGACCAAAAACCATGCACAAGCTAACATAATTTCACTCCCTCACATATACACTACCCTTATTTTATTTTACTTTTCAGATTATATTGTTGTTGTAATTTTTCTGTTTTCGTTTATATATTTTTATAAATATTCTGTATAGTCTTGTATAAGAGAAAATCGTATATATAATATAAAATAAATTTTTATTTGTATACACATGGATATTTTGTGTGCGTGCAAGTGTGTATTTTTGTATAAGTAAAATTGTATATATACGAATTACGAATTACGGGTATATATAAATATATTGTATATATATATACAATATATGTTTTTAAAGGCAAAGGAAAGTTGAATATATATATATATATATATAAAGTACATATATTTTTCATATATATGTTATATTTATACTTTATGTATAAAATATAGAAGTAAAAAAAAAAAAAAAATAAAAGAAAAATAATTTTCTATGAATGTGTAAAATGCGTAAGATTTTCTTTTACATTTATTTATATATATATATATATGGATGGATATATCATATTAGTTTATATGTGTATATATGATCACATATGTGTGCCCCTCTTATGGTCGTCGTTTACCAATTCCAATATACCAATCTCAATACATTCTATATATTATATATATATATTTTATGATGGGTCTTGGTTCTCTTTTGCTAATGGCATTTTATTTTATATATAATTTTTGTGTGTTTTTATCTACAATTATTCCAGCACCGAAAATATATCAAAATAGAGAAATATTAAAAGAAATTCTACTCTTATTATAAGCGTATATATATAATGTTTATGTCTATATATACATATTTTATACATCTATAAATTCATACTTATACACATATATATATATATATGTGGTTTTTATATAGAAAAAGTAAATATAATATAAATTTAGACGCATACAATATTGATTTTTTTTTTCCTTTTTTTTTTCCATATATAAAATTTTATAAATTGGAAAAAATAAAATATATATTACATATTTTTTTTTTTTTTTTTTATTTTGAAATTAAGAAATTATTTTGATTATCATAAATATTTAATATTATGTTAATGTACTGGTGTTGTATGTCATATGATATCATATGGTATATTATTTATATAGAAATATTTTTTAATTAAATTATTTTTTATTCATTTTTATTTATTACACAAAATATATGTACGCGCGTATATGATTATATAAACCATATATGTACTATATGGGATTATTGTGTGTTTATATAGTATTTATAACATATATTAAATAAGCTTTTAATGTTTCTTATATTATAATTAATATGTTACAAATGAATCGATAAAAACCATAGGCTATAGATTCGTTTTGGTGTTTTATAAATATATAGTTATCGGCACATATAATAATAATAACAATACCATCATTTTTACATTAATTAATTTAATATTTATTTATTTACTTTTTAAATATCATCATTATTTAAAATAAAAACAATATTATAAAAGTTATTAAAATATATATCAACGGCAACGGCATAATACTCTAAAACCCATGTTCGTCTTTGAACCATACTAAAACTATTTTACAGCTGAAATAACTAGTTGACGCCCCATTGTCATAGTATTATGAAATTATCAGCAACAACAACAGTATTAGAATCGCTAAAAAAAATTTTAGCTTCAATATAAATAATATAAATAAATAATCCTCGAACATGAACGAACGGTTTGCAACACCACTAGACAAACAATACCGCAGTTGTCACCACACCAATAGAAATACGGGGACAATCAACATCATTGCAAACACCATAGATAATTCGTTCCCCAAAATACACCATCGGACAGGGTAGAGAAATGAGTACCACAAGAATTTGTAGTGGAGTTTATTCGTGGAACTCATATATATATAACTAACCAAATAATGCCAGAAAAAATTTCTTGCATATTAAAATTTAAAAGCAATAATATACTATTTACATTGCCATCCATCTGGAAAAAAAATCACCACAAGAATTATAAATGACAACCAAATCAATTTCAATTCCCTGTACATGTATTTCAAAAGTATAATCATAGTAGTGCAAGCCTGTAATTATAACTTGACAATTTTATTTAATGGATCAGTGTAGACTTCTAAGCATAAATCTCAAAAATTGTCTTTGTATCGATGCCAACGTAACCTTTTCGTCAGAAATTGACAATCAAACCGTACGCATGCATATTCAAGTATAGAGAACGAATCAACATATAAAATATAATGTAATCGAATGCAATATACTTGCGCGATAGTTCACGAGCCTCACGAATAATAAAGCCCATATTGAAAAATTATTAAAAATGATATTAATTACATAATCGATATGTGATTTAGAATTAAGTTTAAATTCAATCCAATGACCCGATCTCAAAACACTTAAATTGGCAAAAATATTTTATAACATTAGATTTTTACATAACTTTGTATGCACCATAATTTAAAATAATGTGGGCTACAAAACACCCTATATGGAATGCACAATAAAAACCAACTATAATAATTTCTCAAAGATTAACAATGTTAATGTACACACCATCACAGACTAATCATATACTCACATAAGAATAATGGAATTAAAGAAACTAATATTATATTCCTGTCGATATGTGCAAACCAATTGGTGAATTTTTATATACTGCCGGATGCGGAGTAATTTATCAATTTGATTTTATGTATAAACACTTAAATTTATTAATATTTTGAACTATCGATGGAAATAACAGTGAAGAACTGAAAAAGTAAAACATTGAATGAATCTCAGTGTCAGTGGGATATTTATTTATCCGAAACATTAGTATAGTTTATTATACAATATTATTTAATTTGACTATATATCTTAAACAAATAATGAACACTAATAAGAATTGGTAATGTATACAAACAATATATATCATTATCAATCGAAGGTATTCCAAATTGAGCATATGGCATTTATCGTAGACATTCATTTCGGTTAAAACATTACTATATAATATAATATAATAATTGGCATGTAATTATCGAACATGTTTTCTTATAATACAATTATTTTTATATGAGTGAATTGTAAACATTAAGACATTGTTCATCTTTGAATATAGAACATCATATTTTCGTTATTGATTCTTGACTTATATTTCAATGTTAAATTTAATATACGGGATCATGTCTCAGGTACGAATCTTTCGGGTGTTGATCAAGCACAACACTGAGTATGTTAAAGTAACTACTATATATATATATATATATATATATGCAAAATGTATAATTAAGATTTAAATTAATTATAAATTTTAATAATTAATTAATATATTGAAAATTTTTGCTATATAAATTAATCTTAATCTATTTTTGTAATATCCAAAATTGTATAATTAAAGAAATTTAAAATATATTATCCAAAACAGATGAAATACATAAAAAATTAATGAACAAGATAAACTCCGCCGGTTTTGTTACCACATACTCTTTATATAAATATTGTACTATATGTAATAATATTCTTTAAAATATGTGTTAACTTTTACTACACCTAATTTTCACTATTCTTGTTTCTAGATTTACAACAATTAAAAAGAAAATACTTAAATTAATATTTTTATATTAAATTATTAATTTCTGTCTTAACTTTCACTTTTTATATATAAGTAATTTAAAAATTAAAAATTATCCTTACATGTAAATATACTCGTATATATAAATATATTGTAATACAATAAAAACATATACTTTTTAATAAAATATTTCTTTTTCCACAACAATACAAAATAAAATAAAATAAAATAAATAAATGAATTCTATAATTTTCTTTTTAAAGCCTAAAAAATAAAATTTTGTATAATCGATAATTACTTATAAAACACACTCTATATATTAATATATATATATATATATGCGAGTATATAATAGTATAGTATAAGTACTGCTATATAAAATTTTCTATTTCAAATTTTATTATTATTAAAAAATACAAAAACTATCCATCAATTTCTTTCAATTCTTTATAATACCATAACAATATATAAAATAAATGTTTATTCATTTTTTTTAAAACTATCATACAAATAATTTAAACGCAATAACTATATTATTATTTTATAAAACACCGCAGTTATAAATGTTGATTATTATTGTATTATTATTATTATTATTATTATTATTATTATTATTATTATTTTTATTATTATTATTATTATTGTTAATATTAATATTATTATTATTATTGTTTATTTTCGCATGAAATTAATTGGAAAATTAAAAAAGAAATAATAATAATAATTTATTAAAAAAAAAAAATAAATAAAATAATAATATAATAATTAAAAACTTACAGAACTTCACTGGATGTTTACTTAACTATCATTCCGACACAAAACGCGCGTAAGGATGTAGCCTTTTATTGGCCACTTCTTGCCCGCGGACGCGATTTTTGTAGACTGACTGCTAAAATTTGTGAAAAGGATCAACTCCGTTGGCGGTCAGTATAGTTTTTTTTTTTCGGCTCAAGTGGTGGACTCGCAACATACTTATTTATTTATTTTGTTGTATTTTTTTGGGGGGAAATTCTTTCTGTTCTTTTTTTTTTTTTTTTTTTTTTCTTTCGTTATGCATTACCCATACATACTCTTATAAAAATACACATTATTAAATTTAATATAATATCATTGATGTGTGTTTACCCCGTGCTCGCATACACACTCTATATATATCCTATATATATTTTAAGATATATTTACAATATACACACAGAATGTAATATATATATTAATATCATCATCATCATCATCATCATCATTGTTATCAATATCATATTTTGTTTATCAGAAAAATTTATTGTTGAGAAAATATATAAATGAATATATTGTATATAAATGTGATAGGATGCGCACGCATTTCACCCCCACAATCTGTATACATATACAGTGATGTCGGCGTATTTAGTATGTACATTCATTTTAAAATAGTCGCATACTTACATCGTACGTTATAACATTATTATATATATATATATTATAAAATATATACTATATATAATAACTACTATTTATTAATACATATTTATTGAATTACCAACATAAAATTATCGATAGTCAAAGGAAACAGTCAAAAATATACATATATAGTAAAATATATGTTGCCTATATATGTATAATTTGAAAAAAATATAAGGGAAAATATAGTAATTATTTGATTGTTTATTTTATTAAAATAAATTAGGGGTTTTTTTTTTTTTTTTTTATAATTCTAGTTATATTCATTGAAGTTTTACCTTTAATTTTTATTGTTGGTGGTGGAAGGTGTAATATGCGCGATGTACATATATTTATATATTTATAGTTATAAAGTGTTTTATAAGTGTCCTTATTTATTTACACCTGTCACAAAAATAACCTGTATAATCCATAATGTATGTGTAAATAATATATAATATAATATATATAATAAATATATATACTCGAATATATACAATAAATATAAATATTAGTTTATTGAAAATTTGAAACGATGATTCGTTTTTTTTATTTCTTCCTTTTTCTATTGTTTATTACTTTTTAATAATGTTTTCAATATTTGTGTATAAATTATCATATAACTATTATATCGTTGTACATATTGTTTGGATGGCTATATGTACATACATAAATTATAATTATATATTTGAATATGATGATATTGATTTTAATTTATTTATATTATACGAAATAACAAATAAATATACTTATGTACGTATAAAATAGAGAATAAGATCAATGAATATACTTATTATTATATTAACACGTTGTTGTTGGACAATATTCTAATTTTGACAATAGACAAATTATACGTTAAGAAGATAAACTATATATTGGGAGAAGTAGGAACATTTTATGGAAATTTTTTGTTATAACAATAGATCAATAGCACAAAGAATTTTTCATCCATTAATAACTTGCGCTGTATTTAGTCAAATTAATTCGTTTTCAATTCATTTGATGTGCGGTGTTTGTTTTGTTTTTAAACAATAATAAAACAATTGGCCCCTACATAAAGAAAGTGAAAGGAAAATTGGGTTTTGTTGCATATATTGTATTTTTTCATTAAAAATTATTTCGACGACATTATATTACTTGATTGATGTTATAAAACAAATTCTAAAATCAATACATAAAACATACATAATAAATATGTATGGACTGTATGGATTGGAATGATTCAACATAGGTGGTTTTTATGAATTATCTTTCTGATTGTGCATCCAATGTGTCATTCAAATGTGACAAAAAATCTCATAAACTTAAAGTGATATTTCTGACATTTATATATTAAGAATTGTAAGAGTATTTAGAACTGTATAATTGTAATACAGATAAATTTTTGCGTTCAATTGTATTAGCGTCCGTGATAAAATATATACATATATGCATCCATTATAAACCAGAACCAGAAGAATAAACAGTCAAAACCATTTGGGTGACCATATGTTCGTTTATGAAATAAAAAAAAAGATTTTTTTTTTAAAAATACTCTAATAATTTACGCTAAATAATACGCTACTCTATAATTAATAATGTCTGCACACACACATCATTATGGGCTAATCACAAATATAAAAATAATGCAATTAAAGACACATCTGGCTGTCGTTAATTACAGTACAATTGGTGAATTGTTGTAAACTCCCATGCATAGTAATTTATCAACTTGGATGTAATGAATGTTTGGTAGATGCCATAAGCTCCACTTGGGGCAATTTGAATTTCTATATATTGAAGTCATCTTTATAAGTGTGTACCTTATCAATATTAATTCATTAATATTTTTATTTTTATATTTCTACATTTATTTTTCAGCAATATATTCCATTATAACTGATCCATTTCTACTTAATTGAATCTCACTTAAAACATAAATAATTGTTAGAATAAAATACAAATAAATATACAAATATTAAACAGTTTAAACTTTAACTACTGCTTTTTATGAACTGTTGTCGGTAGTCGACGGCAATTATCACATAGGAAATACATTAAATACTATACTATAATTGTTTTCTTGTATATATTGGTTATATGATCACCGTTTCTTATATTTACGTTGGCTTCACCTAGAAATATACTTTGTGGAAATTTTTGTAAAAATTTTCTTATTTTTCTATACAAATCAAAATTCCTCTCAGTTCTGTAATAATATTAATATCAAATGGCATGAAAGTTATTAGGTATTATAATTTATTAAATTATAACATGAAATTTCAAATAACAATTACGTATATTGTGAAATAGTATGAGTTTATCATTTGTTGAAGATCGTATATATAAACCCGTTCCTAGCGCGGAAATATAAAAAATGACGAAGACATGTCGATGGCAGATGGCGTTCATAGATGATTTTTTTTTCTGTGGTCATCGACTGGCGTCGGCAGTTCATAAATAGCAGTACTACAGCAGCGGTTACTGTGTGTATATACTAAATATGTATATACAATATTAAATTTTTCAGTACTTATATATATATATATATCGGAATTTTTCAACTGAATTATGTTATATATTATACACATTCCATTTTAATTGTGAATTTATTGGCTACGTTTTGTTATTTGCCGAAATTAATGTTTCTTTAAATTTTTTACTCATAAATATCATAAAATTATAAAATATTAATTTATTCCATTACTAAAGACACACCATTCCATAAATGTTTTTATTTGACTCTTTTACATCGTGGTATGATTGCAAAACATCACAATCAGCGATCGCCTGCATGAATCACAATTATTGGAGTAAATGAAATATAATTTGTTGAATCAAAAATGATGACGAATGTTAACAAATGCCACCATATATGTTTCCGTATAAATTAACTTAAATTTGATTATTAAATTCTTAAAAATGTTAATTAATTATTTAATTTATTTCTCCTTGTTATTATCATCAACAATTTTAGATAAAATTTCATATTGTTTTACACTACCTTCTTCTGAATTTAATAATTCTGTAGTTATTGAATCTGGATTTTCATTACTACCTTTAACTGTATCAATTACTTTGTCTATTTTTGTATTTGTTCTTAATTTTCGTTTCAATTGACTACGTACTTTATTACCTAATCGTGATGCTGCCATAATTTTTGTAACCTTTTTACCGCGTAACCATCGCACACTCCAAGACTCACTCTGTTGATGATGTAAAAGAAAAAAAAAATTATTTAATTATATTTTAAATTTAAAAGATTATTGCGTACTTCTGAATTATTATCATCATTCTCGCTGGATTTTAATGAATTCTTATTGCTTGAATCATCAGTTGATAATCCTGATTGTTCTTCATCATTTGCTTTTGAAATATTTACCTTTTTTTTGTCAATTGTTTTATCATCAGTAAAATCGTCATAATCTAAATCAACATCTTTACCTATATCAATAATATCATCATCATCAATAATTTCAATGACTGATGATGATAATTGTTTTACAGTTGCATCAACTTCTGTGATCTCATCGTTGTTTGTGTGTTCAATTTTATTTTCACATTGTCCTAATGATGAATCAATGTCTAATCTATTATCATCACTGTCTTTTTTATCAATTGATTCTGTTTCATTTATTACTTCCACATTCCCTTCATTGCCTTTAACTATTTCACGATCTGTCCCATCTTTTTCTTCCATTTCTTGTATTTCCTCCTTATTTTCTACTTCTATTTTTTCCTCTTGTTTGTCAACTTCGCATTGTTTATTTTCAACATCTAAACTGTTAACTGATATATTTCCAACACCTTCATCTTCCACAATTTCCCCTTCTTCTTCTTCTTCTTCATCTTGCAACTTATTATCTTGATTTTTATTAGCATCAGATAGATTTGAATTTGATTTTTCTTTATCTACATTTTCATCAACATTTTTATTTATTAAATCCATTGATACAATTTCAATAACCGATTCATTTGTGCTATTAATTTTATTAGCGTTTGCTTCTTTTAATTTTCTTAAAAATATTTCGTCTTCGGTTTCAGAACGTAATTGTTTATCCACTGCTATATTTGATAAATTTATATATGATTTTTTTGATTTTCCTGTCTTATCAGTTTCATTTTCTGAATCACTAGAAATTAAGTATGTTTCGGGACTTTGTATAATCGGTACGATGTCCGGTGATGGACTTCTTTCAATCGATTTATTGTTATTACTTATGTCTTTTTGTTCAATTTCAATTTCTTTTGATTTTTCTATTTCATCAGAATAATTAATTCTTTTATTATCAACAAAGATTTCATCGTCGTTTTCTTTATATTTTTCATGCTCATCGTCATTATTATCATCATCATTATCTGATGTTCTATGCCTGAAATTTCTTTTTAATTTAATTGGTTTCGGTTTTACGGTCATCGTTTTTGAAGTTACTGTACATGTTTTAGTTGATAATGATGCTGATGTAATCAAACCGCCACCAGTTGTTCCATTCACAGATTTGTCATTGCTTGCCGTCTTTTTACGTTTGCCTGATAATAATGAGGAAGATGCAGATGATGACGTCGATGATTCATTGTCAGAAACTAATTCAATTTTTGTAACTGGTTCAAGTGCTAACTGTGACCGAATAGCTCTGGCACGTGCTTGTAATTCTAATAATTCTAATACAGAATATGCTTTATGTGGTGGTGGTGGTGGCTGTTTTTTTGCTGTTAAATATAATAATTTCACATAGTAAACTTAATTAATTTATTATTGCAAATGACGATTTTGTGCACAAAAAAAAAATATAAAAAATAGGCAAAATTATAATTGTTAAAATTTTCGATTGAAAATGTTATCTAAAACTGTTATAGTAAATTCAATATTAAGTGATACATTAAATGCCATAGGAGAAAATGTGATTTTACAAAAACCGATTAAAAAAGTGTTATCAATGGCATCATCTTGTTCAAAATGTGATTCAACAATATGTAAATGCCCATGTACAAATACTAAAAGAATAACATCAAATCAAATAGAAATTAAAATTCC
This sequence comes from Bibio marci, assembly GCA_910594885.2. Classification (NCBI taxonomy): domain Eukaryota; kingdom Metazoa; phylum Arthropoda; class Insecta; order Diptera; family Bibionidae; genus Bibio; species Bibio marci. The sequence continues at coordinate 37,639,020 of OU343116.1, forward strand.
AAGAGAAATTGATATTTCGTTACCACCAAATAATATATTCGACAGAAAATCAATTAATTTTGCCGGTCTAATATACACAGTAACAAATTTAACTACTGATAAGAAATTAAATAATTTATTAAACTATGGTATTCGCATTTTACACATACAAATGGCTAATGGTACGAAAGATGAATTAAATTTAATCATAATTAAAATAAGAACAGCTATATCAAAATTTCATGTGGAATCGAATTATAAAATACCAGTTTCATTAGGTATCGAAATATCGGGTCGAATTATTCGAGCGGGACGTCTTAGAAATAATCAAACAATAAAATTAATAAAAAACCATGAAATTATTTTAACATGTAATTTAGATTATCGAAATTGCTCAAATGAAAATGTGGTATTTTTAGCAAATTTTCATAATTATATTCCATTATTACAAATTGGTGATTATATTTTCATAAATAATTATAAAATTCAATTAAAAATTGTAAAAATCAAACAATTACAATGGGTAACATGTTGTATTTTGCGTGGTAGTATTTTGAAATCATATATGATTGTTACTTTACCTTATCACATACCAATTGATAAAGAGAAACCTACAATTTGCGAAATGGAAGATTGTCAATGGGCTATAAAAAATAAAGCAGATTTTGTAATTATACCATCGGTAACAGATGTTAATCATTTTCAATGTATAAATACAGTTATAAATAGTACAACTAAAAAAGTTACGAATAATAATAACATAGCTGATATGGATAATGAATCTGTATTGATATTAGGTAATATAGATACATGCTATATAAAAGACAAATGTTCATTAATTTCTGTTTTAAAATCAATTGATGGTGTCTGGATTGATAAGTTTTCACACGAAAATCAAACAATTATTTCGTTAACACACCAAGAACAATACATTATTGAAAAAACCAGACAATTAAAAAAACCAATTATTGTAAAAATGCTTAATTTTTTTGCAAAATACGTTGCACAAGATGGGGTATGTTGAAATTTTTATTTCACATATTACTTAAACTTCGTAATTTTATACAAATTTTCAATTCCAGACAAATTGTAAGAAAACTAAAAGAATATTACTTTATGAACCAGATTGTTTTATACTTGCTAGAAATTTTTCAAAAATAAATATAAAATTAATTAATAACTATTGTCAAGCAATAATAATATCTGAATTGGATAAGGAGAAAAATGATAAAAATAATGAAATTATAACGAAATGTGCAGTTAAAACAGCAACATTATTAGATGGGCAATTAATTGTATGTTTATCTGGTCGTAAAGGTGAAAATGCAATACATTTATCGTATCAAAGACCAATGTGTCCAATCATATGCATAACTATAAATGAATATTTGGCAAGAAAATTAACAATATGGAAAAATGTATTACCAATTGTTTATTTGCCCGAAACAGAAACAATAGAACCAAAATGGAAAATTGAATTAGAAAATCAATTACAATTTGGTATAAAATATGGGCGTGAATTAAAAACAATAATAACTGGAGATCTTGTAATATTTGGTTTTAACGGATTTAGTGACCAAAATCTACAAAATGATATAAATTCAGTGCGATTAATTTATATTGAAAATTATTAAATTACCACCGGTAGCACCAACATTTGTATTTTCTGGTAGTTTTTTATTTGTTGTTTTAATTTTCTTCTTATTGGATAATTCATTATCTGTATCCGATGAAATTTCTTCTAAAGAAATATGTTCTGGAAATGGGAATAAAATATAAAATTAGTATTAATAATAAAATTAGGATTAATTCCGTTACGTATAAATGACTATATTCATACCTTCAATTGCATCAACATCCGAATCAGAACTTTCTGTATCTGTTGGACATTGTGTTGCATTAATAATTGATAGTAAACGTTTCTTAGAAATTCCAATTATTTCATCTAAACAATATTCACGTAGCGTATCTAATGTTTTATCCTAAAATATATTAACGAGTAATAATAATTTTTATTTCACTTTAATTTACATTACTGAATTATAGATCTCAGAATCATAAAATTATTTGTTATATTTTTAACAAACCATAGAGGTAATAATAAAAAATAGTAGTTTAATATTCCAGATAAAATTAATATTTTATATACAGTTTAACAATTTACCTTTAAAAATTCTGGTGCAATTGATTTTATGGCTGTGGACTTCAAGCAAGAAAATACTTGACGAATTAATTCTACACGATCATCAGCATAATAACTTAATGGATGTAAATCTTGTGGTTCTGATTTAATATTTATAGATTTTTTGTCTTTATTAGAATGTTTTTTTATGGTTTTCTTTCGCTTATGTTCTGTCGGCATATTGTTTAATATGTATTGAACTAGATATTAATTAAAAATAATACAAGGCTATAGTAATTTTATTTACTGCATTTATTTATTTACTATAATTTACTTTTAATATACAAATTCTTCTAAATGTGATTTGTTTCGGACTATGTTCAAAGTTTAAGTTGTTTTGTTGTGCATATTTTCCTTATCTGTCATTAAAGTCACTTGAGTCATTGAAATTCACAATAATTTGAATTTATAGAAAATAAAATGTACGCAACTACAAATTTTTATTGTGTAGAATTAGAGGAAGATTTTCTTCAAAAAAAAAAAAACAGAAAATATGGTTTTAATTTATTTATTTAATTTCAATTAAATTTGTGTAAATTAATTACAGTATTATTCAAGTTTTAATATAATTTATATATATATATAACTTCGCATCTATTTTGTTACGACTGGATTTTTTCTTATTACATGAAATAATTTTTTTTTTATATTCATTGAGCTCTTGCAGAAGCCAAATTATTTAAATCCAAAATACATTTATTTAATGTTTCTTTTTCTTGCTCTGGTGTGATTCCCTTAAGAACATTATTTACAATCCAGCTAACCATGTGTTTTTGATTAACACGACGTTCAACATTTTGGGTCTCAACTTGGTAATCTAAACGCCGCTTTACCTATTTATAAAAAAAATATTATTATTATTATACACATGCATCAAAAGTTTTATTTGCATACGTACTTCATTATAAACACGTGCAATACGTTCACGATAACTGGCTTCTAATTGTAAAGCAACATTTTCTTTTTTAGCTTCCATCAATAATAATTGACCTTCAGCACGCCACTGTTCTAGTTCTTCGGCTTTAATGATTTCATCTAAATCTTTTAATTTTGTTTCACGACCTTCATTCCAATCAGTTTCAAGTTTGTCAATACCTTTATCACAAAATTCAGCCACTTTTGGACCAATTTTTTTTACAAACCATACCCAAATGATTGCTAGTGCAATACCTGTATAATATTCATGTTCCATCACATAAATTTCTTTGGAACATAAATAGGTAAGAAAACTAGCACCAAACATATATGGACCAGTTACTCCAGTTTTCTTATAGAAAAATGTAAACCTACCAATAAATTTAATTAATAATAACATATAGTTTAATTGATCAATATTGATTAATAATACCATTCGTCTGGAATGAACCCCATACGAACTTTGCCAGGGTAAATTGGTCGAGTTAAACGTATGAATTGTTGGTCTGATGATGTGGATGCAGCCGCACTTGCGGAAGTCCTTGCAATTAAGGCACTAATTGGCCTTTGGCCTAATTAAATTTAATGATACAATTTAATAGTATATATTTATGTGTATATTTTTATTTTAAGTGAAAAAAAAAAATACTCAGTTTTCAACAAATATTTTTTTTACTTGATTACATAAACTTTGGTGTGATTAAAAAAAAACCATTTTTATAAGATTAACATACATAATAAATTTGCAATTATTATTGACAAAATTAATGCATAAATAAAAATAATATAAATTTAATATAACTTACTCGATAACATAGCCATTCGGGACAACATTTTTGTTAATTATTTAATTTTTTTTTTCCCAAACTCAAATCACCACAAAAGACAAATCAAACAAGAACAAAAAATGAAAAAATAATGGCTGCTCAATTAACTCATTTTGACATAAGATAAAATAAAGAGATCAAATGTATGACGAAAATGTAAAGAATGAAAAATTATTTTAAGAATTTATCGATTTTGTTAAAATTAAAAATAATTTTGAAACAAAACAATTTTTTAAAAACAAAAAATTCATTAATTTATTTAATTTATCTTTTTTTTAACATTTATTTTTTATTAATATGATTGAAGTAGTTTTTGGAGATGGACAGATAGACGGACAAATATTAGACATTGTGAATTATCATGTAAAACGAAAGACGTCAGACTTCATATGTTTTGTTTGCATAAAGAAAAGGCTGTAAGTAATTTTAATAAAAAACATATTCAATTATACATAAATAAATAAATAAATAAATAATAATAATAATACAATAAAAATACAATTAATATTATTATGTATTTAATTGTTATTAAATTATAATTTGTAGTTCACAACCACAAGATTTTCATCAGAATGTGTTGGTGCCGGCCGGTACAGACATTATCAGCATATGAACTGAAATGTGTTTTTTTGCAAGGTTTATTATAAAATAAATGATTTGTTTCCATAAAATATGCATTTAAATATATATTAAATAATAAAATTACAGATTTTGCAACATCATCACGTACAACAGCATCAGAATATAATATAAACTTTAATCCGTAAACATGACCTGTAAATTAGACAAGCGTCCATTTTGGGATATAACTCATATATAAATGGAAAAGTGATAATCATATTATGGATAAATCTAATCGTAGGTAAATTCCCAGTTATTTCATATTATATTTAATGTTTAATTAATTAATTATTATTAATTTCAGATTACAGAGAAAACGAACGATTATGGAAATTATTTATTTTATATAAAAACCATATGAAAACGTTTGAAAAATTGAATGAGATAAAAATATACTCACTTTTTAGTCAACACAATAGCAAAACTTATATAATATTAATAACAGTATAGTTGGTACATTACTGCGCCACCCATTAGTATGTTAACAATTTACTAATTGGTTTACTATTTTTAATGTTACGATATGTATCAATTGTATATTTAACCGCAGGTTTAAAGTACGTGTAAATAGTAAACTCGACGAGTATTGTAACATCAAAACATACATGCATTTATAATTAGAAATATTTTGTAAATAATAATATTTCGCACATTGTTATGTAAGCAAATTATGAAACTACAAAAGTGTGTGTGACGTACCAACTACTGAAGAAATAGCGTTGTTCAACATTACCATATTTTCATATAAACCAATTCAGTTAATTTATATATATTAAATATGAAAAATATATTAATCAGTAACTGTTCCAGATGCACAGCCAATTACCAGAAGACTACAACAAATAATGTGCAAGTTCATTTTATATGAAATTTATATATCACTTGTTTAATTTTACAGTCTATATGTGCGACTTTATCCAATATCCAATATCCTTGAAAGAAATTCATAAAATACTATTGGCAATTTGGAGCGGCAGTTAAATTGTGAAACTTCAGCCAAATGCTATATTTTCCTAAATCGATTCTAGAGTAATTTTGATATCAAAATCATATTATATTTTTTTTTTTTTTTTTTTTTACAGTATCACTACAATCTTGCGTTTATACCAGCCAGAGTTTACTTATTTAGGACCACACATAACACAACTACGTCAACAATTTCCGTCGCAGCTACAATCACATCTTAATGTTCAATGCGATCAACAATAGCAACCTCTAAAATTGTACGTTTTATTTATAATAATTATATTTTATATGATAACTTAAAGTAAATTCTATTTATAGTCAAAGAACCAGAATCAGTTTTAATTGTATGGTCACATTTTACACCTATATGCTACAATACCAATAATGGATACACCACTGAAACACGAATCCGTCAGCACCAATAATCACAACTGCATTTGAATTATGATATCGTAATTAATCTCCAATACCACCAATACACAACGACAACCATTAAATCAACAGATAAAACAATATATTCAGTATTTATAATAAGAAATATAACAACAGTATTATCATCACAACAACAAACGATTATGAAATTGATGACATTTTGATATTATTTCACCGGCTGATAAACTGATAATTTGCTTCAATGAGTTTACACAATCACAATCAATTGAATAATTTTAATATCATTGAATTACAAACACAACCATCATTTCATTACAAAACATTGAAAATATTTCTATAATTTCATCGACAACAACTCAAACACGTAAACGTGTGCCAATAATTCTCAGTTAGTAGCTATATAGTCAATAGCCAAGGTCAACAAATGTACCATAATAAATATAGTGCAGAATTTAGAATATTTGTTCAACCACAAAATCAACGATGTAATTACAATAGCAAGCATGTATTTTAAATAAATAACTAAATTTTATAACTAATACATATTGTGGATACATCTAACCAGAGGCAAATTCCAGAATTTTATTTTTGTTTAATCCTAAAGCTCGTATCAATTATTATGATATCAAACCATTTGATAAATAATTCATGACATGATATTTTAGTAAATGGATTGAAGAAGAAAATGATATACATCTGAAAAAATGTTAAACGACCATCAAGTATTTTGAAGTCTTTGAAGATTAATATAAAATTAAGGTGATAAACACTATCACTTCCTCTAAGGAAACATCTGATCTGCAGCAAATTTCACTCGATGACTGATCATTTTGCATGATGATAAAAACTTGTTCAGTAAGAAATTTATTTGTATAAATTATAATAAACATATTGTGATAAGAAAAAATTCAACATAAAAATTTATTTAAAAACTTTTAAACATTCTTGCAATATAAAAAGATTTGATTAGCAAAATCCTGTTATTTTTATATAAAAAAAAAATCTAATATTATTTCAACCATCAATTAATTTTAAAAAATTCACAAATTATACCATATCATTAAATCATATATATATTTTATTTATAATAATTATATTTAATATAATAATTTAAAATAAATGTTATTATTTAGACAAATGCAGCCCACCATCAGGAAGCTTCAGTTTATTTTGTATTGCCATCTTTTGTAAAAGCTACAATACAATTTGATGCACCACCACCAGCATAGTTATCACAACCATTTGAATTATAAAATCGAAATTATTTTACAATATCATGAGCAATAACATCACTATTGCCAATGTCAACAATTAGATCAACAACGGCAGTATATACTGAATACTATCATGTGTAAAAACAACAGTAACAATTATCACCACAACAATCAACTATTTATTATGATATTGATGTATAATTTGTATTAGTTCACCGGATGTGCCATCATTGAAAGAAACAACCTGATAATTACATTAATTCAATGAATTGCCAACCTTAATCAAATAAATATTGAAATTAAAATACATACCTAAACATCATATAAATTACCATAAATTGAAAATAATTCTATATTTTCGTCGACAACATCAGCAACAACTACAACACGTGTATGTGTATCTATAATTTTCATCTAATAGCAAATAATCACCATCCAAGTCTAACAAATGTACCAATAAATATAGTTCCGGAATTATGCATCAATATTTGTTAAAACACAAAGTGACAGCGATAGTAATTACAATAGCAGCAAATTTAACCAAAGGTAAAGTTGCAGTAATTTTGTAATTTAATACATATTTTATTTAATATTTAATTAAACATTATTATTTATATTTTAGATAACACCTGTATATGAATGCGATTATAAATATTATATTGTTATGATATAAAATCGGTTGAAGAAATATGAAATTGGCGAAACTTCTAGTATCAACAAATGATGTTACAACAAGTGGATCACATACGGAATCTACCAACCATTACAGAGTCATTTTATTTTAATGTTAGAAGTTTTCCTTGAAGTAAAACAAACAACTTATTTTACAATGCATTGCAGAAGACAGTGGAATGTTACACGACCATCAAGCATTTTGAAGCATTTGAAGATTAATATAAAATAATATAAATAATAAATATAAAATAATATAAATAATAAATAAAAAATAATATAAATATATGCTAATTATCACTAATTATGATCTTTATTTTAAATGTAAAAATAATTTAACATATTTATTACAAACATTTTACATGTATGAATGAAATATTTCGACTAATTGGAATTATTTTTATTAAATGTATAATTAATTTAATTTAAAAAAAATAATATTTGTCTAATTATTTGATTAATTTCATCAATCCCCAACCTTTAACTGCCGTCCATTGAAATCTGAAAAGAGAAAAAGAAAACAAAAAAAAAAGATGTTAAGTACAAAATAAAAATATAAATAAAATAAAATTAATATTTCAAATACGAAATTCTACACCTACACAATATAAAAGAAAAAAAAAAAAAATGAGTCTCTAATAAGTGTCCAGTAAATAAAAATAAATAATAAAAAATCGATCAACTTTAATGTGGTACCTATTTCGAATAAATATTTTTGTCCCTTATATATCGCAACCGACACTTAAACTATAATAAGCTTGGTGGTGTATAATGTAGAGGTGCAGTGAATATTCATATGAGATATGAATACACGGCGGGTTCGATTTCTTACCGAAACCGAAAAAAAAATTTCTTAAAAAAAACAAAAAAATAAGTTTTCACATATATGAAAAATAAACATTCTTACTTGGTGGTCTCAGTTGAGTATTTCCAATTTGATGATAGAAGAGAAAATATTACAAAAAAAAAAAAAAACTATTTTTAATTTTTTTTTGGAAATTCCCGGTACTTTATGAACAAAACAACCCAATATTAAAACACGATTTTGACCGACTTAGAGGCGGAATTTTCGAGTTATCTCAACGGATTCGTGTTCGGACGATGACCCCGCGTCTTTTAAGCCTATTTCCAGCCATATTTTTTTGGACCCCCAAAAGTGTGGGTTATAACCTTATGCCGAAAAAATTTTTTTGCCCGTAGGACCTTCAGATTTTCAGGGATTGTAGAGCTCGGAAAAAAAACAGGATCTGTTGACCCCTTTGCCGGATTTCCCTCCGGGGGCGGAGCTATGGACCTTCGAAAGTACCAAATGGGTCACTTTTGGACCCCTATAACTCCGGAAATACTCAATATTTCGGGAGGAGCTTCTCACCAGTGATAGTCCTCCTCAAGGGCTACAAATTATAATATGGGGGCGACTTTCTATCTATAAGGGTTTTCCAACTAGGGCTGCCCAAAGATTGGAAAAACGTTTGCAGACCAATATTCCGAGTACTGGAAAGTCGGGAAATATTGGACTTTCCAAAAATCTAATGATGCAGAAATGTAAAGGAAAGTCCAAAGTTTATCCTCAGATTTTTTTTGGAATTTTCCAGTGGAAAATGTGGATTTTCCAGGAACATCGAAAAACATCGATTTTTTCATGTTTTCAAGTGGGAATTTCCCGGCTTTCCCAATGGAATTTTCCAATACCCTATTTATCGCAGATAGTAGACTATATGCCACGTATTTTAAGCCCCACCACAACTCCTCAAGTCAAATAGTTTTCCTACAGTGGCTGCCCAAAGTTAGGCTTACACGGAAATTCCCAAATCTTAAATTGGTCATAAGTCGACCAATAAATTTTTCACGGAAAAAGTCCAGAAGCTTTGTTGTGCGCCCTAAGTTCCTCTACAAGTTGGCTGTAACAAAAATTGGCTAACACATAAATTTTTTTCGAAAACATCCAAAACCTGGTTTTCAGAAATTCCGGGAAATTTCTCCAGCCCAAAGTTGATGACTTACAGATTTCTTATAGCCATAAATGGATTTAGATGGTAAATGTACTGAGGGAGTGGTACTGAAAATGTTTCTTAACTATTACAGTTTTCCCGTAATTTCCCGATCCAAATTAAAATTTTCCGGATTTTCCCGAAAATTTCCAGATGTCTTTATTAGAATATTAGGAACAATTTTTACCACTAGAGGACCCGAATCTATTTACAGGTTTTCCCGGAATTTTCACATAACGGTTTCATACTCATGGTAAAAAATCCAAGTTTTTTTTTTACAAAAAGATAGGTCATTCAATTACCTATCATTTAATATGTATCACAACATCCTACCACTTCAAACAGCTGAGCTATGATTTTTCCCGTGTCCCAAATATATAATATTTTTTTACACTAATTTACCTTTAAAATTTTGTTTTAAGTAATTTCGGTTATCCTTAAATTTCCCAATTTCCATTTTTTTATATTAATTGTGTATGTGTGTGTGTGTTTTTCTATCTGCAAAAGAAAATTTTCAATGTTACAGTAATATATAATAATTATTTTCATATAATTTGTATCAAAAATAAATTTATATATGAAAACAACAAATACAAGTGATTTCTTTTTATTTATATTTTCTTTTCCATTTAAAATAATGTTATACAAATAAACCCACCCAAGCATACAATAAACACACATAAACATATAGATAAGTAAAAGAAACATTACAAATGTAAATATTAAAAAATTATTGTATATAAATGTCATATTAAGTTGTTGTCTTTGCTATATAAAAATTTTTGGTATTATGTATATTAAAAACAATTGTTTTTAAGTAGAAAAATATGCAATGCAAAATCAAAATGAAATATATTTTTTTACTTTGAAAATAAATTCCATGTGTTCTATGTTCTGACTTTATCTCGAGAATTCGTTAATGCAATTCCATTTTCAATAATACTTAATTGATTTCGTTAGTATAATTATGGACACACTGATTTTAGCTGAAATAAATGATTTCTTTCGGATTGATTTTAAAAAGCGAACATACCCTATATTTTACTTATCAACTTTATGTAGTGATTTAATGGTACAGTGGTCAACGTCCATTTCATCAAATCCAGAGAAAATTACTCCAGTGAATTACCATTAATTCGTTTATGAAATCAAAAAGCGAATCTTTGAAAATTTCTATTCACCATTCAGAGATTAACAAAATATCCGTATATCGGAGTAATCATGTCAATGGTTACGAATTCTTGTATACGGTCTGCAATACTGATTTAATAAAGAAACTCTGAAAATACCGCTGCCTACAGATAGAAATTCTTAAAAATGGTTTGAAATACTGATTGCTAAGTTCTTAAATAGAATATGCTCACTTTCAGAATTTTTTTAATTTTTACGTTAACGGTGACAATAGTTTTCGTTTTGTTTTTGGTAAATTTATTTATTTTATACTTACAATTTAATACATCAACAAAACCTTTAGATGGATTGTATTGTTTGTAATTATAAAAATTATAAAAAATTCAACATAAAAATTTATTTAAAAACTTTTAGACATTCTTGCTTTATATAAAGATTTGATTAGCAAAAAACTAATAAATGCACATAAGTTTTCTATATATTTATATATATAACATTTAAAAATTAGATTTATCTGTAAGATGGTGATTTAAGATTTTTTTTAAGTTAAAAATGGATTTTAATGCATGATTATTATTAAAACTAACCTATAAAATTATTTGTAATTTTAAATCTTTTAATTGAAATTTCAATTGTCAATAATATTCAATCTAAAAAAAAAACTAATATTATTTTACAACCTTCAATTAATTTTAAAAAATTCACAAAGTATACCACATCATTAAATCATAAGATATATATTTTATTTATAATTATATTTAATGTAATAATAATAAAATAAATGTTATTATTTAGACAAATGCAGTCCACCATCAGGAAGCTGCAGTTTATTTTGTAACATCTACAATACAATTTGATGCACCACCACCAGCATAGTTATCACAACCATTTGAATTATAAAATCGAAAGTATTCTACAATAGCATGAGCAATAATATCACTATTGCCAATGACAACAATTAGAACAACAACGGCAGTATATAATCAATATTATCATGTGCAACAATAACAATAACAATTATCACCACAACAATCAACTATTTATTATGAAATTGTTGTATAAATTATATAAGTTCACCGGATGTACTATCATTGAAAGAAACAACCTGATAATTACATTAATTCAATGAGTTGGCAAACTCAATCAAATGAATATTGAAATTAATTATTGCTGCGGTTAAACACATAGATGCCATTGCACCCAATACAAACTTAATAATTTGTATTATATCACACATTTCATATAATATTAATATTTTTTAATTGTTATTAGTTTATTTACCATAATTTTAATTACCACAATCAAAACACAAAACCAACAAATATTCTAAATCTATAAAAACGAATAATTAAAAAATAAAGTTATGTCAAACGTGAAACTTTGCCAGCAACTATTTTGAATTTTTGACATTCGTCACGTACTGAAATTCTCATGGATATAGGCGTCTTCACAATGTAAAAGAATATCACTTTTCATCAAAAATATCAAAGTTAATTACCTCTCACAATATGGGAATATCTCTTTTGCATTAATGAAAACAAGTTAGCTTTTAACTTTCATATTCTTCAACGCATAAAGTAGATTATGAATACAATAAAATATTATATATGTACCGGTTTATTAGTTACAAATTCTAATTTAATGTAGAATATATAAAAACTAATATTTATTGTGAAAACTATTTTTTGATATGTATTGTACAAATGCAAGCTGATATTCTATTTTGATGTGAATTTTTTTTACAATGTGAAAGCCCCTTTAAGTTATTTTTTTTTATTTACGTGTTTTAATTAAACAAATAAAATTTGTTTTTATTTTGCATAAACAAAAAAAAAAATGGGTAATTTGTGCTCATCTTGTTTTAAAGGAGATACATCAGAGGTATTAACACCTGATATTGTAAGAATAAACTGATTTCATATCATAAAAATACCATATTTTGATAAATTGTTAAATGTTTTAACAGACTGCACGTAGAAAATTACAAGAAGATGCTGCTAGGCGCCGCCAAGAAGAAAATGAACGCAGAGGTATAAAGGATTTGGATAAAGTAAAAAGGCAACAAGAACGTGCTGTTGAACAGGAACGTCAAGAAATAGAAGCAACTAAATATGGAACTGGTCAGCCAAGTTTAAGAGTAAAATGATTTTATATTATCATTTATTTCATATAAAATATAATACACTAAATACAAATTTCTATCTTCATTTTTCAGTGGCAAACCAATAATTAAATAAACAATATTTATATCCTAAAATGTGATGAAAAATTAATATACATTTGCATGCCTTTATATATATATATATATATATGTACAAGAAACTTTTTTTCTGTTTACAAGTATACAATTTATTTATTATATTTGGTATTTGATATATATATTTACAAATAAAAACCAAAAAATTTGCACTAATTTTGTTGTATTTGTTTGTTTTCATTTTCTCAATACATATCTGCTTTATCGATTTGTTGTTTCATTTTGTGAAATATGACACTTGCATTTTGCTTGCATTTGCTAAATAATTGTGTTGTGAATTAGTCAAAATAAAAGTTAATAAAACCAAAGAAATAGATAAAAGATAAGGCAATTTTATTAGTTACAAATTTTTTTTTTATTATTAAAATCGTAAGTAATTATAAATATTTATCAATTTTCTTATTTATTAATAGCAGTTCCTTAAATTTAATATATTTACTATACAAAAAACTATTCGATGTAGTTAAATCTGTCCCTTCGTTTGGTTACAGAAATGTACAGAATTCCTTGTTAATATATTGCAATTTATTAATAAATATTAAAGATTTTCGTCCGTAAATGTTATTTTTTATGTCTTTTCATATTTAATTAACTTTCTTTTTCTAAATAATTATGATATAAATCTAATTCAATAAAAATTGTATTTCAATCATAATATTATGTGTAAAGTAAATATAAACATGTTGTTAAAAGCAGTGGCGTTGGCGTATTTTCATTTCAATTTATGAAATTTTATCCTCGCAAAATAAAAAAACTAAGACAAAGATGTACTACACTTGCAGTTAATATAATTGTATTAATGTGAAATGGCTGAAATTTTATATGAAAATAGCAAAAGATAGGAATTGGTTAATTATTTAATTTCATTTACATCCATGGCAATATACTTCAAAGTTTAAAAAGTTAAATCAGAATTTATATTTTTATTGAATAATAAATTATTTTTTTAATAGATAACATCTATATGAAAATGGCGGTAAAGGAAAGGTCTGAGTCTGATGAAATGGATTGGACTGTTGAAGAAGAAATCCAACTATTTTTAGCATTGGATGGCTTGAAACCAATTGGAATAAATAAACATTTTTACATGGCATGTATATGTGATCGATTATCGAAATCTTTAAAAAGAGAAGTTTCTTCTGATGCAGTTTGGGCTCATTTGCGAACATTGTATAATTTGGATTTATTAGAGGCAGATCGAACAGCCGCGCAACTAGTAGAAAAAGATTTTTCATTACCTGAATCAGAATTTAGTGCTTTAATAGCAAAGAAAATGGCTGAAGTTGAAGATAATACTAAAATTGAATCAAATTCATCAATTAAACGTAATTTATATTTAATTATTTAAGTAACTTTGTGTAATTTATTTTGTATATTTAATTTTGTAATTAGCTAAATCTACCCTACTACAATCAAACAATACAAATAAAACACAGCAAATTCCAAAGGAAGTTGAGAAAAAGATTCCCGGCAAAATTACACCAAGTGAAATACCAAAACGAAGTGTAAAACGTACCAGAGGATCAACATCCTTAGAATCAAATAGCCCATCGACAACACCACCACCTGTCCAACACAAACGAAGACGTATTTAAGTAACTAATACTTTTGTATTTCCATTTAACTATTATTATTATTTTTTCAACGTAAGCCATATATTTATGGAGCGTATAACCATTTGTGTTTCTATTTAAGCTTATAAGTTATAAGTTCGTGTGTAAGTTAATATATAATGGAAATTAATTCATCTTAATTAAATATTTGTAATATTATTTCATAAAATTATAACGACATCAATTACCGTAACAATTCTAAATATTTAATAGTATTGTCCAATTTATGAAATTTGAATAAGATATTCAAGTCTAATTACCAAAAAAATTATATACATATTAATAATTGCACATTTTTATTATATTTTTTTTTTGTTTTCATTTTACATTATATAATTTCGATTTTATAAAATAAAACTTAAACTAATTAGATATAATATGAGTCTCATTAGAGCTTAAATTAATATTAATTTATAATTTTATTGGGAAATATATTCAAATTATAGAAAACACAATTATGTAATATAATATTACAAAATATTATAAAATCATTTGTATATAAAAAAAAGGGTAATAATTATATATATATTAAACTATAGCTGCTAATCTGCTACTGGAAGAGAGTAATTCTAATGTTATAGTATTTTCTTCACACTATTCGTCACCGAATGATAGCCGCGAAATTTTCTTGCCAAATAATAAATTTCGTTACTAAAATTGTTTCATAGTGATTTTTCAATATCTCATTTTTATTTAAATTTTGTACAATATAATAAAAGTTTTAGAAAAATCTATAATAATGTTTAAATGTTTAATGCATAAATGAAAACGTATATTTTTTTTATTTTTTAGTTTTGCTTGAGTAAGCACTTTCAAAACTAACACTACATTTTTTAACTACTTCACTGATAAATTTGTCCTATAATTTTTCGTTGTGAAGTATTCATCAATTGCAGAACGTCAAAATTTCCATGTGCGACGTGCGCTTTGTGAATTGTTAACCATACACACCAAAACGTAATGTATAATGAAATCAGTAAAATATTAAAGTTTGGTTATGTTGTTATGTTTTGTTTAATTTTTGTGTCTATAAATTCTATATTTCTATTTTATGTTTCAAATTATTAAATTTAAATATTAAAAAATGGCATTGTATAGTGAATTTTCACCGAATGGAAAATTTCTTGCTGTTTTAAATAAAACTGATGGCAATTTAAAAATATGGGATAGTGAATCAAATCAGTTAGTACAAGAATATATACCGAATTTACATTTGTTGGTTCCATGCACGTGCTTCACATGGATTAGTGTTATTGAAAATAATGCCTCCACAAGCAAGAGCGACGACAATAAGGTATGATTGATCAATATTATGTAATAATTTTGTAGTATAATTTTTTGTCAACTAATATCATTGTTTATATGCAATAGAAGAAAATTAAAAAGAATTCTCGTAAATCATTAGAAGATTATACTGAAGCAGCTCTGTATCTTGCAATTGGTACAAATAAAGGAGGTGTTAGTTTATATTCGTTTGCGACTGGAACAATCCAGAAATATTTAAAAGGTAATGGTCACTCAGGAGCGGTTACAGCTATATCGAAAGGTATGAATTCGGATTTATTAACTTGTGGTGAAGATTCCAATGTGGTAATTTGGAATGTAATGAGTTGCAGCCAAAAAGATGTTTTAAAATTAGGTGGAAATGAAAAACCAACTTGCCTTATGTATTTACCAATATCAAACCGTTTAGTTGTTGGAGCACGCAATTTGAAAGTTTTGTCATTAGAAACAATGGAAGTTTGTCAACAATTTATTGGTCATATGAAAAATTGTAGAATTTTAATTTATTTTCATATTGGTTCAAATGAATACATTTTATCGGCACCAGAAATGGATCGAACCGTATCTCTGTGGAGTATTAAATCTGGATTGAAATACAAAAATGCAATCGGTACATTTTTAATGGAAGATGCTGCATATTTTTTAAATTTTACCATTAAGAAAGATGGTGATTTAAAAATTGTAGCTGTTACAAGGAGCGGTGTGGTTCATTTTTACAATGTAAATGTTCATTCGTAAGTATCAATAAATTTAATATCTATTTTATATGTATTTCAAATTGATCTATAAAACTATCAATAAATTTTATGAAAAATATAAAATTTATATCATGTTACTCTAAGTGGAGAATATGGCATAACACACATACATTAATTACACTCATGTTTTAGTATTACTTGTTAATGTTTGAAAATCGCCCATCACACTATAATGATTTGTATATATTTTTTTTGTTGCTATAAACGAACAAATGTGGTTGCTTAGAATTTTCAGAATATTACAATTTTTGAGCACTATTATACAATTAAATTAAATATTAAAAATATTCTCATATAAAATTTGTTGAATTAAACTCTTCACGATCAAATGGGTTTAATGCTATACATTACACCACTTATTCTTGTGATCGATATTTTACATATTGGAAAATATAAACATAATTTTAATAATTATCTGTTTATAGTATAAAATCAGATAAACCAATTAAACCAAACTTAACGATTGAAATTGCATCTGATTCAGAACCTGTAGAACCAATACAAATAATTACAGCTTCATTGGAACATGGAAAATCAGATAACGAAATATTAATTGGTTATGGTGAAACGCAGATTTTACGTTTTGAAAATATTGTAAGAAAATCACCGTTAAAATTAATTTTACATATATAATTAATTTCAATTTAAATTTATATTTATTTATAGTTACCAAATTTTTCTGATAAAAGGCATGTATTGATACGTAATGATCCAAAGAAATTTGTTAAAACTGGAACTACAGCAACCAATAAAGATGCTTTGAAAACATTAAAACCGATAATTGATGATCATTTAGTTGAATTTCAATCATTAACAAATGTCCAACGACGTACAAAATCTATTGAAATTCCATTGGAAACACGGTTAGAAAATGTTAGTTTAAATATTAACGGTGAAAATGTTCCACAAGGAAAAAATATGGTACATTTATTAATGCAAGGATTAAACAGTCATGACATTAAGTATGTATACACCTGAAGTCAAATTTTTATTAACTAACTTAAAAAATGGGTTTGTAATGATAATTTTAAATACTCTGAAAACAGTGATTGTATTTTCACTTCATAACATTTTTCGGATCGGATCATAAGTAATGTTTTTCAAATATATTAAAAAAATAACAAACAGTAATTCTCATTGTTAAAAAGAAAACTATATATTTTGTCTTTGCATATTTAGTTTCATAAGCTCTTTTCATTGGCGCATAGAGCATCATTAAAATAATTTAATTATTTATAAATTTAAGATTTGTTATTGCAAACCCAAACAAAAAGAAAAAATACAAAACATTTAAAATTAATATATAATAATAATAATATTGATAATATTAATTATTTTTTTTTTATTTTTTTATTTTATTTTATTTTGTTACTGGTAGCATTTTACGAACAGTATTTTCAAGAACTGATGAACATATAATTCGGATGACACTACAAAAATTAAAACCGCAATATATTAGTCCATTACTTGATGAATTAACTATAATGACGCAGAAAAAAACTACACAGTAAATATATTCATTTATATACGTATAAGATATCAAATATCTAATTCAAGTATTAATTAATTATTTATAGCGCTCAAATGGCTGTAGTATGGTTAAAAATATTATTGCAAACACACGCCAGCCAAATTATGGCATTTGGTTTAAATGGTTTATATTTAAAATTTGGTCCAATTTTAGGTATTTTGGAACATCGTGCGAATACATTAAAACCATTAAATAAGTAAGTATTTTCTTGTTCACATATATGTTTTGCAATATCCACGCTACCGGTTCATTTGTAAATATAATACTTCAAAATACGGTTTTCCAAATATGCGAACCAACTTTGAAATATTACGTTATTACATTAAATTATATTACTTAATTATATGTGTTTTTTTTTTTTAAATATAGATTAAGTGGACGATTAGATTTATTAATAAGTCAAATTAAACGTAATACTACAGAAGATGAAATATTAGATTCTGAAAATTTACTAGTATTTGAAGATACTGATTCAATAGATGAAGATGATGAAATGAATGATGGTGGCAATAGTTTATCCGATGATCAGAGTGATGATGAAGATGGATATGATTCTGAAAATAAAATTGATGCGGATGAAAAGATGGAACTATCAGATGATTATAATTAACGGTATTTATAAATGCGAAAATTATTTATAAATTTTATGCAAATAAAATACATGAGAATGTTGATATTTGGAATTCATTTATAGGGTATAGTAAATTATTTAGAAAAGACGCAAATTAATAAGACCATGAATAAATAAGTTGATTTCACATGCAAAGTAGACAATTCAAACGTAAAAATAAAATTTGAGAAAACAAACATTTTTTATTTTTAAAGCGTCTAGTATTTATCATATTCTAATAATTTATCAATTTATGCATCTATGGAGTAATAGAAAAAACAAACCATATTAAGACATGACATTTTTCATCGCATGTGCCTCGCAGTCACATATATAAGCTCGATCGATTAAAAAAAATGACATATGACATTTAAAAATGTTTCTATACTTCATTTATATATTTTGCTTCTTTTCGTTTTCGATTCGGCACTTTTTGCGCGTATCCGTACCCGTACCGTAGCTGTGCGTTTCGTACATTACACATTGTTTTTCATATATTTTATATATTTATATATTTCGTTCTCTTGTATTTCATTGTGGAGAATTCAGTGGTTTTTTTGACCTAAAAAATAATTAAAAATATTTATTAGAAAAAAAGATTTTTATTATTAAAACCATTTAAATATTTTTCTTATAGAATTAATAAACGTAATTTAAACAAAAAACTAATAGCAATGACAATAATCATGTGATATTTGTGTTATATTAAAAGACGCTTTTTTATGTGAATTGAGAAAATTTTGATACGTGTTTAACATTTAATTTATATGTTGCATAAAATATATAACAAAAAGTATTACAGGTAAATATTTTTAATAATATGAAAATTTGTTAGTTTATATTATACAATATGTTTGGTATTTTACTTTATAGGGAAGAATCACTCAACACATTTCTATTTCAATATAAGTAGAAGATAAGAATCCTTTACCAATTGTCAGATTGTCTGCGTCTGTTGTATTTTTGTATTTACAAAACCAAAACCAAATTCTTTCATACAAAAAAACACAAGCATCAACATATTTCAATTTCAATCCATTTGTATATAGACTACTAAACCATAATGTATCTACATAATTTGCACAATATTGTGATGAAAATAGTTTTAAGTTAATAGGTGGGGGGGTTTTGGTGGGGGATGCTATTTCTTATCGGTGAAAAAGTGGAGGAAAATTATAATAATATAACAAACAAACCAATTTTGTGTGGTCTGATCGTGTGTTCATTTTATGGAGGGGTCCTCAACTCCTCAATCCTCATTCTTTCATTTGAGAATGTTTGGCACCTTTTTATTTTCTCTATATAAAACATAAAAATATACAAACAAAACCACCTTTAGCTCTATCTAAATCCAAAAACATACATTTATCTGCCACCTGCCAATTTTTATAAATGCTACGCTTATACACAATTGTATTTTTTCATTACTTTTATACTCTTATACCACCTTATGAAAATGTAAACAAATGCATTTATTCAAACCAATATCATAATAAAAATTATATTTTTAGTTTTAGTTACTACAGAACAGATTGAAGCAATATTTATAATTTGTAATATTTATGATTTCTGTAAAAAAAATTTATTTTGCCTGCAAAATTAAATTGCGAATTGCGATGCCATCAAATATGGCGGATATTTTTTTCATTCATAATAAGAAGTGTGTGTAAATAAAAAAGAAATTCTGTATTATTATGTTTCATTTAATAATAATATAATCTACTGCTACATAATCAATAAAAACAAATGATTTATTTATATTCTAGTAATAATTTATATTAATTTAATGTGTTTCTTTATTAATAATATAAAAACATTTTTATTTATTTATACAATAATGCGTCATCATTTATGAAGGAATAGATGAAATTAAATAAAACCACCACAAGTTTACCTTGTGACGGATAAAGTAAAATAAAAATATATTAATTACTAATATTTTATTACTTTTATATAATATATTAACAATTACATTTCATTTATTTATTTATTTTACATACTTCTAATTTGTTGTTTATTAAACTGGTAAATAGCTTTAATATGAAATATAAACAATAATATATTATTTCTATACTAATTATATGCAACTTGAACAATAATCATTAACCAATTATTTACCATTTTGGACATGGAACCAGTCAGTATTGCAATTGAAACTGTTTAATCACCTTTTATTAAATAAATATTTATTTATACAATATGTAATGGGTTTTTCTCATCCGAAATGAGATTTTCTGCAGTTAAATCATGTAAAGTTTTTTAAAGCAACTTATAATCAAAAATTTTGAACACAACTATCAATTTGTTAAACTGACTGTGATATTTGTTTATCAACCCATACCCGATTTGCTGATTATATTAGTAGAAAAGATTTTTGGTAACTACTTATCGCTTAACAACATGAAATGAAATTTAAGAAAATGGAATGTTTTCGTTAAAAATAATTAGTTGACGTTAATATCCATACCATATGATGGGATACACTTGAAGTTATTTATTAAGAGCTAATATGCCAAAGTGCCAGAAGCTGGTGGTATAGCTGTAGGAAACTATTTAGGTAGTAACTCATAACTGAACAATAATTGCTTAGTCATCTTACATCACGACAAAAACAAATCTCATGCCGCAAAAGAAACACTACCAAACTGAGAAAGCTGAAATGTTAACTATTCATCATAAACTACTTCCTCACATTTATAGAAATTTCCATAAGCATCTTTTTAGTACAAAGCTTAAATGATTGTTAAGATCAAAAGTAAAGAAAATTTTATTGTATTGTGAGGAAATTAAAAATTTAAGATTATAATAAGAAATAGCAGTAAATGATGCACACGGAAAATGTATGTATTTTAGCTTTAATTTAAAATGTCATCATTTTATTTTATTTGTGTATCTGTTTTTTTTATTCTCTCCTGGCAACTTATGGCCAAATAGAGAGTCCCTACCACCGGTGGCATATTACATTGGTCACCCATCTAGGTGGTTAACCGATGCGGTTATGCTTAACTTTCATATTAAATATGACAGCAATATTTAGTACAACACCCATGTCGCCGACTCATTTTATTTTATTTCAAATCTATGTGAAAGAAATGCATGTGTTAAAAGTTTTCTATTATATTATATTATATTAGTACCACTATTTACACTCGAAGGCATATTGATCCATTGTGATTGATCGTCTGAACCCCCGTCAATTGAACTATGTGGGTGTTTGGCCCAGCCAAATCCCAAGTCAACCGCTGCCGAAATAGTACCATTCATTTCTACGACATCTACCAAACATTACAGTCAAGTTGATAAATTACTCCGTACTATTGTACTATTTATCAATTCACCTATTGCTCTGTAATTATCTTTTTATAGGTACTATATTTATATTTATATGAGTGTGTGTGTGTGTAGTTTGTGTAGTGTCAATATCGGGAATGGAACTCGCTACCACCGTATTTAAAGGTTGTATATTGTATATAGTTCGAGTTCGATTTAAAATTTACATGAAATGTATTATTTTACATATAACGAAATACAGTAATATTGTAAATTTTGGCTATATCATATTGGAAAACTAGTAAAATACTCGTGATATGATGAATAACCTAATATATGGGTTCGATAGCCGCTATTGACATGAGAAATGGTCTTTGTTTTTTGTTATTTTACTGAAATATTAGGTGTGTAGTGTCTATATGTGTGTGGTAATAAAAGAATCTAATGTCTTTGATACTATATTATTTATAATATATTGAATAAAATTCGATAATATTATTAAATTAATTATCAATTATAAAATTTTATATTAAATTTTTTATTGCTTACATTGATATTATAATAATTATTATAACCTAATTTAAATAGAACAATTTTGGAATGGTGTGTTGTCGCCATTGTTTATATGGTTTATTATAAAATATTTTAGTCTGTAGTTATGAAAAAAAAAACACAAAAACAAGTCACACTAAAAATAATCATTAAAATAAATAACATATTTCTTATTTATATAATATTGAAATTACAGTATAATCGATTTATAATTAATTTTTGTTTGTACATATTAAATTTTCTAGTCGCTGATATTTCTATTAAAACAAAAAAATCAACTAAACAAGATTTTAACTAATTAATTATAATATAGTTTTTAATTCAATTGCACAGCAATAAATTTCGGTCTTTAATGATGTTTAGTTTAGTTAGACATTAATTTTTAGTTTTATATATGAAAGTATGAAACCATAGGGAGTTATGCTGTGCCTATATAATAATTTCTTGTCAAATATATAAGTTAGATAAAAAAAAAAAACTATCTACCAGTAAAACAAGTTTATATTAAAAATTTCCATAAATATACTTATATGTTTAAATAAAATACATTATATTTCTATAAATAAGAGATATGTGTATGAAATATTAATATAGTTATATTGTGTTTTTGCAGTTTTTAACAATGACTATTATGAAATTTATTATTGTTATTTTACATTTTTAAAAATGGTACAATTTATTTCTTCTTATCTATATTTTAACTTCATTATAATTCTTCCATATACAATTTATTATTAGGTAAATGTAGATTTTTCTTTTTTTGTTATTTAGTTAGATATCATTTTAACAATTTTTTGTTTTTCAACTAACATCATAACCATATAATTGACCTTCGAATGTATATGAATAATTGATCGTTCGTTGAATAATGTATAACCTTCAATGAATTTATAAATAGAATGTACTGTTTTTTTTTTCTTTTCTTTTGTAAATATACACAACAAATTGCCAATATTTATTATAATTTCAGTGCATTCATTAACTAATTTTATATATATTCTAATATTTCATACATAATTTATCTCCTTATCAGTTCAACATATTTTTATACATATTATAAATATTATCTTATTCTATAAACTTTAACCCCTTTTTTTTTTTTTGCTGTTGTTTTGTGTTATTTTATTTTTTCACTTTATGAACAAAAATATGTATAATATTTTTTATGGTTATAATGGGTGGTCCGATTTTTTGTTGCTGATCCTTTACGTGTGTTGTTCGATGGGGTACATAATTCTAAATCGAAATTACTAACTCACATATTTTGATTTAGGGTTAGATTTTGAGCATTGTGCGTTTTAAACATTGAAGTCGTATTATTTTGTAATATAATTATAAAAATTAATCGTTTTTCTATAATCAAGAATTCAGAGAATGCGTTTTTTTCTTTTGGTTGGCTATTCCATAATGGAAATGTGTCAATCAGCATTTTCGACTTACAATAAAGTTCTCCATCACCAGTCACCCCAACCAAAATGCATCAACGCATTCGAAACCGGGTCACACTGTATATCAGAAATTTTAAATTATTTACATGATATAATTAACATGTATTTTATATATATATATTATAACAAACAATTAATAATAATCTGCGAAGTTTTGTGTGTGTAAATAAAAAAAAATCCAAATAAATGTTGATAAAGTTTAAAAGAAAGAATGAAAAAAAAAACTAATTGTAAGTTTGAAATTTAAAAAAAAAGCTAAAATCTTTATTATAATATTACTTTGTTTACTTAAGTGATTTTTGTTTTCTGTTGAAGGTGAAAAAATAGTCATCAAAAAACCATATATGACGTAATTAAAATAAATTTAATTTTAAGATTTTTTTCTTTTATTTAATTTTTGTATAATTTTTTCGTCATTATAACTATTTATTTATTACTTACACAGAATTACAATTACAATTTGGAAGAACTTTGCACAAAACACAATTTACGTGTATTTGTTTATTCTTAGTGATACTATCAGAAAAGTAAAGAGCATAAATGTCATACAATCCTTTCTTTACGCTTACCAATAGTCGTAAATACGCATAAATAATATCGTTGTACTTCCTTACGGATGATTTTATAAAATTTCTGAATATTTAGATATATTAATTTACATATATTCAAATTGTTTTTCATTAGAATATTGTACAAAATATAAAAATAAAGGGTTTGGTAGAAAAATCAACAACTCATTTACATAATCAATATAATATTAAGAGTAAAATTAAAATATTTAATACATAATTAATTAGATGAGAAACATTTATATTCGTACATACATTAGACGTTTTAATAATAAAATATTATAGATAAAAGTTAAAACCTAATATATTATATATATATTTAGTATATTTTTTACATTGTTTTTTCTATATATGTATACTGAATAGTGTTTGCATATCGTTATTATAATTTCCAATGGGAAAATAATCTATTAAGATTATAATTATTTTTTTTGATTAAAAACTTTATTACAATATGTTATTATTATATATACATTCTTTATTGATTTGATCACATTTTAAAGCCAAACTAAATCCTCTTTTAAATTATAGTATAAAATAGATTTCCACTGTTAGCTTTTATAATATATTTCAATGGTTTAGGTTTTAAATCTTATATAATTTAAATAATTATTCGCAATACTGGCGAATCATAAAAAACGGCAGTTACTCAACATTTCACATTTTCACCATTACAGTTTCTGTTGTATACCTTTATAAGATTTTGTTCAATATTTTTTCAGAAGACAATTAATTAATAAATAAGTTAGTTAAAAATAATATGTGCAAACGACTTTTGTAAAATTAATATTTAAAAAAAAAGAAAAGTTTTTCACTTCGTTTACGAGTTGTTAGATTAATTAATTGTCAGTATAGGAAAGATTTTCATCAATATCATCTTAGGTGTAGAATCTATAAAACTGGTTATTTTGAATTAACATTATCGTATATATTAGGTTGTCAACTATCTCCCTTCCGCCTTTTTGCTCTTTATTCAATGCTTTATAAAAAGTGTTACAGTAATCGGATTTAGTTCAAATATGCGCCGTTTTGTTCGATAATCTGTTTCCATCTAGACTGCAACTTCATAATACCTCCCTCGTAGAAGCCCCCCTCCTTATTTGCGAAGAACTCGGACAGCCACTTTTCACAAGCCTCTTTTGAGATCAACTTTACACCACCAAGGGCGTTCGCCATGGACAGGAACAGGTGGTAATCACTTGGCGCTATGTCCGGGCTATATGGTGGATGCGATAAAACCTCCCATCCGAGCTCCCGTAGCTTCTGACGAGTCATCAACGAAGTGTGTGGTCTGGCGTTGTCCTGGTGGAACACTACACCCTTCCTTTTGGCCAATTCTGGACGCTTCTGGTCGATCGCCTGCTTCAAGCGGTCCAGTTGTTCGCAGTAGATGGTAGAATTAAGCGTCTGGCCATATGGGAGCAGCTCATAGTGGATGATTCCCTTCCAATCCCACCAAACACACAGCAAAACCTTCCTGGCCGTCAATCCCGGCTTGGCCACTGTTTGGGACGATTCACCGGCCTGCGACCACGACCGTTTTCGCTTGATATTGTCGTATGTGATCCATTTTTCGTCGCCAGTCACCATCCGCTTCAAGAATGGGTCGAGTTCGTTCCGTTTCAGCAGCATTTCGCAAATGGAAATTCGGTCCATTAGATTTTTCACTGTTAATTCATGTGGCACCCAAACATCAAGCTTTTTTTTGTATCCAGCCTTCTGCAGATGGTTTAAAATGGTTTGGTGACTAACTCCCATCTCCTGGGCGATGTCACGAGATGCCACATGCCGGTCTAACTCGATGTATTCCATGATTTGATCGGTATTTGTCGTCACAGGTCTTCCGCCGGCTGGCTTATCCATGGTGTCGTTTTCACCGGCTCTGAATCGTCGAAACCATTCCTCCGCGGTTCGAAGTGATAGAGTACCATCCCCCAAAACACCATTAATCTCACGGAACGTTTCTCTAGCGGATTTGCCTTTAACGAAGGAAAACTTTAAAATAGCGCGAATTTCGGCGTTAGTGAACTCCATGTTTACACGTCTATAACTGTTGAACGCAATATCCAAACTAATCATACATAGCGTCGTTTTGTTTGTTATGTCAAGAGCTTTCAAATTATGTACAGTGTTGCCAGATACGAGCTCTGTAGCGCTTTGTACATAGCCGCGAAATTAAAAAGACAAAAAGGCGGAAGGGAGATATTTGACAACCTTATATATATATACTTATGACTTGAAATGTTAAGAATAACAGAAATTCTCCATATAACAAACAAAAATCTTGAAAATTTTTTTGAGTTTATATTTATGACGATATCTCCGAAAATAATTATACTTATCACGAAAACGGAATGCTGGGTATGTTAATTTTATTTACTGCTCGTATTTTTATAATTTACTGATTGTATTATTATTTATTTTTCAATGACAATTATATCGTGCGTATTATATGAATTCCATATGTATTTACCAGCAAAAACTTGTACATATATTTATTAAGAAATTTTTTACATAACTACAGCTTCAATAAATTGTGGATTTGGATTAATATATGTATTTCATAGACAAAGAAATAAATTTTGAAATTTATTTTTTTTACATTAATATTAATTAATAATCCATAAAATTGATAGTTGAATTTGAATCTGTTATTCTTAGAATTGACTGTAACATTGACTATACGCAATGAAATTATAAAAACAGAAATTTAAATAATTTTGAATAAAGCATTTAAAAAGTATATGATCATTGGATATATGCATATCATTTTAACTAAAAATAGTATATGATTACAATAATAATGTGTTAAGAAACAAACACAACTTTTAATATATGGTATATTGAAATTCATTCACAACCAAATATTGTAATAATAGATTCTATTTCGCGTTAGTAACACTGGCATTGATTTTATTTTTATTAATGGTAGATTATTGATATTTACTTCTTTAGTTATCTATTTCTATTATAAATATATATATAATATATATATAGATAAAACATTTGTTTTATTAGAGAATTAATTTCTTCGACGATATGTTTTATAATATTTAATATTATTATATAAAAATGGCACGTGCAGAAATTATGTTTAAAAAATAATTAATAAAGTACCTAATATTTTGTGAATAACATTCATATCGTTTCACGATATTTTCTAATATGCATATTTTATATTAAATACTGACTTATGTAAGTTAATGTAAAAAAAATTTTATGTATATGTTTTATTTAATAATGTTTTTGAAATATATATAAAAATAACAGTTTTATTTTTCTTCATATTCATAGCATACATTCCTATAAATGTATGTACCGTCGTGTATCTTCTATATTCTATTCTATAACAATGTTAAATACTTTATGTGAGAATGTTACCATTTGAGTTCAATGACTGAATATTTTTCGTTAGTTTTACTGTTGCATATATATAAATGATGAATGTATATTAATTGTTTTCACGTTGTATAAATACATAACAAATCAATGTCTTTATTTATTGATTTAAATTTAAAACGAATTGTTTTATTGCAAAATTTTAGTACGCGTCGGTCATGATTAAAATGTAACAATGTAACAAAACTCTATAATATAACGTATTATTATTTACCTGTAAGTATACACGTTTGTATCACTGTCATTGACCTTTATCACCCACGTCATTCCAATACTATAAAAACAGTTGTTTCAACCTCCCTCAAGTTATTCATTTTACAAATTGTTTGTGTTGCTATTCTATCATTGTCATTGTATTAAATTACGTTTACGTTTTTTTATATGTATATTTTGTTAATTTGACATCATCAGATGGAAAACAAAAAATGTTCATTCATAAATATGTATTCATTGTTCCCACTAAATACTTAATATATATTGCTTAACAACCCCACCACTTAATAATCGTTGGCCACCACCAATATTTTAATATTGTTTTTGAATCAAATCCAATTGTATACACAATATTCTGTTTAATCAAATTTTATAATGAAATTTATGTTCTGTTATTGTTTATAAATTTTTCGGTAAAACTGGTATTACCACCTATAACAAATAAAAATTCTTTTCTCATCATTTATATTTTCTATAATAAAATAATTTTTACATCATGTCAGTTCAGTAACGATCCATGATGATATGATGAGAAGCGTTGTTTCGTCTTTTATTTATACGTTATACTCTCTGTTTTACACTTTTACTATACACAGCACCATTCTTTCTATACACATGTTTTCAATATACATATAATATATATATATATATATATCATCTCCCACCACCCTAATAAACGTGTGTACATTGAAATGGAATTAAATCCCTAAAAAAGCCGATCCCCACTTAGAATATTACGGAATAGCACATGGTTTTGTGGGACAAATATAGAATTTGCTATTTTTATATAATAATTTCCATTTATTATTTATTTACGTTTTATATGTTTGTTTTTATTATTATTTGATGCGGTTTGTTTACAATTTTAAAGAAGAGTAATTTGTTGTTTGGTGATGATGCTGTGCTTGTTGCTGCTGGTGGCGATAATGATGACGACATCATCATCATCATATCAAGTAGTGGAGGTGGTGGATATTGTTTTTGTTGTTGCTGATGCTACTGCTGTTTTGTTACTAGATGTACTATATGTAGACCTATATAAAATAAATGCCAATACCATATGGTATTTAAATAAACTAACTAAACCGTAAATAAAGTGATGTTTACATTATGTAATTTTATTGTATTTATAACAATTCTTGTATGGGTGGGTATGCGACTATGCTAAGCTATATGTTGTTGCTTACACTTATTAATCTGTATTTTAATATGTATATGAGGTATATAGTAGAAAACTGGAATTAAATTATAGGATTTATAAATCTTATATAGTATATAATAATATATACTCGGTTTATGATGTTAATGAGGCATCGCACTTTTTTGTAATTGCTGCCATTAAATCTATTCTAAAATATACAATAAATTCAGAAAGTTGTTAATTATTTTAAATACATTTTGATAATTTAATTTAAACCATTTTTTTTATCTTTGCATTGAAAAAATTTGAAATGGTGGCTAAAAGTCTGTTAAAAAAATAAAAAATTTATTTAAATATAATACTACTTAAATATGAGTTAAATTGTTTTTGTGAAATTAATCGCAATCGCATAAGAATAATTGAATAAAAGAAAGATACAGCTATCGAAACTTAATTGTAGATCATAATTTTAACACACTACTTAATTTAATATTGTAATATTTCAGGTATGATGTGGTTTAACTGCAGTACGTGCAGTAGTTGAATTGTGCACATAAATAAATCTTAATTTAAAAATTTATTCAAATGTTTATTATTAATTGTAACATTAAAATTTGAAATACGTATATAGTAAGTACATAAGAAGTATTCCAAAAAAATTAATCGATATAATTTTCAACCACTATATGTTATTTTATAAAAAAAAAAAAAAAAAACAAAGCCACATTTGAAAATTTAATATTTATGTATACTTTTAGACGATGAGAATAAATTATTTATTTATTTTATTTAGAAATGAAATGCTAAACAGGTATTTTCCAACTTAATTAACTATTCAATACAATACTTGATTCAATCATATCATTATTATAATACTATTTTTATTATCATCATCATTATTTATACATTTAAAGTATTGTAATACCATATGTGATAACGAAATATGTATAGACGAATATTTTTTAATAAACATTTTTACTTAGGAAAAAAAATGATAGATAATTCGCTCGTCATAGAGCTTTCATAATGATTTTTTTCGAGACGAATCAGCAAGAATTTATAAATTTTCATTTGAATACATTTTGTTATCTAAATGCCATGCAGTGATTTATAATTCGGATGGAATTATTATTTTTTTTTTAATATATTTTATTAATCAATATCCTGTCCTGTATTTCGTTTATGGTTACCATCATACAATTTATATTTAATACAAACAAAAAGAATATTTATTATGTACACCTATACCCGTAGACAAATATATACTTATTTATTTATAAAGTGTATTATTGTTGCCATTGAGTTACCTGTATTATTGCATATATGCATATATGAAATATGCTCAAATCAAATAAAAAATATTCATTCTTATATATATATGCGTGTAATGAATATAATATACGGGACAATTGTTATACCATATTATTTATATATAAATATAGAAGATAGACGAATATACAATATATAATAAAAAAACGATGCGGAGAGGCCGCGTTGTCTTTTATTTCTAGTAACATTTGATACCACAATTCACAATGCCATATAGTTATTTATTAATAACCCACTTTCCATTCTCTTAACATAAAAAAAATAAATAAAAATATGTGTAAGGTAACATTACCAGTTAGTAAAAAGTTATAGCCTCATCAAGTCATGGAAGTTCGCATGTAAAACACATATGTCATCTACCAAACATTCACTATAGTTATGTTCCTCTGCAACAATTTAACTTGTTGGTCTGCAATTATCGAACGATATATATATATATAAATTTCAGTCTTTACAAATTATAACATATACATTTTTTTATTAAATAAATTTTCTCTATAATAAAAATTTATGTAATAAATACTAAACTACATTTGTTTTACTGTTTATTACATATTCGTTGTCATTCATATGGACATAAGCCTAAAATAAATATTTCAAGATACAAAATACCAATTAGTCTGCAAATTATATTTATGATAGATGTTTTCTTAATTCAATTATTTTTATATAAGTAAATAGCTCATAATTTTTGGGTGTAAACATTTATTAGCACAGCGTCCAACGCTATTTATTTATCAAAGATATTCTCTATTTGATAACTAATGGTAGAGTTACCTTATGAATACTAAATATAGATATATATACATAACATAAAATATATATTACAATATATAAATTATTCTGTTCAAAGTAAATAAGTTGATGGTTTTATTATACGTGTCCATTCATTCAGTCAACGTAATAATAATTTTAGATTTTTCTGAGTTTATTTATACTTTTTTTGTTTATAAGTATGGTATGGTATGTTTAAATTATTTAATTTTAAAATTTCAAGAACATGCACAGCTGAAAAACAAAAAGCCAATTGCATCCTTAATACATAGTATAAAATTATCATTCAAAATCTATAAATTATTAAATTATTTATTTGTTTTTAATTTTGTATATTTTTGATATTATTATATTAAATTGCATTTATGATTTATTTAAGAAGATATATATTTTTAATTAACAACTTTTACTGTACTATTTTTCTTTTACATATTGAAATCACTATCATCTTATTCTTTTATGAGAACACCAAAATAATTCAGTTATAATATGTTATAAAAATTTAGCAATTTAACAAACTTTCATTACATTATTTAGTAAAGTATTTCTATTGATGACAATTGTGAAACAAATATTTATTATTATATACTAAATTATTTACTTATAATATATAACATGTATGTGCGAATTCACTTACTCCAATATATACCATATATATATATATTTTTTATAATTGCATAAATTATAGTTTTTTCTCATATTTGTATTCGACTTATCATAAAATCATAAAATTGTTTATTTATTATTACTATTATATTAATTTATTTTAATTTTTATTTTCAGGTTAAAAATTCTGGATAAATTAGTATAATAAAACTCAGGTATTTTAATATGAAATTTATTAAT
The DNA here is from genome assembly GCA_910594885.2 of Bibio marci. Lineage (NCBI taxonomy): Eukaryota > Metazoa > Arthropoda > Insecta > Diptera > Bibionidae > Bibio > Bibio marci. The sequence goes on from OU343116.1 coordinate 37,671,505, forward strand.
TTTTTGTTTTTTAAATATCTAAAAAATATCCATATACTAATCGAACTATAAAATTCTGTAATTGTTAAAGTCATAGATGTTATATATCCAATTCCGTGCATCTTAAAAATATTTATTAATATATTAATATGTATTTCAAACGGATATAGATTAGATTTCTAATATTTTCTATTTAATTTATTAATGATTATTTTGAAAAACAATTTAAAATTAATATGGAACAGAAAGACACTGAATAGCTGGAAACTGTTTAATTTGTAGACTTATATTATTGTTTCAAAGATACAACTCTGTTAAAATATTAAAATCAAGAAGAAATAAATTATATATAATTTTGAGTATTCGGCTGAGCCAAATTGGATCAATTCGTAAAAATGATTAAATAATTTGATTGTATGGTATATAGGTTGTGGCTGTAAAACCGATTTTATGTATTTTTCAAACAAGATCGATATAATAAATGTTTAGCACATGGATATTACTTAATACAGTTGAATGATCTTTAATACAAAATTTAATTACTCGGCTCCAATTACCAACTAAATGAATTTTTTTCCTTGCGGTAACAAATGATTATAAAAAGAATTGAATATTGATTTTATGAATACGTACATAACATTGTCAATTAAATTTAAAATTATATTTTAAAAATTCATATATTGCAAAATTTTATATATTGTATATATGATTCATCATGTTTAAATAAATAAATTACATTTCATACTATTTAGGTATATATTCTGTTCGTGTGTGTGTGTGTGTATGTATTTTGATATTATTTATATAATCAATATATTAATTTACAACAAGTTTCATTTGCAGACTCTCTCTTCACTTTCTAAAAATAATAACAACAATGTGTTTATAAATATCATAATGGTAACTTCTTTTTTTTTTTCTTTTTCCTTGTCTTGTTAAAAATTTCTTTTTCTTGTAATAAAATCTATACTGTTAAATTTCCAATTTACCATCAACTATTAACATTACTCTTACTAATCTATATAAAATACATTTATAAGTCATTAGTAGTAGTATTTCATTTAAAATACACATTAATATCTATATACAATATGTAGCCTGTATAAAGATAATTTATGTACAATATACATTTTATATATAAACAGGGTGCCCAAGAATGCAGTTCTTTCAAGGTGGTGTTGTGTTTATGTTCAGCGACTTTATAGAAAATTAAATTGTTAATTTTTAATGTGGTATAAATTTTTCTTATAACTTGTTTCAATTTCGAGTAATTGAACACAATACATTTGAAAGATAGTTATTTATTTTTTTTTTTAAATTCATACTAAAATGAATTAATTTCGAAGTTTTTAGATCTAAATTAAAAAGTATCGTTTTTTTAATATTTTCGATTTAGATTTATGTATTTCACTTCGTCGAAGGAATGTACTACACCCATGGACCACTCTGTATATAAATATATATAATAAAGAAAACTTTCTTGTTTTTCAACAAATAATAAATTATGTTTCTAAAGAAAAAAAAACACACTCACACACACAAACTACAAATAGATAATAATTTTTAATAAATAATAAAATTAGCGGGTATATTTTGATTACAATATATAAATATATATATATATTACATAGCATATACCTGTAATACATATTACAAGTACATTAGTAGAATATATACTAATATTTGTTATGTATTTGTTAAAATAATTTTCTTTTATTATATATATGGTATGTTTAAAAGCAGTGTATTGTTTGTATATAATTATAATATATGAACAAATTTAAATTAAAATCATCATAAGCAAGTTTAAATACATAAGTGTTATTCTTTCTTCATTCTTCCAAATGATGATGAAATGAAATTACCATTCATATAATTTTTACTGAAAATTAAAATAATTATTATATTGTCTCTTATATGCAATACATAATTTAGTATTATAATATATAATTATTTATTATAAATATATTAACAAATATTATGAGAGATTTACTAATACAATATTATAAAAATATGTATTAATATAGATATTAGTATACAACTTTTTATATAATATACATGTTTGAAATGTATACGTTTACCTATTAAATCTATACATATATACAACGATATATAACATTATATTGTTAAATGTTGTATTATTATTATTATTATTATTATTATTATTATTATTATTATTATTATTATTATTATTATTATTATTATTATTATATAGTACAAAACAGACAAACGTGTTTTTGAAATAAAATTTATTATAAAATTAACTTTTCAACAATATTATATTAAAGTAAATGAAAATTTCCTATATAGGTATTTTTTGTATACCTGCGTCGTCGTATATATAATATTTTTATATAACATTTATATATATATGTACGAAGCGAAGTTATGTGTTGTGTTTAATATGTTGGTCGAACACTGAATAATATTTTTTAGTAATTGTACAATCAGTTTATATATTGTTCCACCACGGGTTAGAAGGTAGGAAAAATATATTTATCGAAAATTTGTTTTTAAAATGTTCATTATTGTCCAATAATAAAAAAATTATATATTTTGTGTATTGTGCGGAATAACAAAACAAAAAAAAAAAAAAAATCTTGACAGTAATAAAATCGGTTGTTTTTTTTTTTTTTTTGAGTTGGAAGGTGTTTTTTTATTTTTTTTTTTTTTTTTTTTTTTATTGTGTATGTGAATATCTCCTACTATTATTTTTTTTTTTTTATTTTAAATATATTTAAATAAAATATCGGTTTTAAATAAAGTTATTATTTTTTATATTATAAAATATAAATAAAAAAATATATTCTACATTAAATTTCAATGTGTATTTAAAATAATTTGTGATTTCCAATACATATATTTATTTTTAATAAATATTTGTTAAATAATTTATTTCATATGCACAAAAAATAATTTATATAAATCAGTAATTAAATTAATTTAATTTTTCTAATATAAAGAGTTAAGAAAAAACTCAATTTCGAACCCAATATCGCATAAAAATTTTACTTGTTTTTTAATGAGTTGGTTATATATTGAAAAAAAAAAAACAAAAAACAAACAAAACCCTTAATTAATTTATAGTTTTCTATATATTTTTGGTATAGTTTTTAATAACAAAAAATTAAACCTTATATATTTTTTTCTATTATATACTATTTCTAAAAATTAACAATTTTTTTCTCTTGTTATAAATATACAAGGTTTTCAAATTGATGTTAATAAATTCACTTTCTATTTACTGTTATTATATAAAACCCATTGTTGTTCATATTCATTCCATATATTTATAATACGAATATATATATATATATAGACACATAAATATATTTATATATATACGAATACGAATCTTAAGTGAATATATTATTACGATTTTAACGAGTACATTTTGCATTCGATCATCATTCATTAAAATAAACTGGAAATTATGTATATAGAAAAATTTGTTCAATTTATTAAATTTATTTAAAAAAATACCATATAGTTTAAAGCAGCAAATTCTCAAATACACGTTATTGAACGTATATATTACAAACAACATATATATTATTTAGTATATTTATTATTATATTAAATTAAATTAAAAATCGGTGTCATTGATTGATATCCAAACACACACACACACACACACACATGATTCAATTAATTATTATATATATATATGATATTAACTATTTTCAAAATTTATATATTTTACAGAAATTATATATAATTGGAATTTTACAATTATAATTATTAATGAAATACAAGACAAGTCATACATACTCATACTCATACAAATCAAATTTATTATAAAATTAATGGAAAAAAAAAATGGAATTTTGAAAGTTGAAATCATTTGAAAAATTCGTGTGTAATTTAGGTCATTGGAAAATGTGTGTTGACCTTCTGTATAGGAAAAATAAAAACAGAAGAAAATGGCTGTGTCGTCCTTTATTAAAACTATAGATAATTTGTGCGATACTAAAGATTGTAGAATAATAAATGTTAGTGATTTTTTTTCGTTTATATGTATAATTCTTACATATTCTTTCCATAATATTAATTTAATTTATTTCCATAAAGCAGACGAATTTAGTAAACGAATATACGAAATATAATTAATTTAGCTTGTATATATAGATTGTGAAAATCAGCTGTGATTAGATGTGAAATGAAAATGTATATATTGTATGGCTATAAGTATATAGTCAACAATAATTTACTGCGGCCAATTAATTTCTAAAGGTGCATTTTAAGAAGAAATTACTATAGAAATTTTTCTATTTTTTATTTGTTATTAATTAATTATTATATATATTTTTGAAACGGTAAGATACACATGAATACATTAAATGCGATTATGTTGAAGTTATATTTTTAATTTAGCATTTATAAAAAAAATACGGTTGACATAACAATAACCGCACAAAACGTTTCTTTAGAAATTTTTTAAATATTCCAATTATGTGTAATTTAATTTAATATAATATTAATATACAACTATTGATTATTTTAAATCTTTCAAGATTTCCGTATAAATTTTCCATTTTATTTTCATTACAATTTCATTAAAAAAATTTTGTCGAAATAAATTAAATTTGTTAAATTACTATTTCTATTACTAATTTGGGTGTAAACCCAATTGCTCAAACTAATTTTTTATTATTTCTATAAATTGAATATATGTATTAGTGTATCCTAACATTCATTTGTGTATCGTTGGTAAAATTACTTCGCATGTGTAGCTGTGTAATTTTCGAAAGATGTATGGTATTTATATAAAATATATTATTATATACTTATTTCTTGGTCTCAATAATTATTTAATTTCATAACATTTTTTCATCTCAAATATACACGCAAGTTTTACGGACCCATATGTGTTGTATATAATATTAAATAGTAACAATGAAAAATTATTATTATTTTTTCCATATATATAAAAGATTAGGAAATATGTGTATATGGTCGATTGTTTAAAAGTTTACATAAAATTAAAGAAGATGCCAACAAATGGGATAAGTTGTTCTATCGACATGATATTCGTTGCAAGAAAGTTGGTAGTCGCTAGCGATGAAACAATACTTTCATTGATATGCTCATTACAAATTTTTTTTTTAAAAAAAGCATACATTTTAACGAAGAATAGAGCAAGAACTTATTCTTATTTCTTATATGATTAATTTTTCTGTAATAGCACGTATTTTCATTTTTTTATTTATTTATTTTTTTTTTTAAGATTGCATTTTATTTCATTTGCTGCATCTGCGTTTTCTTGTTTTTTTTTTTTTTTTCTTAATTTAAAATATACGTATCATTTGAATTGATATTGATAATAATAACAAAGAAATTAAAATAGTATTTGTTGACGTATAATAATAAATGTATTTTGTTGTGTTGCACTAGTAGTAGAAATAATCACAACGTTTAATATGTAAACACAACCCTTATATATTATATTAACTTTTATATATGTCTGCACTTGCAGAAATTTATAGTGCATTAAGAGTTATCTTATTTAATGTTTATTAAGTGAAGACACAAACTTTAGAAATATCAAAATTAAAATCAACTTTATAGTATATAATGTTTATACATTGGATAGATAAAGTTAAATTACTATAATGCAATGTTTTCTGTAAACTTTATCAAGTGAAGCCATAACAATACATTAAATTTATTTTGTTGTTATTATTAAATCACATATTCACATATTATCAAATCTTAATATAATTATAATTTAACAAATATCTTTTCATTATAATTTATTAAAAACAAAAAACTCATAGTATGTGCTAAATTAAATTTTATTGCATTAAGTAATATTGAAAAGTGTACTGTTTGTTTACTCTTTGTATATTTATTTATTATATATTTTTATATACTAAATACATTTTTACATATAATTATTTGTGTTGCCGTTGATAAATAAATTAAATATACATTTTTTCAAATACAACTGACAAAATATAAAAACCACTTAAGTTTTTTGTTTTTAGTAAATTAATAGTATATAATTATTGTATAAATAATAAGTTATTATTAGAATCTTTCATTATAATAAGTATTTAAATATATGGTTTTGATTTAATAATTCTTTATATTTATACACTTATAAATACATACTTAAATATTAGTCTATTATTTAAGTGCATATAAATATAAAAATTGTAATAATAAATATACACTTTTTTTTTGTTTTCTTTTAAATTCACTAATATTGGTGATCATTATTTGGCAAGTATTTGGAAAAATTAATGAACACACACCACAAAACATGTACACTTTTACTTTTTTGTAAAAATTCATATTTCTCTATATATATATGTTGCCATAATTTCTACTAATAAATATATAACCTATTTTTCATAATTTTTTTTTTTTTTTAAATGTTTATTAAACGCATAAATCAAATATCAAATTTAATTAATTATAAGTAAAACGAAACTTGCATATATATACATTTTAAATTGAAGGCAAATATATTTACAATATAGTTAATTGAAAATTTAAAAATACAAATAAATATTTATATGTACACAGAAACACATAAACACACACACACACACACACAAATACATAATAAAATTATTAAAAAAAAAAACTTATAAAAAATTAGTAATATAAAACCACATCAGAAATCACAAACTATTTCACGTCACTCGTCATTTCGTTAATAATAAATAAAAATTTAAATACTTTTTTTTTATTAATAACAATTTTTTAACATTATTTAAATATTAAAAACACCACAACCAATTTAATTATGTATACAAAATTTTATTATATTAAAATGCCGGCTTTTTATTTCCAACTGTAATTACTAAAATACAATATATACCATATATATTTGTATATAAATAGGTATTATAAATTATATAGTACACCAAATGGCTAATATGTGTATATTGTTAAAGACTCATAAGATGAAACTATTTTATTTTGTTAATATATAATATAAAAAATGTTGTCTAAAAATGTATATGCATTTTACATGCACTATATATCACCCACTATATCACAAATAAAAATAACAAAAAAAAAATGTTTTGGGGATATATTTTGAAGAAAGGGAAGTCTAGTGGGGGATGCCATTTAATTTCATAATTTACTCCCTCTCACAGTCTCTCTCTGTATATCATTATATATATTGTACATATATATGTATACCTATATAATTTATAAATTCTTTTGGTGTCCCACTACACATTTCTTTTTTCATTATTAGTAGTATCCTATGTAATTTGTATAATTTTGTTTTTCTTAAATTGTTTACATACACTATTTTATAACAATTATATTATATAATTAATAATTTTATGTATATGATCAACGATTAATATTTCATTAAATAGAAACTTGGAATGTGGTTACATTAAATTAAAATTACTGGTGAGCATTACAACAAACAATGATCGATTGAATTTTGAATCGTGCGTTGAAAGAAAAACAACATTCAACAGATGTTATTCCATCAGATTTGCACTTGTTCAGATCGATAGCACATGTACTCTGTACACAGGACATTCACAATTATGAAGGCATTCAAAAATAGCTATATTAGAGAAGAAATTTTATTTTATGATAGTATTCATAAATTTCTAAAAAAATTGGTTAAAAAATTTGTAGCTAGTGAGTGAACAGATGAAAGATCACCATTTTATTCTATTGATATAGAGGTATTTGATAATATCCGTATCTATATAATATGATTAACTCAAATGGTTTAATTCATTATAGTAATTTTTAATGATAATCATTATTTCTATACGATATATATATATATATGTATATAGTAATACAAAAGTGGTTACACTACTATATAGATTTAAATTTTGTGAACATGATGGATTATTTGTTATTAGATCTTCGCCGGTTAGAATAATGCATGAAGGCGTTGTAGGGCAATATCTTCAGGCAGATAGCAATAAAATTACTTAATAATTACTTTACTCTATAAGTTTGACGAAAATAATTATATATACTTATATTATTAGCATCACAATTGAACATTTTTCATATTTTATAAAAATGCAATTTTTCGTATATATATTTTATTAATATTATAATATGCTTATTTAAGCAAAACAATACATAAATAATTTAATTATTACATAAATTATTGTAATTCAATTATGTTATATGTATTTCGTAATTATAATAAAAAAATTGTTGTGATATTTTATTTTTCTTGTATGTAATTTAAAATAATAATTTAATAAATAGTACCTTTATAATTAAAATTTGTATAATATTGCTTATTACATTAAACAATATATATATACGTAATATATAGTTCACTTATACACCATATTGGTTTTTTTGTTAGTGCCTATATAATTTATATATATAATATTTAATTTTTGTCATTTTAATTAATCCACTTCATATCTATTTATCTATCTATCTATTGTATTTGTATATAAATTTATATTGTTAAATCAACAAATCATTTTGAAAAGTTCTTATTGAAAACTGCAACTATATTTATTTTTATTTTGTTAACAACATATTTTGCCCACACTCTCACGACACACAAAACGTATATTCATTTTAATAAATTCGTTTGGTAAACTTTCTGATTCATATCGAAAAACATATATATGCAATCAATCACATTAATATAATTGTTTTATGCGATAAGCATAAATGTTAATGTTTGTATACATAATAATATATTGTTGTAAAATATATACTATTCTGACTTATTTTTTAAATCATATGGAATTAAATATATTTATATATAACAGTCTGCTGAGGCAGAGAGAGGTCATTTATTATTTGATTTATTTTTAATGTTTTTTTTTTATATTATGAATCAATTAAAAAATTATTGTATCCAATTTTTTTTTTTATTGTTATAACAAAATGTGTGCTTATGGAATAAAAATGTTTAATTTATTTCTTATATAGATGTTTTTTAGTACTCGTACAATTATTAGCGACAAAAGCTTTTTAAAAAAAAAATTAAATAATATTTATTTATAGTCTATTGTTAATATGATATGATTTTTAAACAAAAATAAAAAAATAGTGTACATGTTTGCAATTTCATTTAATTAAATAAATTATATTTTTATATATATATGTAAATGTATATGTGTATATAAATAAATAGATATATAAATAAATAAATAAATAAAAAATTAACAAACTCAACAATAATAAAATGGATGATAATGAAAATTTACTTGATGTAAGTAAATTTATAAGTTTTATTTTATTTTATATTTATTATAATGTTAATTTAATTAATATTAATAATAATTATGTTAAAATAATAATACTTGAAATATATTAAAATTTAAATATATCCTATGGCACTTTTTTGTTCTATATATAGATAGATATACGAACGTGCGTATATATCATATTTACATTATGTTAAATATATTTTAATATACTATGCTCGCGTATATTGTGTGTGTTAATACATATATAAAATATGGTTAACATTAAATAGTACAATTTCAAGGGTGTTTTTTTTCAATAAAAGTGCTTTCAAAATTTGACCGTAATTATCTTAAATTATTATTATTATTATTATTATTAAAAATATATAATTTATTTTATTAAAACTATAATATAAAAATGATAATAATTTAAATTTTGAAAGTAATATACTTAAAATATTTGCCGTATACCATACACGTGAATGTATGCTTTTGCCATTTTTAGTTCATATTACATATTTAAATGGTATAAAAATACATTTTACATAAATTATACACAAAATAATATTGATTTTATTTTTAAATATTTTTGTAATATATGTTATATGTATTATCATATAAATATCTTAATACATATTTATTATTTATTTATTTTATACTATAGTATAATATTTTATAATACAGTAAAATTCGTTTATAATGAATCTTATTATATACCATTATATTATATATTATATATTGGAATGTTTTTATAAACGCTTTATTATATCATTATGATTATAAAATTCTGTTACCCCGCGAGAAATCGTAAAGCGTTAAATTTAAAAAAGTACGAATCTTCTTCTATTTTAAGCAAATGCTTTACTGTTGTGCCATGCTTGCTCCAATCCCGTGAATTTCAAGGATTCCCTTGTAATAGCCACCACATTCTTCAACAAGGTATATGTTCGATCCATCCCCATTTTCGTCGTGTTATTTGATTATCAATTTTTTGTTTGATTATACTTGATTTAAAACTTCTTATTAAACCATTTCTTTCAAGGCATATCGAACACAAGGAATTCGCCGAAGGGACTTTTTTTTTTTATAAAAACTTGTAAGCTACTTATGACATGACACTCCAAATTTCGTATGCGTATAATAACACATGTTTAACGTTTGAATTAAAAATTCACTATTTGGTATTGAGGGTTGCATTGGACGAGGACTCCAGATGTTATTTAGCATGCCAAATGTAACAAGGTCTTTGTATATTCTATTTTGTGTATTGCTTTCTGCACCACTTTCAGTTGAATTTATCGACAATTATTACTTATCTATTTTCCTACAGTACCAATTTAGTTCACATTCATTTTAAGATACGCGTGTGTTTCGGAAACGGTTTGCAAACGGTTGTCATTACAATATTATATTGTAGTTTCACGTTTTATACAATATAGATTTAGCATTCTTAAATTTTTTAATTTAATTGTATTTGTATATATTTTATATATATTCTTTATATATGTAATAAATCAATAATCCATAAATTTTTGATAAATATTCCTACTTCTTTATCAATTATGTATATAGATGGATTATGGATATAATATTGTATATTGTTCATGAGTTTCATAAAGTTATAAAAATAATAAAATTTACATTTATATTTAATTTTTTCTTCTTTTGTATTATTGTTTATTTTTTTATATAAAATCTTATTTATGTTATATTCTAGATTTTATTGAACCAATGTTTTTTATTGATTTACTTTTGAAAATTACTTTATAAAGTTTTTTTTTTGTTATAATCGATTTAAAATTTAATTTACAAGTTATATATATTAATAATGTGACATATTCGAATTTATAGTAAATTATATAACCGACTTATTATACACATTGAATTTAAAAATTTGTATTACAGTTATCACATTTAAATATTGGAAATTTCTAAAAACTTTAACAAAATCTATCATGTAATTTAAGTTTAAAAAACAAAAATTATGGAATTTGTATTTCTTTTACCATTTTACACATAAGTTATATTGTTGTAACAGATATTAATATTATAATGATTAGATTAATTAACAATTTTTATGTTTTGAAATCCTAAATCACTTGCATTTTTATATATATTTTTTTATTTTCTATTCATTATTATAGTTTCAAAAAATGAATTTTCCCTTTGGTTCACAATTTACAAGCATTCCAACAAATTCATCATTACATCAATTCAGTACTGCTAAATTTTCACAAAATTTAACATCATCAAATGGACAGGTAAGAATTTATTATAATAATTTGTTGGTTTTACAATGTTTATTCCATTTATTATATTATTTATTTATTATTTTAATTGAAAAAGAAAATAAAATATGCAATAATAATTTTAAAAAATTATAACTGAACTATTATATACAAACACCCGGTATATCGATTTTCGAAACCTGTGAAAATCAGTTTGGCAAGAAAAGATATTTCAAAATATGTAATGAAAAAAATTTGAAAGAAATTTAACTTATCGTTTTATCACAGCACCGTGTATACTATAAGTGTGTGTTACCAGTGTTAAGTATATTAATTACCTGATATAATTTGATTGTAAATGGAAATTTTACTTTAGTAAATGTTCTTGTATTTATAATATTTGGTTTTCGTTTTTTTTTTAATTTAATTTTTTTTTTTTTTTGCGCAGAGAAGAGATTACAATATTAACTTTCACTATGTTAAATATATGAAGAAGAATATTATGCGAATATTTTGTTTTTCATTAAAAAAAAAATTAAACGTTTGTAAAAAAAAGTCAGGGCTATAAATAATAATAATATCGTTTATCTGTAATATATATATATAAAATAAAATAGATAAATAGATAAAACATAAAATTAAAATATCAAATTTGAATTGATTGTCTAATTAATAATAAAATATATATTTGAATATATAAATATAGGTTGTTGGGTTGGTGTCTGGTACTGATGGTAATGTACAATTTTTAAGATCTATTGATACATCAACATCATCATATCAACAAAATCAAACACAAGGAAATACAACAAATTTACACCAAGCACAAACATTAATTTTACCAATACAAATGCCAGGTGACAAACCTGGTGATGCTCAACAAACAGTACAAATTCAAGTTTTAAATCCAAATCAACTGCATCAACAACAAAAATTTCAAATGACACCTATGCAAATACCAATACATGGTTTTCAATCACCGACTGTATTAACTGTATCGGTACCACAAGATGGTGATATATTATCACATGGTTTGCCGGAAGGTGTTACCGTCTTAGCAGCAATTCAACCACAAGATTTGCAATTATTTGCTCAATCACAACAACAACAACAACAACAACAACAACAACAACAACAACAACAACAACAACAACAACAACAACAACAACAGGAACATCAACATCAACTTACAAATCACACAATGAATGCTAGTACACAATCAAATGGTGAGGGTTATTGTGGAAACGATAACGATGATGGTGATATAAATAAGTAAATATTCTTTAATTTATCAACTAATTTTATGTTTGCTCCCATTTTCATTTTTCTGATAATTATTTTTCACTGGCACTCGCATTCCGACATTTAAAAAAAAAAAAAATAAATAATAATTTTTTGTTTGTTTGTTTATTCTTTAGTGATACCGAAACAATTACAATAAAACAAGAACCTATTTGGAATAATCAAATAACAACACATACAACACAACAACAAACAACAGATTTCACTGAATATTTTTCGCGCCAAGGTTTATCAATAAATTTACAACAATTTTTAAAATTTAATCCCGAAACAATTAAACGTGAATCATTTATTGAAAATTCGCCATTACATACAAATGATTTAACAAATGGAACAACATTAATTTCAAATGATAATAATAGTATCGATATAACTATAACACCAGATATTATGACATCGAATATTGGAACAATCACATCAACAACTCCATCGTTAAAATCGGAAACCGCAGCTATAACAACAATTGCGCAGGATGTAAATATGATGCAACAACAAGAACCAACTTTAGAAATCGATGCAAATGGTAAAATTAAGAAAAAACGCAAATATAAGAAAAAGCCACCGAAGCCAAAAGCACCAAAACCTGGTCAAGTACATATAGCAACCGCAATTGATGGTACAACATTATTTTGTTGTCCTGAATGTCAAATGGCTTATCCGGAAAAAACTAATCTAGAACAACATTTAACAACACACAAAATTGAACGACGTTATATTTGTGATATTTGTGGAGCCGGTTTAAAACGTAAAGAACATTTGGAACGACATAAATTAGGACACAGTCCAGAACGTCCATACATATGTAGTGTTTGTATGAAAGGATTTAAACGAAAAGAACATTTAAATCTTCATTTTGTAATACATAGTGGTGATAAAAATGAAGTAATTATAATATATTATTGTACATTGTATATTTTATAGATTGTAACAAATAGATAATGTCAAAGAAAAAATACAATGTATAAGGAATACCAATTGTTAAAAGTAACCAATACCATTTTTAAATATATCGCTTTTTTTCAAATAAGCTTATATGTTACAGCGAAATTTACTTATCCTTTCATTTATAATTTATAAGATTCTTTGATAATACTAAATCTCTACATTTATTTTGCCTTTTTTTTTCATTAGATCTGTGGTGAATGTGGAAAAGGCTTTTATAGAAAAGATCATTTACGTAAACATGCAAAATCACATGCTTCAAAGCGATTAAAAGAGGAAGCAGCCGCTGCCGCAGCCGCAGCATCTGCAGCTAATGCAGCGACCGCTAATGCAATGCTATCGACACCAACAACACCAGTTATTGAGATTAATAATCAAAGTTCCAATTCTGAAAATACCCTTTGTAGTTCAGATGTAATAATTAAAAATGAAAATCAAACTATTTGTATGCCACATGGTGTTACAATTCATGTAAGTTTAATTTAAAGTAAACGTTAAAAGAGTATTTTTCTCCCCTATTATAATTTTATTTTCTATTTTTTAAAGGTTCCAACTAGTGATAACCAAACGCTCCCTGTACAAATTCAACTTCCTCATATTGTTACAACTAGTGCACCAGATGGTACAACAAGTACAGTTATATTACAAGCATCAAATTTACAAAATAATGAGGAAATACTACAGCTACACCATCAACAAGAACAACAGCAACTGCAACAACATGAACAACAGCATCATCAACAAGATCAACAACATCATCAACAAGATCAACATCACCATCAACAGCAGCAGCAGACACAACAACAACAAATTCAACAGCAGCAGCAACTACTTCAGCAGCAATTACAGCAATTGCAGCAACATCAACAACAACAACAACAGCATCAACAACAAGAACATCATCAACAAATACAACAGCAGCAACAAGAACAACAACAACAAATTCAACAGCTACAACAACAACAAATTCAACAGCAGCAACAACAACAAATTCATATTTTGCAATCGCAACAATCATTGACGCAATGACGAAAAATCAAATCAGCCCCTATATCCATTATAATAAGTTCAATTAATTAATGTTAAATTACTATTTCCTCATTAATAGTCGCATTCTAATAATGATCTTGACAAATTTTTGCCAATATTCAACGCAAATTTCACGTTCCAATGGTTTTAAATATTTTCAATTTAATAGTACTTTTATAATTTTTATAATTAATCTTAGAATAATATGTTCTTCAACTAAAACTTGTATTCCTCCGTATTTATTAACAAATAAATCTGACAAAAGAGTATGTACTGTCTAATGATATTTGTGTATACTATGTTTGTATTATACTGACTGATACAAACAGCAAACGTACATTTTTGTTACATTTGTTAGGAGTACGCTATACATGCGTTTTTCGTGTGGAACATAATATTTTACATTAAAATGAGAAAAAAAAGAAGCCATGACGAACAAAATACCATTTTTAAAATTTAAAAAAAAAAAAAAAAAATTTGTAAATGACCATTTATATGTTTTAGATTTACTACCTCGCAATATTTGTATGTTAGTTTTTCTAAAGAAAGAATTGCGTGCTGTTATACACCGTGAGTGTAAATAATATAGAAAATTTGTAAATTTAAAAATGTAGTTATATTATTCCAATGTAATATATACTAAATTAGTGTTTTTGTGAATCCCATGTACCACTTTATTATACTCACGAGCAAAGATATTCAAAATGTTGTAAAAATACGAAAATTGATATAGTGCGTACGGTACATCCATAACAGTAAGTTCACATTAATAGAATTTTCTTGAAACAACTATATAATTTTATGGTACATTTTATAAAATGTTAACCCCATAAAATAAACCATAGAAGATACGAGTCATGTTAATTTTCAAAATTCAATAATAGAAATTAGAGTGTGATATATTAATTGAAATTTTATAAAATTTTTCTTTTACCAAAAATTTAGAAAAATATATCCTATTTAAATTATACCAGAACACTATCGCTCCAGACAACCACATACATTTAGCAAACTTATTGATCATAATAATAATTTTTACATTTACTTACGATTTCATTTTCACCAGTTTTCATTTATATTTCATTTTGATTTTGTCGATCAATAAAGTGTTTTATAAAATTAAATTTTTAGAATGTCTTTATTCTAATTAATTAAAAATTAAAATAATTAATATTAAAAATATGTATTTAATATACATAGACAAACAGGCAAACAATAAATAAAAAGAAAGAATTAATTTTTTAATAAAACACACACCAATATGTGTTTTATTATTATTTTTTTTTCTAGAATCCCATCTTTATTGTTTTTTTATTATAAATTTTGTATTATATACATATAATATTAATTATATTCATAAATTAAAGAAGCGAACAAATTAATTAAAGACATATATATATATATATTAAATTTAATTTAATTAAGAAATATTAAATTATAATTAAGATACAATTTTCATTTCTTGTTGATTGAATTGGAAAATTTAATTTATAAATAAAATTAAAATACATAATTATTAAATATAAATAAATTAAAAAATGTTGGGCATGTCAGGATTTTTTTTTATATAATATATATCTATAAGAGATGATCATTATGTAAATATTATATTTTCTGTAAATATTGGTTTCATTTTTATGTAAAAGAATTATCCCATTGTTATCAAATTATTTATGGAAACGAAAATGAAAATAATATGATATAATATTTTATTTTTATTATTCTCTCTCTATATCTCTGCCTGTCTAAAGGTAAACCATTTACTACATAAATTATACGAATTGAATCTTAAAATACATACTGATCCATCACATTTAATAAAATAAAATGTTTGTTTTTTATAATTATAATTAATAGCATTTAAATTAACCAACTATACGTAAATAATAAATAGTATAATTAGAATATTATCAATTTATCTTTTACTTTTTTAATTTTTTTTTTTAAATATTTTTTTTAGTTTCTTCAATAATTAATAAAATAATTTCTCTGACGTTTTTTTTAATATTAATTTCCGTGGTAATTTAAAAAATTAAATTTAATGGTGAATTTATGAAAAAGAATACAAATTAAAGAATTACAAAAAAAAATGTTGCTATTGAATTATTATAATAATTATAGTGATGTGTACATACATCAAAATTGAATCACACTATAAATTTAAATTAAAAATGATAATTTAATAATATATTTATTATATAAAATATTAATATTTACATATATAATAAAATAATATATATAACCCATACACAAAAACACAATAATAAATATAATTTTTTTTAGTATAATAAAGAAAACATTACAATATATTATAAATATTTATTAAATTTATTTTATTAAACATGTATTAAAATAAATGCAGAGAAGAACACTTACCTAATTAATTATATACAAAATACAAAACTTTGATAAAATTTATTCAAAGTAAATAATGTAATACTAATTATAATGATCGATAATATATAATAAATAGAAATCTTTTTTAATATAAACAACAAATTTTTTGTATTCATTCATTATTAAATATCATGTGTGGCTGGAAATAGGCTCAAACGATCGGGGGTCATCGTGCGAACAAGAATCCGCTGAGATTTTTCGAAAATTCCGCCTCTAAGTGGGTCAAAAATGAAAAAGAAAAAAAATTAAAAAAAAAATTTGCCTCCTGGTAATTCTGCGCGACTGTTACTTGGTCTGAAAATTGCCTGTTATTTTAGTGGAAATTTTTATGGATTTTTTAAAAACGCTATAACTCAGCCGTTTGAAGTGGTGGGCGTGTGGGATAGGTATCAAATGATAGGTAATAACATAACCTAACTTTTGATAACATAAAATCATGGATATTCTTTCCAAAATTGTTTAATTAAAAATGACTGGAAATAGGCTCAAACGATCGGGGATGGTCGTGGGAACAAGAATCCGTTGAGATTTTTAGAAAATTCCGCCTCTAAGTGGGTCAAAAATGAAAAAGAAAAATAATTAAAATAAAAATTTGCCTCCTGGTAATTCTGCGCGACTGTTACTTGGTTTGAAAATTGCCTGTTATTTTAGTGGAAATTTTTATGGATTTTTTAAAAACGCAATAACTCAGCCATTTGAAGTGGTAGGTGGGTGGGATTGGTACCAAATGATAGGTAATTAAATTACCTAACTTTTGGTAACATAAAATCATGGATATTTTTTCCAAAAAATTTTAATTAAAAATGGCTGAAAATAGACTCAAACGATCGGGGATGGTCGTGGGAACAAGAATCCGTTGAGATTTTTCGAAAATTCCGCCTCTAAGTGGGTCAAAAGTGAAAAAGAAAAAAATTTAAAAAAAAATTTGCCTCCTGGTAATTCTGCGCGACTGTTACTTCGTCTTAAAATTGCCTGGTATTTTAGTGGAAATTTTTATGGATTTCTTAAAAACGCTATAACTCAGCCGTTTGAAGTGGTAGGCGGGTGGGATAGGTATCAAACGAAAGGTAATTACATAACCTAACTTTTGCTAACATAAAAACATGGATTTTTTTCCAAAAATTTTCCAAAAATATTTCCAAAAAATGGCTTAAAAATGGCTAAAAATAGGCTCAATCGATCGGGGCTGATCCTGCGAACAAGAATCCGTTGAAATTTTTTGAAAATTCCGTCTCTAAGTGGGTCAAAAATGAAAAACAAAAGAAGAAAATTCCTAAAAATTCCTTGGAAAATTATGGCTAAAAATAGGCTCAAACGATCGGGGCTGATCGTTCGAACAAGAATCCGTTGAGAATTTTCGAAAATTCCGCCTCTAAGTGGGTCAAAAATGAAAAACAAAAAAAGAAAATTCCGGAAAATTCCGTGAAAATTTATGGCTGGAAATAGGCTCAAACGATCGGGGCTGATCGTGCGAACAAGAATCCGTTGAGATTTTTCGAAAATTCCGCCTGTAAGTGGGTCAAAAATGAAAAACAAAAAAAGAAAATTCCGGAAAATTCCGTGAAAATTTATGGCTGGAAATAGGCTCAAACGATCGGGGCTGGTCGTGCGAACAAGAATCCGTTGAGATTTTTCGAAAATTCCGCCTCTAAGTGGGTCAAAAGTGAAAAAGAAAAAAATTTAAAAAAAAATTTGCCTCCTGGTAATTCTGCGCGACTGTTACTTCGTCTTAAAATTGCCTGGTATTTTAGTGGAAATTTTTATGGATTTCTTAAAAACGCTATAACTCAGCCGTTTGAAGTGGTAGGCGGGTGGGATAGGTATCAAACGAAAGGTAATTACATAACCTAACTTTTGGTAACATAAAAACATGGATTTTTTCCAAAAATTTTTCAAAAAAATTTCCAAAAAAGTGGCTTAAAAATGGCTAAAAATAGGCTCAATCGATCGGGGCTGATCGTGCGAACAAGAATCCGTTGAAATTTTTCGAAAATTCCGCCTCTAAGTGGGTCAAAAATGAAAAACAAAAAAAGAAAATTCCTAAAAATTCCTTGGAAAATTATGGCTAAAAATAGGCTCAAACGATCGGGGCTGATCGTGCGAACAAGAATCCGTTGAAATTTTTTGAAAATTCCGTCTCTAAGTGGGTCAAAAATGAAAAACAAAAGAAGAAAATTCCTAAGAATTCCTTGGAAAATTATGGCTAAAAATAGGCTCAAACGATCGGGGCTGGTCGTGCGAACAAGAATCCGTTGAGATTTTTCGAAAATTCCGCCTCTAAGTGGGTCAAAAATGAAAAACAAAAAAAGAAAATTTCGGAAAATTCCGTGAAAATTTATGGCTGGAAATAGGCTCAAACGATCGGGGCTGGTCGTGCGAACAAGAATCCGTTGAGATTTTTCGAAAATTCCGCCTCTAAGTGGGTCAAAAGTGAAAAAGAAAAAAATTTAAAAAAAAATTTGCCTCCTGGTAATTCTGCGCGACTGTTACTTCGTCTTAAAATTGCCTGGTATTTTAGTGGAAATTTTTATGGATTTCTTAAAAACGCTATAACTCAGCCGTTTGAAGTGGTAGGCGGGTGGGATAGGTATCAAACGAAAGGTAATTACATAACCTAACTTTTGGTAACATAAAAACATGGATTTTTTTCCAAAAATTTTTCAAAAAAATTTCCAAAAAAGTGGCTTAAAAATGGCTAAAAATAGGCTCAATCGATCGGGGCTGATCGTGCGAACAAGAATCCGTTGAAATTTTTCGAAAATTCCGCCTCTAAGTGGGTCAAAAATGAAAAACAAAAAAAGAAAATTCCTAAAAATTCCTTGGAAAATTATGGCTAAAAATAGGCTCAAACGATCGGGGCTGATCGTGCGAACAAGAATCCGTTGAGATTTTTCGAAAATTCCGCCTCTAAGTGGGTCAAAAATGAAAAACAAAAAAAGAAAATTCCGGAAAATTCCGTGAAAATTTATGGCTGGAAATAGGCTCAAACGATCGGGGCTGGTCGTGCGAACAAGAATCCGTTGAGATTTTTCGAAAATTCCGCCTCTAAGTGGGTCAAAAGTGAAAAAGAAAAAAATTTAAAAAAAAATTTGCCTCCTGGTAATTCTGCGCGACTGTTACTTCGTCTTAAAATTGCCTGGTATTTTAGTGGAAATTTTTATGGATTTCTTAAAAACGCTATAACTCAGCCGTTTGTAGTGGTAGGCGGGTGGGATAGGTATCAAACGAAAGGTAATTACATAACCTAACTTTTGGTAACATAAAAACATGGATTTTTTTCCAAAAATTTTTCAAAAAAATTTCCAAAAAAGTGGCTTCAAAATGGCTAAAAATAGGCTCAATCGATCGGGGCTGATCGTGCGAACAAGAATCCGTTGAAATTTTTCGAAAATTCCGCCTCTAAGTGGGTCAAAAATGAAAAACAAAAAAAGAAAATTCCTAAAAATTCCTTGGAAAATTATGGCTAAAAATAGGCTCAAACGATCGGGGCTGATCGTGCGAACAAGAATCCGTTGAGATTTTTCGAAAATTCCGCCTCTAAGTGGGTCAAAAATGAAAAACAAAAAAAGAAAATTCCGGAAAATTCCGTGAAAATTTATGGCTGGAAATAGGCTCAAACGATCGGGGCTGGTCGTGCGAACAAGAATCCGTTGAGATTTTGCGAAAATTCCGCCTCTAAGTGGGTCAAAAATGAAAAACAAAAAAAGAAAATTCCTAAAAATTCCTTGGAAAATTATGGCTAAAAATAGGCTCAAACGATCGGGGCTGATCGTGCGAACAAGAATCCGTTGAGATTTTTCGAAAATTCCGCCTCTAAGTGGGTCAAAAATGAAAAACAAAAAAAGAAAATTCCGGAAAATTCCGTGAAAATTTATGGCTGGAAATAGGCTCAAACGATCGGGGCTGGTCGTGCGAACAAGAATCCGTTGAGATTTTTCGAAAATTCCGCCTCTAAGTGGGTCAAAAGTGAAAAAGAAAAAAATTTAAAAAAAAATTTGCCTCCTGGTAATTCTGCGCGACTGTTACTTCGTCTTAAAATTGCCTGGTATTTTAGTGGAAATTTTTATGGATTTCTTAAAAACGCTATAACTCAGCCGTTTGAAGTGGTAGGCGGGTGGGATAGGTATCAAACGAAAGGTAATTACATAACCTAACTTTTGGTAACATAAAAACATGGATATTTTTCCAAAAATTTTCCAAAAAAATTTCCAAAAAAGTGGCTTAAAAATGGCTAAAAATAGGCTCAATCGATCGGGGCTGATCGTGCGAACAAGAATCAGTTGAAATTTTTCGAAAATTCTGCCTCTAAGTGGGTCAAAAATGAAAAACAAAAAAAGAAAATTACTAAAAATTCCGTGAAAATTATGGCTAAAAATAGGCTCAAACGATCGGGGATGATCGTGCGAACAAGAATCCGTTGAGATTTTTCGAAAATTCCGCCTCTAAGTGGGTAAAAAATGAAAAACAAAAAAAGAAAATTCCGGAAAATTCCGTGAAAATTTATGGCTGGAAATAGGCTCAAACGATCGGGGCTGGTCGTGCGAACAAGAATCCGTTGAGATTTTTCGAAAATTCCGCCTCTAAGTGGGTCAAAAGTGAAAAAGAAAAAAATTTTAAAAAAAATTTGCCTCCTGGTAATTCTGCGCGACTGTTACTTCGTCTTAAAATTGCCAGGTATTTTAGTGGAAATTTTTATGGATTTCTTAAAAACGCTATAACTCAGCCGTTTGAAGTGGTAGGCGGGTGGGATAGGTATCAAACGAAAGGTAATTACATAACCTAACTTTTGGTAACATAAAAACATGGATATTTTTCCAAAAATTTTCCAAAAAAATTTCCAAAAAAGTGGCTTAAAAATGGCTAAAAATAGGCTCAATCGATCGGGGCTGATCGTGCGAACAAGAATCCGTTGAAATTTTTCGAAAATTCCGCCTCTAAGTGGGTCAAAAATGAAAAACAAAAAAAGAAAATTCCTAAAAATTCCTTGGAAAATTATGGCTAAAAATAGGCTCAAACGATCGGGGCTGATCGTGCGAACAAGAATCCGTTGAGATTTTTCGAAAATTCCGCCTCTAAGTGGGTCAAAAATGAAAAACAAAAAAAGAAAATTCCGGAAAATTCCGTGAAAATTTATGGCTGGAAATAGGCTCAAACGATCGGGGCTGGTCGTGCGAACAAGAATCCGTTGAGATTTTTCGAAAATTCCGCCTCTAAGTGGGTCAAAAGTGAAAAAGAAAAAAATTTAAAAAAAAATTTGCCTCCTGGTAATTCTGCGCGACTGTTACTTCGTCTTAAAATTGCCTGGTATTTTAGTGGAAATTTTTATGGATTTCTTAAAAACGCTATAACTCAGCCGTTTGAAGTGGTAGGCGGGTGGGATAGGTATCAAACGAAAGGTAATTACATAACCTAACTTTTGGTAACATAAAAACATGGATATTTTTCCAAAAATTTTCCAAAAAAATTTCCAAAAAAGTGGCTTAAAAATAGGCTCAATCGATCGGGGCTGATCGTGCGAACAAGAATCCGTTGAAATTTTTCGAAAATTCCGCCTCTAAGTGGGTCAAAAATGAAAAACAAAAAAAGAAAATTACTAAAAATTCCGTGAAAATTTATGGCTGGAAATAGGCTCAAACGATCGGGGCTGATCGTGCGAACAAGAATCCGTTGAGATTTTTCGAAAATTCCGCCTGTAAGTGGGTCAAAAATGAAAAACAAAAAAAGAAAATTCCGGAAAATTCCGTGAAAATTTATGGCTGGAAATAGGCTCAAACGATCGGGGCTGGTCGTGCGAACAAGAATCCGTTGAGATTTTTCGAAAATTCCGCCTCTAAGTGGGTCAAAAGTGAAAAAGAAAAATAATTAAAATAAAAATTTGCCTCCTGGTAATTCTGCGCGACTGTTACTTGGTTTGAAAATTGCCTGTTATTTTAGTGGAAATTTTTATGGATTTTTTAAAAACGCTATAACTCAGCCGTTTGAAGTGGTGGGCGTGTGGGATAGGTATCAAATGATAGGTAATAACATAACCTAACTTTTGATAACATAAAATCATGGATATTCTTTCCAAAATTGTTTAATTAAAAATGACTGGAAATAGGCTCAAACGATCGGGGATGGTCGTGGGAACAAGAATCCGTTGAGATTTTTAGAAAATTCCGCCTCTAAGTGGGTCAAAAATGAAAAAGAAAAATAATTAAAATAAAAATTTGCCTCCTGGTAATTCTGCGCGACTGTTACTTGGTTTGAAAATTGCCTGTTATTTTAGTGGAAATTTTTATGGATTTTTTAAAAACGCAATAACTCAGCCATTTGAAGTGGTAGGTGGGTGGGATTGGTACCAAATGATAGGTAATTAAATTACCTAACTTTTGGTAACATAAAATCATGGATATTTTTTCCAAAAAATTTTAATTAAAAATGGCTGAAAATAGACTCAAACGATCGGGGATGGTCGTGGGAACAAGAATCCGTTGAGATTTTTCGAAAATTCCGCCTCTAAGTGGGTCAAAAGTGAAAAAGAAAAAAATTTAAAAAAAAATTTGCCTCCTGGTAATTCTGCGCGACTGTTACTTCGTCTTAAAATTGCCTGGTATTTTAGTGGAAATTTTTATGGATTTCTTAAAAACGCTATAACTCAGCCGTTTGAAGTGGTAGGCGGGTGGGATAGGTATCAAACGAAAGGTAATTACATAACCTAACTTTTGCTAACATAAAAACATGGATTTTTTTCCAAAAATTTTCCAAAAATATTTCCAAAAAATGGCTTAAAAATGGCTAAAAATAGGCTCAATCGATCGGGGCTGATCCTGCGAACAAGAATCCGTTGAAATTTTTTGAAAATTCCGTCTCTAAGTGGGTCAAAAATGAAAAACAAAAGAAGAAAATTCCTAAAAATTCCTTGGAAAATTATGGCTAAAAATAGGCTCAAACGATCGGGGCTGATCGTTCGAACAAGAATCCGTTGAGAATTTTCGAAAATTCCGCCTCTAAGTGGGTCAAAAATGAAAAACAAAAAAAGAAAATTCCGGAAAATTCCGTGAAAATTTATGGCTGGAAATAGGCTCAAACGATCGGGGCTGATCGTGCGAACAAGAATCCGTTGAGATTTTTCGAAAATTCCGCCTGTAAGTGGGTCAAAAATGAAAAACAAAAAAAGAAAATTCCGGAAAATTCCGTGAAAATTTATGGCTGGAAATAGGCTCAAACGATCGGGGCTGGTCGTGCGAACAAGAATCCGTTGAGATTTTTCGAAAATTCCGCCTCTAAGTGGGTCAAAAGTGAAAAAGAAAAAAATTTAAAAAAAAATTTGCCTCCTGGTAATTCTGCGCGACTGTTACTTCGTCTTAAAATTGCCTGGTATTTTAGTGGAAATTTTTATGGATTTCTTAAAAACGCTATAACTCAGCCGTTTGAAGTGGTAGGCGGGTGGGATAGGTATCAAACGAAAGGTAATTACATAACCTAACTTTTGGTAACATAAAAACATGGATTTTTTCCAAAAATTTTTCAAAAAAATTTCCAAAAAAGTGGCTTAAAAATGGCTAAAAATAGGCTCAATCGATCGGGGCTGATCGTGCGAACAAGAATCCGTTGAAATTTTTCGAAAATTCCGCCTCTAAGTGGGTCAAAAATGAAAAACATAAAAAGAAAATTCCTAAAAATTCCTTGGAAAATTATGGCTAAAAATAGGCTCAAACGATCGGGGCTGATCGTGCGAACAAGAATCCGTTGAAATTTTTTGAAAATTCCGTCTCTAAGTGGGTCAAAAATGAAAAACAAAAGAAGAAAATTCCTAAGAATTCCTTGGAAAATTATGGCTAAAAATAGGCTCAAACGATCGGGGCTGGTCGTGCGAACAAGAATCCGTTGAGATTTTTCGAAAATTCCGCCTCTAAGTGGGTCAAAAATGAAAAACAAAAAAAGAAAATTTCGGAAAATTCCGTGAAAATTTATGGCTGGAAATAGGCTCAAACGATCGGGGCTGGTCGTGCGAACAAGAATCCGTTGAGATTTTTCGAAAATTCCGCCTCTAAGTGGGTCAAAAGTGAAAAAGAAAAAAATTTAAAAAAAAATTTGCCTCCTGGTAATTCTGCGCGACTGTTACTTCGTCTTAAAATTGCCTGGTATTTTAGTGGAAATTTTTATGGATTTCTTAAAAACGCTATAACTCAGCCGTTTGAAGTGGTAGGCGGGTGGGATAGGTATCAAACGAAAGGTAATTACATAACCTAACTTTTGGTAACATAAAAACATGGATTTTTTTCCAAAAATTTTTCAAAAAAATTTCCAAAAAAGTGGCTTAAAAATGGCTAAAAATAGGCTCAATCGATCGGGGCTGATCGTGCGAACAAGAATCCGTTGAAATTTTTCGAAAATTCCGCCTCTAAGTGGGTCAAAAATGAAAAACAAAAAAAGAAAATTCCTAAAAATTCCTTGGAAAATTATGGCTAAAAATAGGCTCAAACGATCGGGGCTGATCGTGCGAACAAGAATCCGTTGAGATTTTTCGAAAATTCCGCCTCTAAGTGGGTCAAAAATGAAAAACAAAAAAAGAAAATTCCGGAAAATTCCGTGAAAATTTATGGCTGGAAATAGGCTCAAACGATCGGGGCTGGTCGTGCGAACAAGAATCCGTTGAGATTTTTCGAAAATTCCGCCTCTAAGTGGGTCAAAAGTGAAAAAGAAAAAAATTTAAAAAAAAATTTGCCTCCTGGTAATTCTGCGCGACTGTTACTTCGTCTTAAAATTGCCTGGTATTTTAGTGGAAATTTTTATGGATTTCTTAAAAACGCTATAACTCAGCCGTTTGTAGTGGTAGGCGGGTGGGATAGGTATCAAACGAAAGGTAATTACATAACCTAACTTTTGGTAACATAAAAACATGGATTTTTTTCCAAAAATTTTTCAAAAAAATTTCCAAAAAAGTGGCTTCAAAATGGCTAAAAATAGGCTCAATCGATCGGGGCTGATCGTGCGAACAAGAATCCGTTGAAATTTTTCGAAAATTCCGCCTCTAAGTGGGTCAAAAATGAAAAACAAAAAAAGAAAATTCCTAAAAATTCCTTGGAAAATTATGGCTAAAAATAGGCTCAAACGATCGGGGCTGATCGTGCGAACAAGAATCCGTTGAGATTTTTCGAAAATTCCGCCTCTAAGTGGGTCAAAAATGAAAAACAAAAAAAGAAAATTCCGGAAAATTCCGTGAAAATTTATGGCTGGAAATAGGCTCAAACGATCGGGGCTGGTCGTGCGAACAAGAATCCGTTGAGATTTTGCGAAAATTCCGCCTCTAAGTGGGTCAAAAATGAAAAACAAAAAAAGAAAATTCCTAAAAATTCCTTGGAAAATTATGGCTAAAAATAGGCTCAAACGATCGGGGCTGATCGTGCGAACAAGAATCCGTTGAGATTTTTCGAAAATTCCGCCTCTAAGTGGGTCAAAAATGAAAAACAAAAAAAGAAAATTCCGGAAAATTCCGTGAAAATTTATGGCTGGAAATAGGCTCAAACGATCGGGGCTGGTCGTGCGAACAAGAATCCGTTGAGATTTTTCGAAAATTCCGCCTCTAAGTGGGTCAAAAGTGAAAAAGAAAAAAATTTAAAAAAAAATTTGCCTCCTGGTAATTCTGCGCGACTGTTACTTCGTCTTAAAATTGCCTGGTATTTTAGTGGAAATTTTTATGGATTTCTTAAAAACGCTATAACTCAGCCGTTTGAAGTGGTAGGCGGGTGGGATAGGTATCAAACGAAAGGTAATTACATAACCTAACTTTTGGTAACATAAAAACATGGATATTTTTCCAAAAATTTTCCAAAAAAATTTCCAAAAAAGTGGCTTAAAAATGGCTAAAAATAGGCTCAATCGATCGGGGCTGATCGTGCGAACAAGAATCAGTTGAAATTTTTCGAAAATTCTGCCTCTAAGTGGGTCAAAAATGAAAAACAAAAAAAGAAAATTACTAAAAATTCCGTGAAAATTATGGCTAAAAATAGGCTCAAACGATCGGGGATGATCGTGCGAACAAGAATCCGTTGAGATTTTTCGAAAATTCCGCCTCTAAGTGGGTAAAAAATGAAAAACAAAAAAAGAAAATTCCGGAAAATTCCGTGAAAATTTATGGCTGGAAATAGGCTCAAACGATCGGGGCTGGTCGTGCGAACAAGAATCCGTTGAGATTTTTCGAAAATTCCGCCTCTAAGTGGGTCAAAAGTGAAAAAGAAAAAAATTTTAAAAAAAATTTGCCTCCTGGTAATTCTGCGCGACTGTTACTTCGTCTTAAAATTGCCAGGTATTTTAGTGGAAATTTTTATGGATTTCTTAAAAACGCTATAACTCAGCCGTTTGAAGTGGTAGGCGGGTGGGATAGGTATCAAACGAAAGGTAATTACATAACCTAACTTTTGGTAACATAAAAACATGGATATTTTTCCAAAAATTTTCCAAAAAAATTTCCAAAAAAGTGGCTTAAAAATGGCTAAAAATAGGCTCAATCGATCGGGGCTGATCGTGCGAACAAGAATCCGTTGAAATTTTTCGAAAATTCCGCCTCTAAGTGGGTCAAAAATGAAAAACAAAAAAAGAAAATTCCTAAAAATTCCTTGGAAAATTATGGCTAAAAATAGGCTCAAACGATCGGGGCTGATCGTGCGAACAAGAATCCGTTGAGATTTTTCGAAAATTCCGCCTCTAAGTGGGTCAAAAATGAAAAACAAAAAAAGAAAATTCCGGAAAATTCCGTGAAAATTTATGGCTGGAAATAGGCTCAAACGATCGGGGCTGGTCGTGCGAACAAGAATCCGTTGAGATTTTTCGAAAATTCCGCCTCTAAGTGGGTCAAAAGTGAAAAAGAAAAAAATTTAAAAAAAAATTTGCCTCCTGGTAATTCTGCGCGACTGTTACTTCGTCTTAAAATTGCCTGGTATTTTAGTGGAAATTTTTATGGATTTCTTAAAAACGCTATAACTCAGCCGTTTGAAGTGGTAGGCGGGTGGGATAGGTATCAAACGAAAGGTAATTACATAACCTAACTTTTGGTAACATAAAAACATGGATATTTTTCCAAAAATTTTCCAAAAAAATTTCCAAAAAAGTGGCTTAAAAATAGGCTCAATCGATCGGGGCTGATCGTGCGAACAAGAATCCGTTGAAATTTTTCGAAAATTCCGCCTCTAAGTGGGTCAAAAATGAAAAACAAAAAAAGAAAATTACTAAAAATTCCGTGAAAATTATGGCTAAAAATAGGCTCAAACGATCGGGGCTGATCGTGCGAACAAGAATCCGTTGAGATTTTTCGAAAATTCCGCCTCTAAGTGGGTCAAAAATGAAAAACAAAAAAAGAAAATTCCGGAAAATTCCGTGAAAATTTATGGCTGGAAATAGGCTCAAACGATCGGGGCTGGTCGTGCGAACAAGAATCCGTTGAGATTTTTCGAAAATTCCGCCTCTAAGTGGGTCAAAAGTGAAAAAGAAAAAAATTTAAAAAAAAATTTGCCTCCTGGTAATTCTGCGCGACTGTTACTTCGTCTTAAAATTGCCTGTTATTTTAGTGGAAATTTTTATGGATTTCTTAAAAGCGCTATAACTCAGCCGTTTGAAGTGGTAGGCGGGTGGGATAGGTATCAAACGAAAGGTAATTACATAACCTAACTTTTGGTAACATAAAAACATGGATATTTTTCCAAAAATTTTCCAAAAAAATTTCCAAAAAAGTGGCTTAAAAATGGCTAAAAATAGGCTCAATCGATCGGGGCTGATCGTGCGAACAAGAATCCGTTGAAATTTTTCGAAAATTCCGCCTCTAAGTGGGTCAAAAATGAAAAACAAAAAAAGAAAATTCCTAAAAATTCCTTGAAAAATTATGGCTAAAAATAGGCTCAAACGATCGGGGCTGATCGTGCGAACAAGAATCCGTTGAGATTTTTCGAAAATTCCGCCTCTAAGTGGGTCAAAAGTGAAAAAGAAAAAAAGAAAATTCCGGAAAATTCCGTGAAAATTTATGGCTGGAAATAGGCTCAAACGATCGGGGCTGGTCGTGCGAACAAGAATCCGTTGAGATTTTTCGAAAATTCCGCCTCTAAGTGGGTCAAAAGTGAAAAACAAAAAAAGAAAATTCCTAAAAATTCCTTGGAAAATTATGGCTAAAAATAGGCTCAAACGATCGGGGCTGATCGTGCGAACAAGAATCCGTTGAGATTTTTCGAAAATTCCGCCTCTAAGTGGGTCAAAAATGAAAAACAAAAAAAGAAAATTCCGGAAAATTCCGTGAAAATTTATGGCTGGAAATAGGCTCAAACGATCGGGGCTGGTCGTGCGAACAAGAATCCGTTGAGATTTTTCGAAAATTCCGCCTCTAAGTGGGTCAAAAGTGAAAAAGAAAAAAATTTAAAAAAAAATTTGCCTCCTGGTAATTCTGCGCGACTGTTACTTCGTCTTAAAATTGCCTGGTATTTTAGTGGAAATTTTTATGGATTTCTTAAAAACGCTATAACTCAGCCGTTTGAAGTGGTAGGCGGGTGGGATAGGTATCAAACGAAAGGTAATTACATAACCTAACTTTTGCTAACATAAAAACATGGATATTTTTCCAAAAATTTTCCATAAAAATTTCCAAAAAAGTGGCTTAAAAATGGCTAAAAATAGGCTCAATCGATCGGGGCTGATCGTGCGAACAAGAATCAGTTGAAATTTTTCGAAAATTCTGCCTCTAAGTGGGTCAAAAATGAAAAACAAAAAAAGAAAATTACTAAAAATTCCGTGAAAATTATGGCTAAAAATAGGCTCAAACGATCGGGGCTGATCGTGCGAACAAGAATCCGTTGAGATTTTTCGAAAATTCCGCCTCTAAGTGGGTCAAAAGTGAAAAAGAAAAAAATTTAAAAAAAAATTTGCCTCCTGGTAATTCTGCGCGACTGTTACTTCGTCTTAAAATTGCCTGGTATTTTAGTGGAAATTTTTATGGATTTCTTAAAAACGCTATAACTCAGCCGTTTGAAGTGGTAGGCGGGTGGGATAGGTATCAAACGAAAGGTAATTACATAACCTAACTTTTGGTAACATAAAAACATGGATATTTTTCCAAAAATTTTCCAAAAAAAATTCCAAAAAAGTGGCTTAAAAATGGCTAAAAATAGGCTCAATCGATCGGGGCTGATCGTGCGAACAAGAATCCGTTGAAATTTTTCGAAAATTCCGCCTCTAAGTGGGTCAAAAATGAAAAACAAAAAAAGAAAATTCCTAAAAATTCCTTGGAAAATTATGGCTAAAAATAGGCTCAAACGATCGGGGCTGATCGTGCGAACAAGAATCCGTTGAGATTTTTCGAAAATTCCGCCTCTAAGTGGGTCAAAAATGAAAAACAAAAAAAGAAAATTCCGGAAAATTCCGTGAAAATTTATGGCTGGAAATAGGCTCAAACGATCGGGGCTGGTCGTGCGAACAAGAATCCGTTGAGATTTTTCGAAAATTCCGCCTCTAAGTGGGTCAAAAGTGAAAAAGAAAAAAATTTTAAAAAAAATTTGCCTCCTGGTAATTCTGCGCGACTGTTACTTCGTCTTAAAATTGCCTGGTATTTTAGTGGAAATTTTTATGGATTTCTTTAAAACGCTATAACTCAGCCGTTTGAAGTGGTAGGCGGGTGGGATAGGTATCAAACGAAAGGTAATTACATAACCTAACTTTTGGTAACATAAAAACATGGATATTTTTCCAAAAATTTTCCAAAAAAATTTCCAAAAAAGTGGCTTAAAAATGGCTAAAAATAGGCTCAATCGATCGGGGCTGATCGTGCGAACAAGAATCAGTTGAAATTTTTCGAAAATTCTGCCTCAAAGTGGGTCAAAAATGAAAAACAAAAAAAGAAAATTACTAAAAATTCCGTGAAAATTATGGCTAAAAATAGGCTCAAACGATCGGGGCTGATCGTGCGAACAAGAATCCGTTGAGATTTTTCGAAAATTCCGCCTCTAAGTGGGTCAAAAATGAAAAACAAAAAAAGAAAATTCCGGAAAATTCCGTGAAAATTTATGGCTGGAAATAGGCTCAAACGATCGGGGCTGGTCGTGCGAACAAGAATCCGTTGAGATTTTTCGAAAATTCCGCCTCTAAGTGGGTCAAAAGTGAAAAAGAAAAAAATTTAAAAAAAAATTTGCCTCCTGGTAATTCTGCGCGACTGTTACTTCGTCTTAAAATTGCCTGTTATTTTAGTGGAAATTTTTATGGATTTCTTAAAAGCGCTATAACTCAGCCGTTTGAAGTGGTAGGCGGGTGGGATAGGTATCAAACGAAAGGTAATTACATAACCTAACTTTTGGTAACATAAAAACATGGATATTTTTCCAAAAATTTTCCAAAAAAAATTCCAAAAAAGTGGCTTAAAAATGGCTAAAAATAGGCTCAATCGATCGGGGCTGATCGTGCGAACAAGAATCCGTTGAAATTTTTCGAAAATTCCGCCTCTAAGTGGGTCAAAAATGAAAAACAAAAAAAGAAAATTCCTAAAAATTCCTTGGAAAATTATGGCTAAAAATAGGCTCAAACGATCGGGGCTGATCGTGCGAACAAGAATCCGTTGAGATTTTTCTAAAATTCCGCCTCTAAGTGGGTCAAAAATGAAAAACAAAAAAAGAAAATTCCGGAAAATTCCGTGAAAATTTATGGCTGGAAATAGGCTCAAACGATCGGGGCTGGTCGTGCGAACAAGAATCCGTTGAGATTTTTCGAAAATTCCGCCTCTAAGTGGGTCAAAAGTGAAAAAGAAAAAAATTTAAAAAAAAATTTGCCTCCTGGTAATTCTGCGCGACTGTTACTTCGTCTTAAAATTGCCTGTTATTTTAGTGGAAATTTTTATGGATTTCTTAAAAGCGCTATAACTCAGCCGTTTGAAGTGGTAGGCGGGTGGGATAGGTATCAAACGAAAGGTAATTACATAACCTAACTTTTGGTAACATAAAAACATGGATATTTTTCCAAAAATTTTCCAAAAAAATTTCCAAAAAAGTGGCTTAAAAATGGCTAAAAATAGGCTCAATCGATCGGGGCTGATCGTGCGAACAAGAATCCGTTGAAATTTTTCGAAAATTCCGCCTCTAAGTGGGTCAAAAATGAAAAACAAAAAAAGAAAATTCCGGAAAATTCCGTGAAAAATTATGGCTGGAAATAGG
Source organism: Bibio marci (assembly GCA_910594885.2). Taxonomy (NCBI): domain Eukaryota; kingdom Metazoa; phylum Arthropoda; class Insecta; order Diptera; family Bibionidae; genus Bibio; species Bibio marci. The sequence goes on from OU343116.1 coordinate 37,703,704, forward strand.
CTCAAACGATCGGGGCTGGTCGTGCGAACAAGAATCCGTTGAGATTTTTCGAAAATTCCGCCTCTAAGTGGGTCAAAAGTGAAAAAGAAAAAAATTTAAAAAAAAATTTGCCTCCTGGTAATTCTGCGCGACTGTTACTTCGTCTTAAAATTGCCTGGTATTTTAGTGGAAATTTTTATGGATTTCTTAAAAACGCTATAACCCAGCCGTTTGAAGTGGTAGGCGGGTGGGATAGGTATCAAACGAAAGGTAATTACATAACCTAACTTTTGGTAACATAAAAACATGGATATTTTTCCAAAAATTTTCCAAAAAAATTTCCAAAAAAGTGGCTTAAAAATAGGCTCAATCGATCGGGGCTGATCGTGCGAACAAGAATCCGTTGAAATTTTTCGAAAATTCCGCCTCTAAGTGGGTCAAAAATGAAAAACAAAAAAAGAAAATTACTAAAAATTCCGTGAAAATTATGGCTAAAAATAGGCTCAAACGATCGGGGCTGATCGTGCGAACAAGAATCCGTTGAGATTTTTCGAAAATTCCGCCTCTAAGTGGGTCAAAAATGAAAAACAAAAAAAGAAAATTCCGGAAAATTCCGTGAAAATTTATGGCTGGAAATAGGCTCAAACGATCGGGGCTGGTCGTGCGAACAAGAATCCGTTGAGATTTTTCGAAAATTCCGCCTCTAAGTGGGTCAAAAGTGAAAAAGAAAAAAATTTAAAAAAAAATTTGCCTCCTGGTAATTCTGCGCGACTGTTACTTCGTCTTAAAATTGCCTGGTATTTTAGTGGAAATTTTTATGGATTTCTTAAAAACGCTATAACTCAGCCGTTTGAAGTGGTAGGCGGGTGGGATAGGTATCAAACGAAAGGTAATTACATAACCTAACTTTTGGTAACATAAAAACATGGATATTTTTCCAAAAATTTTCCAAAAAAAATTCCAAAAAAGTGGCTTAAAAATGGCTAAAATAGGCTCAATCGATCGGGGCTGATCGTGCGAACAAGAATCCGTTGAGATTTTTCGAAAATTCCGCCTCTAAGTGGGTCAAAAGTGAAAAACAAAAAAAGAAAATTCCTAAAAATTCCTTGGAAAATTATGGCTAAAAATAGGCTCAAACGATCGGGGCTGATCGTGCGAACAAGAATCCGTTGAGATTTTTCGAAAATTCCGCCTCTAAGTGGGTCAAAAGTGAAAAAGAAAAAAAGAAAATTCCGGAAAATTCCGTGAAAATTTATGGCTGGAAATAGGCTCAAACGATCGGGGCTGGTCGTGCGAACAAGAATCCGTTGAGATTTTTCGAAAATTCCGCCTCTAAGTGGGTCAAAAGTGAAAAAGAAAAAAAGAAAATTCCGGAAAATTCCGTGAAAATTTATGGCTGGAAATAGGCTCAAACGATCGGGGCTGGTCGTGCGAACAAGAATCCGTTGAGATTTTTCGAAAATTCCGCCTCTAAGTGGGTCAAAAGTGAAAAACAAAAAAAGAAAATTCCTAAAAATTCCTTGGAAAATTATGGCTAAAAATAGGCTCAAACGATCGGGGCTGATCGTGCGAACAAGAATCCGTTGAGATTTTTCGAAAATTCCGCCTCTAAGTGGGTCAAAAATGAAAAACAAAAAAAGAAAATTCCGGAAAATTCCGTGAAAATTTATGGCTGGAAATAGGCTCAAACGATCGGGGCTGGTCGTGCGAACAAGAATCCGTTGAGATTTTTCGAAAATTCCGCCTCTAAGTGGGTCAAAAGTGAAAAAGAAAAAAATTTAAAAAAAAATTTGCCTCCTGGTAATTCTGCGCGACTGTTACTTCGTCTTAAAATTGCCTGTTATTTTAGTGGAAATTTTTATGGATTTCTTAAAAGCGCTATAACTCAGCCGTTTGAAGTGGTAGGCGGGTGGGATAGGTATCAAACGAAAGGTAATTACATAACCTAACTTTTGGTAACATAAAAACATGGATATTTTTCCAAAAATTTTCCAAAAAAATTTCCAAAAAAGTGGCTTAAAAATGGCTAAAAATAGGCTCAATCGATCGGGGCTGATCGTGCGAACAAGAATCCGTTGAAATTTTTCGAAAATTCCGCCTCTAAGTGGGTCAAAAATGAAAAACAAAAAAAGAAAATTCCTAAAAATTCCTTGGAAAATTATGGCTAAAAATAGGCTCAAACGATCGGGGCTGATCGTGCGAACAAGAATCCGTTGAGATTTTTCGAAAATTCCGCCTCTAAGTGGGTCAAAAATGAAAAACAAAAAAAGAAAATTCCGGAAAATTCCGTGAAAATTTATGGCTGGAAATAGGCTCAAACGATCGGGGCTGGTCGTGCGAACAAGAATCCGTTGAGATTTTTCGAAAATTCCGCCTCTAAGTGGGTCAAAAGTGAAAAAGAAAAAAATTTTAAAAAAAATTTGCCTCCTGGTAATTCTGCGCGACTGTTACTTCGTCTTAAAATTGCCTGGTATTTTAGTGGAAATTTTTATGGATTTCTTTAAAACGCTATAACTCAGCCGTTTGAAGTGGTAGGCGGGTGGGATAGGTATCAAACGAAAGGTAATTACATAACCTAACTTTTGGTAACATAATGGATGGATATTTTTCCAAAAATTTTCCAAAAAAATTTCCAAAAAAGTGGCTTAAAAATGGCTAAAAATAGGCTCAATCGATCGGGGCTGATCGTGCGAACAAGAATCAGTTGAAATTTTTCGAAAATTCTGCCTCTAAGTGGGTCAAAAATGAAAAACAAAAAAAGAAAATTACTAAAAATTCCGTGAAAATTATGGCTAAAAATAGGCTCAAACGATCGGGGCTGATCGTGCGAACAAGAATCCGTTGAGATTTTTCGAAAATTCCGCCTCTAAGTGGGTCAAAAATGAAAAACAAAAAAAGAAAATTCCGGAAAATTCCGTGAAAATTTATGGCTGGAAATAGGCTCAAACGATCGGGGCTGGTCGTGCGAACAAGAATCCGTTGAGATTTTTCGAAAATTCCGCCTCTAAGTGGGTCAAAAGTGAAAAAGAAAAAAATTTTAAAAAAAATTTTCCTCCTGGTAATTCTGCGCGACTGTTACTTCGTCTTAAAATTGCCTGGTATTTTAGTGGAAATTTTTATGGATTTCTTTAAAACGCTATAACTCAGCCGTTTGAAGTGGTAGGCGGGTGGGATAGGTATCAAACGAAAGGTAATTACATAACCTAACTTTTGGTAACATAAAAACATGGATATTTTTCCAAAAATTTTCCAAAAAAATTTCCAAAAAAGTGGCTTAAAAATGGCTAAAAATAGGCTCAATCGATCGGGGCTGATCGTGCGAACAAGAATCAGTTGAAATTTTTCGAAAATTCTGCCTCAAAGTGGGTCAAAAATGAAAAACAAAAAAAGAAAATTACTAAAAATTCCGTGAAAATTATGGCTAAAAATAGGCTCAAACGATCGGGGCTGATCGTGCGAACAAGAATCCGTTGAGATTTTTCGAAAATTCCGCCTCTAAGTGGGGCAAAAATGAAAAACAAAAAAAGAAAATTCCGGAAAATTCCGTGAAAATTTATGGCTGGAAATAGGCTCAAACGATCGGGGCTGGTCGTGCGAACAAGAATCCGTTGAGATTTTTCGAAAATTCCGCCTCTAAGTGGGTCAAAAGTGAAAAAGAAAAAAATTTAAAAAAAAATTTGCCTCCTGGTAATTCTGCGCGACTGTTACTTCGTCTTAAAATTGCCTGTTATTTTAGTGGAAATTTTTATGGATTTCTTAAAAGCGCTATAACTCAGCCGTTTGAAGTGGTAGGCGGGTGGGATAGGTATCAAACGAAAGGTAATTACATAACCTAACTTTTGGTAACATAAAAACATGGATATTTTTCCAAAAATTTTCCAAAAAAAATTCCAAAAAAGTGGCTTAAAAATGGCTAAAAATAGGCTCAATCGATCGGGGCTGATCGTGCGAACAAGAATCCGTTGAAATTTTTCGAAAATTCCGCCTCTAAGTGGGTCAAAAATGAAAAACAAAAAAAGAAAATTCCTAAAAATTCCTTGGAAAATTATGGCTAAAAATAGGCTCAAACGATCGGGGCTGATCGTGCGAACAAGAATCCGTTGAGATTTTTCGAAAATTCCGCCTCTAAGTGGGTCAAAAATGAAAAACAAAAAAAGAAAATTCCGGAAAATTCCGTGAAAATTTATGGCTGGAAATAGGCTCAAACGATCGGGGCTGGTCGTGCGAACAAGAATCCGTTGAGATTTTTCGAAAATTCCGCCTCTAAGTGGGTCAAAAGTGAAAAAGAAAAAAATTTAAAAAAAAATTTGCCTCCTGGTAATTCTGCGCGACTGTTACTTCGTCTTAAAATTGCCTGTTATTTTAGTGGAAATTTTTATGGATTTCTTAAAAGCGCTATAACTCAGCCGTTTGAAGTGGTAGGCGGGTGGGATAGGTATCAAACGAAAGGTAATTACATAACCTAACTTTTGGTAACATAAAAACATGGATATTTTTCCAAAAATTTTCCAAAAAAATTTCCAAAAAAGTGGCTTAAAAATGGCTAAAAATAGGCTCAATCGATCGGGGCTGATCGTGCGAACAAGAATCCGTTGAAATTTTTCGAAAATTCCGCCTCTAAGTGGGTCAAAAATGAAAAACAAAAAAAGAAAATTCCGGAAAATTCCGTGAAAATTTATGGCTGGAAATAGGCTCAAACGATCGGGGCTGGTCGTGCGAACAAGAATCCGTTGAGATTTTTCGAAAATTCCGCCTCTAAGTGGGTCAAAAGTGAAAAAGAAAAAAATTTAAAAAAAAATTTGCCTCCTGGTAATTCTGCGCGACTGTTACTTCGTCTTAAAATTGCCTGGTATTTTAGTGGAAATTTTTATGGATTTCTTAAAAACGCTATAACCCAGCCGTTTGAAGTGGTAGGCGGGTGGGATAGGTATCAAACGAAAGGTAATTACATAACCTAACTTTTGGTAACATAAAAACATGGATATTTTTCCAAAAATTTTCCAAAAAAATTTCCAAAAAAGTGGCTTAAAAATAGGCTCAATCGATCGGGGCTGATCGTGCGAACAAGAATCCGTTGAAATTTTTCGAAAATTCCGCCTCTAAGTGGGTCAAAAATGAAAAACAAAAAAAGAAAATTCCGGAAAATTCCGTGAAAATTTATGGCTGGAAATAGGCTCAAACGATCGGGGCTGGTCGTGCGAACAAGAATCCGTTGAGATTTTTCGAAAATTCCGCCTCTAAGTGGGTCAAAAGTGAAAAAGAAAAAAATTTAAAAAAAAATTTGCCTCCTGGTAATTCTGCGCGACTGTTACTTCGTCTTAAAATTGCCTGGTATTTTAGTGGAAATTTTTATGGATTTCTTAAAAACGCTATAACTCAGCCGTTTGAAGTGGTAGGCGGGTGGGATAGGTATCAAACGAAAGGTAATTACATAACCTAACTTTTGGTAACATAAAAACATGGATATTTTTCCAAAAATTTTCCAAAAAAAATTCCAAAAAAGTGGCTTAAAATGGCTAAAATAGGCTCAATCGATCGGGGCTGATCGTGCGAACAAGAATCCGTTGAAATTTTTCGAAAATTCCGCCTCTAAGTGGGTCAAAAATGAAAAACAAAAAAAGAAAATTCCTAAAAATTCCTTGGAAAATTATGGCTAAAAATAGGCTCAAACGATCGGGGCTGATCGTGCGAACAAGAATCCGTTGAGATTTTTCGAAAATTCCGCCTCTAAGTGGGTCAAAAATGAAAAACAAAAAAAGAAAATTCCGGAAAATTCCGTGAAAATTTATGGCTGGAAATAGGCTCAAACGATCGGGGCTGGTCGTGCGAACAAGAATCCGTTGAGATTTTTCGAAAATTCCGCCTCTAAGTGGGCCAAAAGTGAAAAAGAAAAAAATTTAAAAAAAAATTTGCCTCCTGGTAATTCTGCGCGACTGTTACTTCGTCTTAAAATTGCCTGGTATTTTAGTGGAAATTTTTATGGATTTCTTAAAAACGCTATAACTCAGCCGTTTGAAGTGGTAGGCGGGTGGGATAGGTATCAAACGAAAGGTAATTACATAACCTAACTTTTGGTAACATAAAAACATGGATATTTTTCCAAAAATTTTCCAAAAAAATTTCCAAAAAAGTGGCTTAAAAATGGCTAAAAATAGGCTCAATCGATCGGGGCTGATCGTGCGAACAAGAATCAGTTGAAATTTTTCGAAAATTCTGCCTCAAAGTGGGTCAAAAATGAAAAACAAAAAAAGAAAATTACTAAAAATTCCGTGAAAATTATGGCTAAAAATAGGCTCAAACGATCGGGGCTGATCGTGCGAACAAGAATCCGTTGAGATTTTTCGAAAATTCCGCCTCTAAGTGGGTCAAAAATGAAAAACAAAAAAAGAAAATTCCGGAAAATTCCGTGAAAATTTATGGCTGGAAATAGGCTCAAACGATCGGGGCTGGTTGTGCGAACAAGAATCCGTTGAGATTTTTCGAAAATTCCGCCTCTAAGTGGGCCAAAAGTGAAAAAGAAAAAAATTTAAAAAAAAATTTGCCTCCTGGTAATTCTGCGCGACTGTTACTTCGTCTTAAAATTGCCTGGTATTTTAGTGGAAATTTTTATGGATTTCTTAAAAACGCTATAACCCAGCCGTTTGAAGTGGTAGGCGGGTGGGATAGGTATCAAACGAAAGGTAATTACATAACCTAACTTTTGGTAACATAAAAACATGGATATTTTTCCAAAAATTTTCCAAAAAAATTTCCAAAAAAGTGGCTTAAAAATAGGCTCAATCGATCGGGGCTGATCGTGCGAACAAGAATCCGTTGAAATTTTTCGAAAATTCCGCCTCTAAGTGGGTCAAAAATGAAAAACAAAAAAAGAAAGTTACTAAAAATTCCGTGAAAATTATGGCTAAAAATAGGCTCAAACGATCGGGGCTGATCGTGCGAACAAGAATCCGTTGAGATTTTTCGAAAATTCCGCCTCTAAGTGGGTCAAAAATGAAAAACAAAAAAAGAAAATTCCGGAAAATTCCGTGAAAATTTATGGCTGGAAATAGGCTCAAACGATCGGGGCTGGTCGTGCGAACAAGAATCCGTTGAGATTTTTCGAAAATTCCGCCTCTAAGTGGGTCAAAAGTGAAAAAGAAAAAAATTTAAAAAAAAATTTGCCTCCTGGTAATTCTGCGCGACTGTTACTTCGTCTTAAAATTGCCTGGTATTTTAGTGGAAATTTTTATGGATTTCTTAAAAACGCTATAACTCAGCCGTTTGAAGTGGTAGGCGGGTGGGATAGGTATCAAACGAAAGGTAATTACATAACCTAACTTTTGGTAACATAAAAACATGGATATTTTTCCAAAAATTTTCCAAAAAAATTTCCAAAAAAGTGGCTTAAAAATGGCTAAAAATAGGCTCAATCGATCGGGGCTGATCGTGCGAACAAGAATCCGTTGAAATTTTTCGAAAATTCCGCCTCTAAGTGGGTCAAAAATGAAAAACAAAAAAAGAAAATTCCTAAAAATTCCTTGGAAAATTATGGCTAAAAATAGGCTCAAACGATCAAGGCTGATCGTGCGAACAAGAATCCGTTGAAATTTTTCGAAAATTCCGCCTCTAAGTGGGTCAAAAATGAAAAACAAAAAAAGAAAATTCCGGAAAATTCCGTGAAAATTTATGGCTGGAAATAGGCTCAATCGATCGGGGCTGATCGTGCGAACAAGAATCCGTTGAAATTTTTCGAAAATTCCGCCTCTAAGTGGGTCAAAAATGAAAAACAAAAAAAGAAAATTCCGGAAAATTCCGTGAAAATTTATGGCTGGAAATAGGCTCAAACGATCGGGGCTGGTCGTGCGAACAAGAATCCGTTGAGATTTTTCGAAAATTCCGCCTCTAAGTGGGTCAAAAGTGAAAAAGAAAAAAATTTAAAAAAAAATTTGCCTCCTGGTAATTCTGCGCGACTGTTACTTCGTCTTAAAATTGCCTGGTATTTTAGTGGAAATTTTTATGGATTTCTTAAAAACGCTATAACCCAGCCGTTTGAAGTGGTAGGCGGGTGGGATAGGTATCAAACGAAAGGTAATTACATAACCTAACTTTTGGTAACATAAAAACATGGATATTTTTCCAAAAATTTTCCAAAAAAATTTCCAAAAAAGTGGCTTAAAAATAGGCTCAATCGATCGGGGCTGATCGTGCGAACAAGAATCCGTTGAAATTTTTCGAAAATTCCGCCTCTAAGTGGGTCAAAAATGAAAAACAAAAAAAGAAAATTACTAAAAATTCCGTGAAAATTATGGCTAAAAATAGGCTCAAACGATCGGGGCTGATCGTGCGAACAAGAATCCGTTGAGATTTTTCGAAAATTCCGCCTCTAAGTGGGTCAAAAATGAAAAACAAAAAAAGAAAATTCCGGAAAATTCCGTGAAAATTTATGGCTGGAAATAGGCTCAAACGATCGGGGCTGGTCGTGCGAACAAGAATCCGTTGAGATTTTTCGAAAATTCCGCCTCTAAGTGGGTCAAAAGTGAAAAAGAAAAAAATTTAAAAAAAAATTTGCCTCCTGGTAATTCTGCGCGACTGTTACTTCGTCTTAAAATTGCCTGTTATTTTAGTGGAAATTTTTATGGATTTCTTAAAAGCGCTATAACTCAGCCGTTTGAAGTGGTAGGCGGGTGGGATAGGTATCAAACGAAAGGTAATTACATAACCTAACTTTTGGTAACATAAAAACATGGATATTTTTCCAAAAATTTTCCAAAAAAATTTCCAAAAAAGTGGCTTAAAAATGGCTAAAAATAGGCTCAATCGATCGGGGCTGATCGTGCGAACAAGAATCCGTTGAGATTTTTCGAAAATTCCGCCTCTAAGTGGGTCAAAAATGAAAAACAAAAAAAGAAAATTCCGGAAAATTCCGTGAAAATTTATGGCTGGAAATAGGCTCAAACGATCGGGGCTGGTCGTGCGAACAAGAATCCGTTGAGATTTTTCGAAAATTCCGCCTCTAAGTGGGCCAAAAGTGAAAAAGAAAAAAATTTAAAAAAAAATTTGCCTCCTGGTAATTCTGCGCGACTGTTACTTCGTCTTAAAATTGCCTGGTATTTTAGTGGAAATTTTTATGGATTTCTTAAAAACGCTATAACTCAGCCGTTTGAAGTGGTAGGCGGGTGGGATAGGTATCAAACGAAAGGTAATTACATAACCTAACTTTTGGTAACATAAAAACATGGATATTTTTCCAAAAATTTTCCAAAAAAATTTCCAAAAAAGTGGCTTAAAAATGGCTAAAAATAGGCTCAATCGATCGGGGCTGATCGTGCGAACAAGAATCAGTTGAAATTTTTCGAAAATTCTGCCTCAAAGTGGGTCAAAAATGAAAAACAAAAAAAGAAAATTACTAAAAATTCCGTGAAAATTATGGCTAAAAATAGGCTCAAACGATCGGGGCTGATCGTGCGAACAAGAATCCGTTGAGATTTTTCGAAAATTCCGCCTCTAAGTGGGTCAAAAATGAAAAACAAAAAAAGAAAATTCCGGAAAATTCCGTGAAAATTTATGGCTGGAAATAGGCTCAAACGATCGGGGCTGGTTGTGCGAACAAGAATCCGTTGAGATTTTTCGAAAATTCCGCCTCTAAGTGGGCCAAAAGTGAAAAAGAAAAAAATTTAAAAAAAAATTTGCCTCCTGGTAATTCTGCGCGACTGTTACTTCGTCTTAAAATTGCCTGGTATTTTAGTGGAAATTTTTATGGATTTCTTAAAAACGCTATAACCCAGCCGTTTGAAGTGGTAGGCGGGTGGGATAGGTATCAAACGAAAGGTAATTACATAACCTAACTTTTGGTAACATAAAAACATGGATATTTTTCCAAAAATTTTCCAAAAAAATTTCCAAAAAAGTGGCTTAAAAATAGGCTCAATCGATCGGGGCTGATCGTGCGAACAAGAATCCGTTGAAATTTTTCGAAAATTCCGCCTCTAAGTGGGTCAAAAATGAAAAACAAAAAAAGAAAGTTACTAAAAATTCCGTGAAAATTATGGCTAAAAATAGGCTCAAACGATCGGGGCTGATCGTGCGAACAAGAATCCGTTGAGATTTTTCGAAAATTCCGCCTCTAAGTGGGTCAAAAATGAAAAACAAAAAAAGAAAATTCCGGAAAATTCCGTGAAAATTTATGGCTGGAAATAGGCTCAAACGATCGGGGCTGGTCGTGCGAACAAGAATCCGTTGAGATTTTTCGAAAATTCCGCCTCTAAGTGGGTCAAAAGTGAAAAAGAAAAAAATTTAAAAAAAAATTTGCCTCCTGGTAATTCTGCGCGACTGTTACTTCGTCTTAAAATTGCCTGGTATTTTAGTGGAAATTTTTATGGATTTCTTAAAAACGCTATAACTCAGCCGTTTGAAGTGGTAGGCGGGTGGGATAGGTATCAAACGAAAGGTAATTACATAACCTAACTTTTGGTAACATAAAAACATGGATATTTTTCCAAAAATTTTCCAAAAAAATTTCCAAAAAAGTGGCTTAAAAATAGGCTCAATCGATCGGGGCTGATCGTGCGAACAAGAATCCGTTGAAATTTTTCGAAAATTCCGCCTCTAAGTGGGTCAAAAATGAAAAACAAAAAAAGAAAATTACTAAAAATTCCGTGAAAATTATGGCTAAAAATAGGCTCAAACGATCGGGGCTGATCGTGCGAACAAGAATCCGTTGAGATTTTTCGAAAATTCCGCCTCTAAGTGGGTCAAAAATGAAAAACAAAAAAAGAAAATTCCGGAAAATTCCGTGAAAATTTATGGCTGGAAATAGGCTCAAACGATCGGGGCTGGTCGTGCGAACAAGAATCCGTTGAGATTTTTCGAAAATTCCGCCTCTAAGTGGGTCAAAAGTGAAAAAGAAAAAAATTTAAAAAAAAATTTGCCTCCTGGTAATTCTGCGCGACTGTTACTTCGTCTTAAAATTGCCTGTTATTTTAGTGGAAATTTTTATGGATTTCTTAAAAGCGCTATAACTCAGCCGTTTGAAGTGGTAGGCGGGTGGGATAGGTATCAAACGAAAGGTAATTACATAACCTAACTTTTGGTAACATAAAAACATGGATATTTTTCCAAAAATTTTCCAAAAAAATTTCCAAAAAAGTGGCTTAAAAATGGCTAAAAATAGGCTCAATCGATCGGGGCTGATCGTGCGAACAAGAATCCGTTGAGATTTTTCGAAAATTCCGCCTCTAAGTGGGTCAAAAATGAAAAACAAAAAAAGAAAATTCCGGAAAATTCCGTGAAAAATTATGGCTGGAAATAGGCTCAAACGATCGGGGCTGGTCGTGCGAACAAGAATCCGTTGAGATTTTTCGAAAATTCCGCCTCTAAGTGGGCCAAAAGTGAAAAAGAAAAAAATTTAAAAAAAAATTTGCCTCCTGGTAATTCTGCGCGACTGTTACTTCGTCTTAAAATTGCCTGGTATTTTAGTGGAAATTTTTATGGATTTCTTAAAAACGCTATAACTCAGCCGTTTGAAGTGGTAGGCGGGTGGGATAGGTATCAAACGAAAGGTAATTACATAACCTAACTTTTGGTAACATAAAAACATGGATATTTTTCCAAAAATTTTCCAAAAAAATTTCCAAAAAAGTGGCTTAAAAATGGCTAAAAATAGGCTCAATCGATCGGGGCTGATCGTGCGAACAAGAATCAGTTGAAATTTTTCGAAAATTCTGCCTCAAAGTGGGTCAAAAATGAAAAACAAAAAAAGAAAATTACTAAAAATTCCGTGAAAATTATGGCTAAAAATAGGCTCAAACGATCGGGGCTGATCGTGCGAACAAGAATCCGTTGAGATTTTTCGAAAATTCCGCCTCTAAGTGGGTCAAAAATGAAAAACAAAAAAAGAAAATTCCGGAAAATTCCGTGAAAATTTATGGCTGGAAATAGGCTCAAACGATCGGGGCTGGTTGTGCGAACAAGAATCCGTTGAGATTTTTCGAAAATTCCGCCTCTAAGTGGGCCAAAAGTGAAAAAGAAAAAAATTTAAAAAAAAATTTGCCTCCTGGTAATTCTGCGCGACTGTTACTTCGTCTTAAAATTGCCTGGTATTTTAGTGGAAATTTTTATGGATTTCTTAAAAACGCTATAACCCAGCCGTTTGAAGTGGTAGGCGGGTGGGATAGGTATCAAACGAAAGGTAATTACATAACCTAACTTTTGGTAACATAAAAACATGGATATTTTTCCAAAAATTTTCCAAAAAAATTTCCAAAAAAGTGGCTTAAAAATAGGCTCAATCGATCGGGGCTGATCGTGCGAACAAGAATCCGTTGAAATTTTTCGAAAATTCCGCCTCTAAGTGGGTCAAAAATGAAAAACAAAAAAAGAAAATTACTAAAAATTCCGTGAAAATTATGGCTAAAAATAGGCTCAAACGATCGGGGCTGATCGTGCGAACAAGAATCCGTTGAGATTTTTCGAAAATTCCGCCTCTAAGTGGGTCAAAAATGAAAAACAAAAAAAGAAAATTCCGGAAAATTCCGTGAAAATTTATGGCTGGAAATAGGCTCAATCGATCGGGGCTGATCGTGCGAACAAGAATCCGTTGAAATTTTTCGAAAATTCCGCCTCTAAGTGGGTCAAAAATGAAAAACAAAAAAAGAAAATTCCGGAAAATTCCGTGAAAATTTATGGCTGGAAATAGGCTCAAACGATCGGGGCTGGTCGTGCGAACAAGAATCCGTTGAGATTTTTCGAAAATTCCGCCTCTAAGTGGGTCAAAAGTGAAAAAGAAAAAAATTTAAAAAAAAATTTGCCTCCTGGTAATTCTGCGCGACTGTTACTTCGTCTTAAAATTGCCTGGTATTTTAGTGGAAATTTTTATGGATTTCTTAAAAACGCTATAACCCAGCCGTTTGAAGTGGTAGGCGGGTGGGATAGGTATCAAACGAAAGGTAATTACATAACCTAACTTTTGGTAACATAAAAACATGGATATTTTTCCAAAAAAATTTCCAAAAAAGTGGCTTAAAAATGGCTAAAAATAGGCTCAATCGATCGGGGCTGATCGTGCGAACAAGAATCCGTTGAAATTTTTCGAAAATTCCGCCTCTAAGTGGGTCAAAAATGAAAAACAAAAAAAGAAAATTCCTAAAAATTCCTTGGAAAATTATGGCTAAAAATAGGCTCAAACGATCGGGGCTGATCGTGCGAACAAGAATCCGTTGAGATTTTTCGAAAATTCCGCCTCTAAGTGGGTCAAAAATCAAAAACAAAAAAAGAAAATTCCGGAAAATTCCGTGAAAATTTATGGCTGGAAATAGGCTCAAACGATCGGGGCTGGTCGTGCGAACAAGAATCCGTTGAGATTTTTCGAAAATTCCGCCTCTAAGTGGGTCAAAAGTGAAAAAGAAAAAAATTTAAAAAAAAATTTGCCTCCTGGTAATTCTGCGCGACTGTTACTTCGTCTTAAAATTGCCTGTTATTTTAGTGGAAATTTTAATGGATTTTTTAAAAACGCTATAACTCAGCCGTTTGAAGTGGTAGGCGGGTGGGATAGGTATCAAACGAAAGGTAATTACATAACCTAACTTTTGGTAACATAAAAACATGGATATTTTTCCAAAAATTTTCCAAAAAAATTTCCAAAAAAGTGGCTTAAAAATGGCTAAAAATAGGCTCAATCGATCGGGGCTGATCGTGCGAACAAGAATCCGTTGAAATTTTTCGAAAATTCCGCCTCTAAGTGGGTCAAAAATGAAAAACAAAAAAAGAAAATTCCTAAAAATTCCTTGGAAAATTATGGCTAAAAATAGGCTCAAACGATCGGGGCTGATCGTGCGAACAAGAATCCGTTGAGATTTTTCGAAAATTCCGCCTCTAAGTGGGTCAAAAATCAAAAACAAAAAAAGAAAATTCCGGAAAATTCCTTGAAAATTTATGGCTGTAAATAGGCTCAAACGATCGGGGCTGGTCGTGCGAACAAGAATCCGTTGAGATTTTTCGAAAATTCCGCCTCTAAGTGGGTCAAAAGTGAAAAAGAAAAAAATTTAAAAAAAAATTTGCCTCCTGGTAATTCTGCGCGACTGTTACTTCGTCTTAAAATTGCCTGGTATTTTAGTGGAAATTTTTATGGATTTCTTAAAAACGCTATAACTCAGCCGTTTGAAGTGGTAGGCGGGTGGGATAGGTATCAAACGAAAGGTAATTACATAACCTAACTTTTGGTAACATAAAAACATGGATATTTTTCCAAAAATTTTCCAAAAAAATTTCCAAAAAAGTGGCTTAAAAATGGCTAAAAATAGGCTCAATCGATCGGGGCTGATCGTGCGAACAAGAATCCGTTGAAATTTTTCGAAAATTCCGCTTCTAAGTGGGTCAAAAATGAAAAACAAAAAAAGAAAATTCCTAAAAATTCCTTGGAAAATTATGGCTAAAAATAGGCTCAAACGATCGGGGCTGATCGTGCGAACAAGAATCCGTTGAGATTTTTCGAAAATTCCGCCTCTAAGTGGGTCAAAAATGAAAAACAAAAAAAGAAAATTCCGGAAAATTCCGTGAAAATTTATGGCTGGAAATAGGCTCAAACGATCGGGGCTGGTCGTGCGAACAAGAATCCGTTGAGATTTTTCGAAAATTCCGCCTCTAAGTGTGTCAAAAATGAAAAAGAAAAAAAATTAAAAAAAAAATTTGCCTCCTGGTAATTCTGCGCGACTGTTACTTGGTCTGAAAAACGCCTGTTATTTTAGTGGAAATTTTTATGGATTCTTTAAAAACGCTATAACTCAGCCATTTGAAGAGGTAGGTGGGTGGGATTGGTATGAAATGATAGGTAATTAAATTACCTAACTTTTGGTAACATAAAAACATGATTTTTTCGCCATGCATATGAAACCGTTATATGAAAATTCCGGGAAAACCCGTAAATTGATTCGGGTCTTCTTGTGGTAAACAATGTTTCTAATATTCTATTTAAGACATCTGGAAATTTTCGGGAAAATCCGGAAAATTATTATTTTAATCGGAAAATCCCGGTAAAACTGTAATAGTTAGGAAAAATGTTCAGTACCACTCCCACAGTACTTTTACCATCTAAATCCATTTATGGCAATAGGACATCTTTAGGTCATTGACTTACGGCTGGAGAAAATTTTAGGAATTTCTCAAAACGATCTTTTTGATGTCCACGCCGCCAATGAATTATGTAGCCAATTTTTGTTATCGCCATGTTATAGAAGATATTGAGACGCACAATAGAGGTTCTGGACTTTTCCCGTGAAAAATCTAAAGGTTGACTTATGACCAATTTAAGATTTGGTAATTTTCGTGTAAATCTAACTCTGAGCCTTTATTGTGGGAAGCATTTATCTAAAGTTTTTTTATTACAAACCATCAAATACTCATACACCTTGTAGTTGTTCATACACTTTCAATTTGTTAATTGGGTAATTGGTAATGCGTAATATTATGATAATATTTAACAACGAAAGTTTTCTAGGACACATTTATAAAAATACATCGATGTTCGAAAGGATAGGTATGCAAATCAAGGATAAAACAATAAGGTTAAATTATATTTTTTATTAAAGCTTTTCAACACAACTTATTTGTTTTTGTTTTTGTTTTTTTGCTTTATTTATTTTTAACAGTTTTATTGTTTTTTTTTTATCTTTTTTTAATTATATTTAAATTATGTATCGTTTTATTGGAAAATATTATCTTTATGCGTTTTTCCTTTTTCTTTTTATTTAATTTTTGATCAATGAAAATTGATAAATAAATTATATTTTTATAAATGCATATAATATAAGATGTGTTTTTTTCGTATTGTTTAGAGATGTAAAATAGATGCAGCATGTTATAATGAAAAGCATATATATATATATTGATAGATATATATTACTTACATACGATAGTTATTATAATAATTATAATTTATCTAAAGGTATATATTTATTTAAAAGTTTTGTGAATTGAAGTGTTTAATTTTTATATAATTGTTTTTGTGACTAAATAATTTTTTCGAATTACATAATAATATTAAATTCAATAAATCTTTGTTCATTTTTTAAAATCTATATATCTTATAATATATATATTATTTTAGGTATATAATATAATCATATAACATCATCTTTTGTTATCGTAAGACGTAAGTAAATCATTATTTTATTTTTATTTAAATAAATTTCCAAATATATTTTATAATTTTTAATTGATTATATTATTTTGTGTTTAATTCCTAAATGTTCGTTTTGTCTTCTTCTTTTTATTAAATTTATTTATATTATTTGTTTTTAATATTTTTAAATTTAGGTAATAATTTATAATTACATAAAAAGTGAGCTTTCATTTTGGATCAGTAATTATGTAAATATATATATAGTGTTTCATATATACACAGCGAGCTTATTTAATTATTTGATATTTAATAATAGGTTTAATTTTTTATTTTTTTTTTTTTAATTTATAGAATTATTAATATAATATAATTTTTTAAATTTATTTAATATTGTAATTATTTTTTTCTTGCTTTTTATTTTGTGATGATTGCGATTTTAGAAAGAGAGGTAATATGTTAATGGCATATTATATGGGTATCCTTTTAAAAAATGTGTAAATATATGTTAGTTAATTAGGGAACATAATTTGAATTATAATATATGAATACTATAAAAAACAAATCTATTATTACTAATAATTATTGTATATAATAAAAGTATATAGTTACTATAAAAATTAATAATATTGCCAACAATTACTTTTTCTTTGAATGAATAAAAAAAACCATAATAAATCTTAAAATTAATTAAAATAAATAAATAAATGATATGTTTCAAAATAATTGAATAATTTGAATTTATATTTTTATTTTACACACAAAAAATCAATTAAATAAATAATTTGTTTTAAAGATTGCTTTTTAGTGTTACTGCTGATTTATAATGATAATAATTTTTTATGAAAATGAAACGTATATTAGATTATTAATTAATTATTATTACATTTTTTTTCTCTTTATATTTATAATGAATTGCTTTTCTCTATCTTATTTATAATTAAATAATGCTTATATTGGTTATGATGAAAAAATTGAATTTTAATTAAAAAAATTTAATGATTTTATATTAATGTTTAAATATTTTTTTTTTATGTATTGTTGGTCGTATTTTTTATTGGTTATATATTAGGTTATAAGTGGTATTATACAAATGAATTATTAAAATACTATAATATACATATTTATAAAAAAAATTTAGAAATAATTAAAGTATTGGTAAACGGTGGGCAAACAATTTAAAAATTTCATATATATTGTAGGATTAGAGATCAATTAATAATTTCTGATCATATGAGATAATTTTATTGAATTTTGACAGTGGAAATTATGAATCCATCCGAAAATTATAAGAGTCAATATTTTAAAGTATATGGTATACAATTTGATAATACATTTTGAAAATATGCAGGAAAATATTATATAAAATAAATTTATTTTTAGTTATTATTTGCTTTATTACTGATAATAAAAGTTATAATAAAAATACAGACAGATTGATTCTCATGTTACTAAATATATAATATAATATAGATAGATTTTAATAAACGTGTGAAGCCGTGCACAAAAATATAATGAAAGTATACGTAAGTAAAAATAATATCGATTGGATTTAGTAAAAGAAAAAAAATTATAGTAATGACTGTACTCAAACGGATACATACTTATACAGTATTTTTAATATATATGTACTGTTTAGCATTATTTATTGTATTAACAACTGATAATATTCGTATTGTGCTACACCAATATTATACAAATGCCTAAACTAAATGACATATATATGTTATATATATATAGTTAATTTATTGGACTGAGAAATAAGGATGATAAACTATCAGAATTGTTAGCATATATGTATACTCGTATACCATAATAAGCAAGATAATATACAATTTCCCAATGAAAATATTAGATAAAATATATTAAAAAATATATATATACTTTGGACGAAGTGTAATCAAACAAACCAAAGGAAGATATGAAAATCTGATGTTTATAGGGTATGACTTGAAATAAAATGTACAGGTCCGGGTAAGCTATTTCGTTTTGGTATACACAGAACTCCACTTTAACGGAGTTAAGTAGGTATATTTTATGATCTATTATATACTAAATAATACTTTTTATTAATAGTAACCCTTTTCAGATGATTACATTATTCATTATTATTTCGGTAAATATAATAAATAAATTAAGTTACAATTATAGTATAAGAAATAAAATATTAATGTGAAAAAAACTTATTTTATAAATAAAAAAAATAAAAATAAATTTATACAAACATTATTAGTTAAAAGATTATTATACACGCTTATAATCTGAAAGCAATGTGTGATCATAGCTATAAAATATGGACGGATATTTATATAGGTGTATTGTATTCATATTGTATATTTATATATAGAAATAGAAAATATTGAATATATTTAGCCAACACCAAAACATTTAATTTCGAAAATATATACCTAATAATAATAAATTATTTATTATTAAATATTCAAATTTTATACATTGTATAGATATTTAGTTATTTTTATTATTATTTTAATAATCAATATTATTTAATAAATACAATATATATTGTATATGGTATATCTCCCAATAATTTTACCATACGCATTTATTGACGGTCTTAATATTATTCTTTATTCATAAAAAATACAGTAGAAAAATATTATATTCAAGTTTTATTTAAGAATTTTCTTCAACAATATAATATTTCATTAGAAAATCTTATGTGTGGGAACAATAAATGTTTAAGAGGACATCAATGCATATATATAAAATACACAAACTTTTGCTAGATATAATACTGTAGCAAATGTGTATTAAATATATAAATAGAAATAGAATATTTAAAAAAAATTCTTCTTCTATTATAGAAATTGTGTATTAATTACTGCATTATTCTGTGGATACATTTTTGGGAGAAAATAACCTTCTTTATTGAAATGATGATATCATTTAGAAATAATCACAACCAAAAGCTTATACAAATAAATGTCATAATTAGCAGATATATATATATATGTTTATATTATATATATATAATATATATTTAGAAATTTATATAATTTTAGATTGATTATACTATGAAAAGACAAAAGCAAACATATTCTAATAAAAAAAATCGGATATACTTATATATTTAAAAATAGACCAACAATAAATTTATTGCATATATTATTATTACATATATTAACAAAGATTCGGTTATATTATATAAGCAGATGATTTATTTTATGATAGTAGTTGGTTGAAAATTGTTCGTTAACCATATTTGTCCGCAGTGTGGATGAAAAACCGGAATTAATATATGAATTTATATTCTTTATGCGGACATAGTATTACAAAAATTTAGTATACATATTATTTCATTATAAATTGTAATCATAAATCTTCTTGATTGCAATACAATCGACATCTAGTATATTTTCATTGCTTTTATTAAATCATATGGTCGTAGAAACAATGAAAAAGCACTATCTAAATAGTAGCCAGAGACTAGTAGAAGAGATATGATTAATTAAAATATTATAAAATAATTTTATAAATAAGTTAACAACATATTATTTATGTTTTCTTATGTTATTGCAATAACTGAAGGACTTTATACTGTAAATTTAATAAACATTGTTCGCATTGTTTGGAAACATTGCTGTCTCTGTTCGATTATAAATACAATTAATTAATATAATAAAATTATTTTGCTTAATATTATATAGTTGAAAAAATGAAAATTATATAAAAACTTAAAAATCTAGTAAACTGTTCGGTTATGTTGTGCTTGTTTCTACCGTTTAGTGAATATCATCATAAAATACATAATCTGTGTGTATAAACGAATCTTAAAACATTAAATATTATATGCTGTTTTTTGAAAATTATAGAAATTTTCTTTTTATTTTTATATATATAATTAATTATGAAGATATTATTTTAATGTATGTAATAGTACACATTTTATTTTGCAAACAATTTTATCAATTATTATATAAATTGATATTTGATATATATATATATATATATATATATAAGCTGATTCCATATCATTAAACTGATTAGTTAGCTCTCAACAAATTAAAATAATTTTTTTTTTTTTTAGAATATTTGGTTTTAGTAAAATTTTGTATTAGCACATAAACATTTTATATATAGTATATAACTATTGTATAAATAATTGTTATATAGCAATTATATGGTATATATATTATATTTCAAAGTTGTATATTTACTTATAGCTTCACATAGTTGTAATCATTAAGTTTTTATAATTATACAAATAAAGAAAAAAGATTTTGAATCAACAAAAAAAGAAAAAAAATTATTAAAAACTAATTCCATATTATTTTAAAATATATAGTAATAATTATGTTTTTTGTTTTTTTTTTTTTTGTTTAAATAACTTCAAATATATAAATTTAATTCTATACATAATTTAATTTTATAATATTATATATTTTATCTAATTTTGCAACAACATTTAATAATCACAGATGATCGCCTTTTGTTTTTGTTTGTTTCTTAATATTATTTTATATTTTTTAGTTATTAATTTATAATTCCACATACATATAAATATTTTATTTATATTGTTGTATATACCTTTTTTTATTTTTATAATTGTTAACAAATTCATAAATAAATAATAATAAAAATAATAATAATAATAATAATAATAATAATAATAATAATAATAATAATTAAATGAAATAATATTATTTCAATGTTGTGAAAAATTATAAGAAATATATAAATATATATTATTTTAATTAAATATATTCGATTCGTTGTCTAATCGTAAAAATTAAATAATTCCATAATGTAAAATTTAATTTTGATTTTTATTATATTTTATATATGTAAAAATAGTTAAAATATAATATATATAAATAAATGAAAATATGATTTAAATAATGAGCAAATCGTGAATTTATTTAAAAGCATTTTCTTTCATTTTTACTATAGTACAATATATAATTATTTGAAAATTTATAAAAACATAAACTTATTAAAGTGGAAATAAAAAATTAATTAGTGATATGGGAACAAAAACATGATATTATAATATCATGAAAAATATCTCATATTAATTAATTGCTTTTTGTTATTCGAGAACAGAAATAGTTTGTGATATTTTTTGTTTGAAATATTTATAATTTTATGTCATTTTATTTATAAAATTATATTATTAATAATATTTTAATCACACTCACTTTATATCCACACTCATAATCAAAATTATATATATATATATATTTATATAAGAGTATTTATATACAATTGGAAATAGTATTTATAATATTATTGTATCATAAAAATCAATTGTGTATGTAAACTTTTCCTGTGAATCTATATTAAAAAATAATAAATATATTTTTCTAAAATTTATTTTTAATTTCAATTCATTTATTTTGGTTTAGTTTCTAGTTTTTAGTTTTTTGTTTTTTGGTTGTTTTTTCTTGTTACTGGCACGAACATGTAAAATTTATAATTAAACTGATGCTATTGGTCCAGGTTGAGTTGATATACTAGTTGTCATTGTTTTACTTAAGTTTCTAAAATAAAAAATTTATTAAAAAATTAATTTTTGTATTTATATAAATTATATTAATATAATTAAAATAATAATAATGTACGAGAATAAATTAAAAATGCTTTTTCCACCAGTTTATGTACACATCCTACAATAATTTAAATTAATTCTCATTTAATTATATTTAATTTATGATATAGGGTTCATTAGAAATTTAATAGATGAAATAATTAGCGTATATTACAGTACCTATTCAAAGTAATCTTGATAGGAAATTTTTACAGTGGTTTTATTTTTACATTGTCTTCGGCTAAACGAATAAAGATAAAACATTTTCTAGTTATTGATTGACTACTCTGAACATATTATATACATGATATTCGAATAAGTTATTGATGTTAATGATTTTGTTAATTAATAAATAATATGTACTCGTATACAATTAATTTTTCATAGAAATAAAGAAAATATGAATTTTTATTATCCTTAAAAATTTGTAGTTCTAATTATATTCATGGCAATTAAATAATTTTTATTTTATTAATTTATAACTAATAATAATGCATAACAAACATAAAAATATAATAAATATATGGTATATAGCCATATTTTTATTATTGTCATTAAATTAACTTCTGGCTTTTCAATTATGTATATTATTCTATATATATATATATTAACATTAAATGTATATATATACGAGAGCTATCCGATAAATTTCCTATAACGATATATTTTTGTAAATTTGTATGGTTCTCATTGGAAATCACAAACAATTTTATAGTTTGATGTAAATTTTTAAGTCAACCTGCTAAATATTTTATTGTTTACAAATCATTGAATTAGTTAATTTTTTTTGTTTTACAATAAGAATTTGGATAAATGTAAATGCTGATGAATTGCATATGAAAAGACTATCTGCAAGATGAGTGCCGCGTTTCCTAACATTCATTTATAGTTATTTAATTATATAAATATTTACTATAATTTAACAGAATACATGTGAGACGATCAGTTTTTGAATTAAATGTAAATGTAAAATATAGGATTGTAAAATGTAACCGCAATTTACATAAATTCAATAATAATAAATAAAATCAAAATAAAATACTACATTGCCAAAGAAGATTTGTTGGTGGACAGGTTGGGAGGAGCTTTTGGCGATATATAAGCGTAATACAGATAAATTTTTACCTGGATTCAAAACTGTTTTGATGAGATATGGATCCATATTACTATATGGTGAAAAGTAAAGGGACAAAATACTGTTTTTTAATATGAATACAGGCAACTTATTGAACTACCGCCGTATAAATTTTATTTATTTATAAATTTATTTATGTATACAATCAATAATAATTATTTATATTCTTCCATAGCGCCGCACACACACAGGTGTATTTAATTTATTATTGGATATTATATCTATATCTATATATGGTATAAATAAACTTTCGTTAATAAATATAATATTATCTATTAAACTATATATATACTATAGTAGTAGTACATATATTTATAAGCCTGTGATAACAAAAGCATAACATTTTTTGATACTTTATATGTATGATAGGTTTGATATAAATACCTTTTATATTATATATATTATATACATTTGTATATGGAATTAAATTTTCAAGCGATTATAGTATATGATTTTATAAAATATAATTTACCATAAATTTAATTATAAAGTCCGCACAGTAGCTTAATTATTAATTATAAAGTTAAATCTTTTGTTTCAAGAAATATTCATTCTATATATTTGCTATAGTTACATATTTCTATTTAGAATTTAATGAAATATGCGTATGAAGCTTTTTTTATATAATAAATTTACGTCTGCAGCAGTACAACAGTTGATGATAAATTTGTGAATGTGTATACTGTGTATAGTAAACTTATCAATTAATTGGGCGAACAATTTCCACTTACAATGTTAAATATATTTCTTAAAATTATACTAATACCATATACAATGTATGTTTCACTTATTAGTAAATGGATAATGTTACTATCATATGTACATAGTATACGTTGAATATAATATTTTTAAATTAATTAATAATTATATCATATATACTTTATCTCTTATCAATACTGAACAATCGAATAGGAAAATTTATGATATACATATAACCAATTTATATATAGCCAACACCATCAGATCACAAATAAAGAGAATTTTAAAGTTATATATTTGTGGTATGGAAGATTAACTGTATACATTTTGTACGGGATAAAATATACTGATGTTAAAAAATTATTCTTTTACGAGTACATAATACAAATTATACTATAATATTTTACTTGATGTAATACGTGTTCATTAATTATTTCTATTACCCAAGGGATCTAATAATAACTTTTAAAATATCTCATACACATGTGCATTCCATATATACTATTTATTACGTACGCGTACATATACCATATGATAGCTTGATAATATACGCATTACGCAATATTACATACAATACCATACGCATATATATTTTGTTTCATACATTTTTTATGTATATTACGTACATAGATTCACCATATAAACTTGTACTGTATTTTTGACTATATATATATATATATACAGATACATATATATAATACAATTCAGTATTCATTTAATAAATATTTTAATAATAAATCAATATTGTAAAAACAGGAACACACACGTTTATATCTTTGTACTTAGGTATATTAGTTGAGTCATTGTGGTAATATAACATATACTATATAAATAGGTATTGTGTTGTAATTTCAGGTGTAATAAGATTTTTAGCCAATATTTTAATTTGTCAAATGCAGATAGTTTTTATCATTTTCATTTAGTTATAGTTTGGATGGTGCGCTATATATTTCAATATTTTATATATATATGTGATAAAAATATATGCAATAAACTGTTATCGATGAAATTTTGTAATCTTTATATATGGTATTTATGGTAATATGAAGATCATTTAGCATGTGTATACGAGTATAAGTCAATATAGATGAAATTAAATCTTGTGATCGATAATCTACTGCTATATAGTACTCAAAAATATTAGTGAAATATATATATTTTAAATGATATGTGAAAATTTCACCAGAATAATAACATGTACATAATGCATGTATCAGCCACAGAGGAATTAAAGTAAAATCAATCCACTCTTTAAACTAATTGATCGCAGCCTGAACAAACAATAACTGTGAACCGTTTTTGCAATAACAATTTAAATAAAAATAAATGTTTACATATATTTTTAATAAATTCTTGAAATTATTCAATATTTTACACTTACAAAACTACAAATACAAGCTTATGCAGGTGTATATATATTTAAAATTTGTTCTATTAATCATTTATCAATATCCACTTTTATTACACTTTTGTATGTATAAGAAAAAAAAATTGATATATGATTCAATTCAAAAGAGAGTACTTATATGATTTATGAATGCAAATTGCAATTATGTATACAATGTACCTATTATATAGATATATCTGGAGGCAAATAACAATATAATTATATAAACATTCATTTTTTTTTTTCATAATCTTTTTGTGATATACTTAAAAATTGAAATCTTTTGATTTTTTTTCTTTTTGTTATATAATGCATATATACATAACTTCGTACTTAATGATACTATATATACAAATTTATCATATATACTTATACACTTATACATATATATATATATAGAATCTAAATACAATACAAAATATAGATATAGATATGTTACATTATGGATATTTAAAACTGAAGTATAGTATATATAGAAATAAAGTGTACTCCTTTCGTTGTTTGTTGTTATTTTATTGTGCTCAATCGAAATTTATATAGAAATTCTTATAACATACACATATACTATATTATATACTTTACCATAGTGGCAAATTGTTGAGTTTTATCTTTATTTATGTATATTATCTAATATCTACATATGCATAACATACATATTGTATTTTGTTAAGATAAAGAAACATATTAAATTGCAAAAAAATATAAAAATAATTTGTTATCCTTAAATTTTTTCATTTTATAAAAAAATGTTTTTAATTCGTTCTATATTATATATTTGTTCTAATATCATATTCGAATACATATAACTAACTATATATAGAAATAAAATATTATATTATAATTTGTAAATGCCCGTAAAGATATAAATTAACTAACCAAAAATCTCACTCAAATAACGTTTCACAAACCAAAGATATTATACCAAATTAACAATAACAAAACCCATTACATATGCGTTTTTAAAATATGGACGATTCAAGAAAATAAATTAACAATTTGAGCTCAAAAATTCTTTAAATTGTTATTATGTATTGATCTTTTAAGAAACTGTTTATGTCATAATTAACACGTGACGCAATAGTTTAGTATATCGATCAGACATTCATTAAAGTCAAGAGTTAATAAATTATGTTAATAATATAATATAACGAATCGAATGACATATACATATTATATTATGGGTCATTGAATCATTTAATCACAAATTATAAATAATTGATGTAAATTACAATAAATTACTTACCCTTGTAAGGAGACAGAATTTGATAAAAATCCAGCATCTAAACTTTCACGTGACATTTCATCGGCCATTTTAACTTTTAACTGATGACCAAATGATGTTAAATCAGAATTTGGTGTTAGTGTACCACCGGCTGGTGCTGTACCACCATTTGACACAATAATATCAACACAATTTTCCGGTGGTTCATCACCGGCGGCTATATCTTCTGCATTTTTATCTAACGGCACTGATTCTTCATCTTCATTATATATTTTAAAATAGGCAAATGTTAAATAAATTACCGATATAATAAATGATGGAATTGGTATGGCCATTGCGTATATTAAATTTAATGTATTTTGCCACATATCTAAATCACTAATAACTAGACCGGGATCGATTTTTGAATAATAACATGAAAAATTTGAACCAATTTCTTTATATAATTTTGCCCATATTGTACAATTTAACATTGGCGGATATCCACAACCTTTAACATTTGGAAATAATTTTGCACCGGTAAAATACCATTCTGAATCATTACCCATTAAACCTGTCATTTCAGGTAAATCACCATATTCCATAAATTCTAATGCACCACTATGTACATGTTTATCAATAATATTATTTGATTGTAGCAATGTTAAATCGTCACCGTAATCATCATATTCTCGTATAGCTCGTTCAAAACGTTGTAATTCATTATCGTTATTTAGAAATTTTTTATTTCTTTTACTATATTTATTAGGTACAATATAATCTGTATTGCTATCGCTATTAATACTATTAATATTTTCATTATTACTATTTTTACTATCACGTTTATTTCTAACGCTTTTACTTTTGCTATTACCACCACTGCTACTACTAAAACCACTACTGCTGCTACTACTACTACTACTACTACTACTACCACTAATACCACTACTACTACTCATACTGCCACTAGCACCATTCACATCTAATTTAATATTATTTAAATTATTATCACGATTTTCCATATCTGTTGCCATTATAGTTTCATTTAGGTCGTTTTTCGTTACTTTATAATTAACAGTTATTTGTGTACATTCATACACTTCTTTAGTGCAACCTTCACGGCACGATGTCCATGAACAATTTGATGCACCTTTAAAATGTTCTGTTTGTACGGTTACACACAATGCTGGATTCTCATCGAATTGCATAAATATTGTTGTAAATGCTGGATCAATAACAAATGGCACCAAAAATAGAAAAGCAAATAAACTAAATGTACCAAGTAAAACAAAGAATGCTGTTGTATAAAATAAAGCTTTTTCTTTTAATGTCCTTATATCTTCTGGCTCGTCACCCATTGCTTTTTATCTGTATTTAAAAACACGATGACGTCTTATGTTGAAGATATTGTGATGTAAATATATTTATATATATTTATATATGAATATATGTTTAATTATGTATACACTCTCTGATGCGTGTATACCCTTAAAAATGTTATACAACTAATAGCAAAACAATAGCTTTACTTATTCTACGACAGAAAATATGAAATTTTCTTATTACAAACGTAATATTTTTCATACACATAATATTTATCAAAACCACTGGGTATAAGCAAAATTTTATTATTATTTCACGTTATTTCACATATTTTTGATTTTCGTTTTATTCATAATTTTTGTTGCCTTGTCGTCGTCTGGTTGATGTGTATTTCATTTAATTTTTTTAATTTTCTTTTCAATTTAAAAATTCAACAATTACTTTATGCGGCGTACAACATATTTTCTGTTTTGAATTTCATTTTTTTTTTTTTTTACATTTGTTGGAATCTTCTGTAAATTAAAGAAATTGAATTATTAAATTTTAGTTAAATGTTTATAATAATTAAATATTAGAAATTAAAATTATGAAACATATTAATTACTATATAAAAAAAATTGTTATTTAAAATAGACTTTTTATATGTTGTTAACCTGTTTTCGATTTTTTCTTTTATTGAACATGCAATTGAAACTTTTATATATTGTATATTTTTCATGTAATTGCATTTAAACATAATATAAATATATATATATATATATATATTAAATAATATACATATAGTACTATATAGTAAGTATGCTAAACAACTACATATACGAAAAATAAAGTATAAAAATACATACAATATAATGCATTTATGCACAACAATCATGTTATTTAAATTAATGTTTATGCAACGCCAAATAGTAAATTGTTTTAAAAAAAATTATAAAAATCAATATTTTAAATTGTTTTTATAAGTTAGTGAAGCGTGTGTGACAATATATTTTAATTTTCATTCCAAAATGAAAATTAGTTTGTTCTATATAAAATGCATATAATTTTATTGTTATCATTATTTCCGGTATATACATATGAAACATATTTATATCGAATTATTATTTAATAAGAATTTTCTTCTTTCATGCTATAACTATATACCATAAATTACATATATATATATACAATTATTCATTATACTGCAATTAAATGATATAACTATGTCATTCCATAAACATAAACAAACACCGTCTATAAATAAAATGTAGGTTGATGTATTATTTACTGCGTATATAATATGGTATGATAGATGTGTTTTCACTGATTATTATTCTTATTAGTTAATTTAAATTATTACTCTTGCCGGTCATATTAACCCATTGTATTGGCCCTGAATCTGCCAAACAGATATACGTGATTTAAATTCATTGACATACACCAAATCAATCGTTACACAATACCCTAAATAGTTTTTCATTTGCAGCACATTTGAAATGAATTTATTGAATTTCGACACATATGCCATATCATTTCTATCACTATAAAATGGATAATATATACAGTGGATTTTGGAACAATATTTTATAATTTCAAAATAGACATTGCATATATGATAATATATACTCGAATACTGGCTGGTATAGTTTAATATTATTAGATTATTTATTTATGTATACACAGTGACTTTTTACTATCAGGATTCCCATATTTATAGTTAATATAATAACACAATATTATATTCTTTATGTAAAAATTTTCCACAAATAAATACTTATCATACTCGTATACGGAATTTAGGTTTTATTATGAAAATCATGTTATAAAATATAAATGGATATATGTAAAATCATAAAGGAGACTTGAAGCATATATTTTCATATGTACATTTATATAAATAATATCGTACAATATACACAATATGTTTTTTTTTATGAAAATTTTGGCTTCAGCAATTTTATATATCACATTGCTATTGTATTATACTATGCAGCATCATATAAACCGTATCTTAAATAATATCTGTCCCATAATTTCTTATTTCAATGCAATATTTTGCATTACTTCTGGTAAAAATTTTTGAAAGTTTCTTTCCACATGGCACTTATATAGATGTTTTCTGCATCACAGACAGGAAGTATTAATATGGAAAAACAGAGGAAAACACATATCAACACTACATTCAAAGCAACATACGTTTTTTTTTTTTTATAACAATAGTACTAAAACACCAAAAACGTGATATTGTATATATGCAATGCAAAGTATACATGATAATAAAAGGCGGCACTGGCGGTGGTTTTTTGTGTCCCAAAAATATTCTGCCCCCTATACTCACACCCCAAAAAACAAATTGAAATAGTGAATTAAATAAAATTTACTTGATTTTATTAGTACAAAATAATATGTATATATATAGCTTCATCTCTGCGGAAATCAGTTTTTCATGTTCCCGCTTAAGTAAATTATAGTTACCGCTTGTGTATGAATATATAAGTGAAATACAATTTT
This sequence comes from Bibio marci, assembly GCA_910594885.2. Lineage (NCBI taxonomy): Eukaryota > Metazoa > Arthropoda > Insecta > Diptera > Bibionidae > Bibio > Bibio marci. The sequence continues at coordinate 37,733,556 of OU343116.1, forward strand.
ACCGATTAGCATATTGATTTCATTATTATTATTTATATATTTATTTCACTAATTTATAATAAATTATTTGAATATACTACAGATTATATATTACTACATCTATATGTTATGGTATAGTATAATACGTAAACCCTAGAGAAATTTACTATTGTCATAGAAAATATTTAGTTTTATATACAGAATTGTCCAATATAATAATAAAAACATGTAAAAATGTAGGATATTATTTTACAAAATACAAAATATGAATTTTTATTAAAGATCAGAATTAAAATTTTCTGAATTTGAATATTTTAAAATATAAAACTAATTCAATGTAAAATGGTTATATGAAATACTGAAAGGAGAGTGTTTTCATATTTATATATATATATAGCAATACATGTATAGATATATGAAGTCTTTTCAATAGTGGGCATTAATTTATATTATAATATTATCTAAAATAAACTGATTTATATATATATATATTTGTAAATATGGAATATATATTACATATGTTAAGTATAATAATAATATATGTTTATTATATCACATTGATAATAGTATATATTATAAATGTAGATTAAATGTGTATTAAATAAACCGATGCAGATATATAAAAACGTATATTTTAAATAAAATGTAAATGGAATATAACGAATTAAACCCATAGTTTTTCAAAATCACTTAATATACTATGTATAACAATAAATATCCTTTATATATATGATATATATGTTTAATATTTATGTGACTAAGTGTATATATTTATCAGACATAAATGCGCCTAGACAAATTGACTACTGTTCTTATATATAGTTAAGTACAAAACCATATAATATTAATATATGTGTCTTCTATATATATAATATATATTTTGAAAGTTATATACATATATTTTTTATGTTCATATACATTCATTTATACACATTGAATCATATACTAATTTTATAAATATTGACGTACACATATGTGGTATTATATGTGTGTAAACAGCATGTAGTTATATAATGTTGTGTATAATATATGAATAATATATATATATATATATATTATATAAGTAATAATTATATATCTATCTATATATAAATAGTATATTATTAAAATGGCATGCAATGATTTTTCAGTTTGTTTATTATTGTAAAAAAAATGATAATTTACGATAAGTAAATAACATAATAAAATATTTATATATTAGTTTTAAAAATGAAACTAATATTTATTTTATATTAATATAAATATAATTCAAAAGCTAATTCAAATTTATTTTTATTTTAAAATATATTAAAATTCAATTATATATTAATATATATTTATCAAAAGTTTATAATATATAAAAATTATATAATATAAAAAAAAAAATTAAATAAATCAATAGTATATTTTTAATCGAAAATTTTCGATTTTATGGTTATTCCTATAAATGTATGTATATGGAGAGTAAACATATAATTATAGTATTTTTATATAAATATAAGTTAATAAAAAAAAAACAAAAAATAAATAAATAAATAAATATATTTTAAGAACATATTTTTTTTTATATTTATTTACAATCAATCAATCGCCCCACATCAATCATATAATGAGAATTTTTAATAGCCACTGCTGCTGTGTAATAATATAACGTTGTTGTTTGTAATAGCTGTACATAATAATAAATAAATGACGATGATGACGACCGCGTATATATGTACCACCACTTAAGTAATAAAAGATATTATATTTTATTTGCACTATATATTCTTGTTACATTAAATTCACTTGCATTTTATTAATATTACATATTTTATTTATGTGCCAAAAGGAAAATTAATGTATATAAGGAAATGTTACATCAAAAGGAAATTATATATATACATAAAAGTTAAAAACACACATTGACACAATTTTCCTGTTTTTTTTTTTTTTTATTTTTATTCTTTTCTTTTCCCAATATTCTGAGACGAAACTATATTTATAGCAAATATGAATGTACCAATATATATATCTATAGCTATATAGTTATATGCAAATTTTAAGGATTTATTATTTATTATATTAACAATATAAATTTATAAATTTTTTGTTGATGCGTATACATTTATTTTTATTTTATATATTATTGTATTAAATTATATTTTGTGCAATTTATTTAAACTTTACAAAAAAATAATGTATTACATAAAACTTATGCTATAGGCAGAGCGCAGTTTTCATTTTATTAAATAAATTTAAATTATAATTATAGAACATTATAATTTTATACCAAAAATATAATAGTTATTTTGTTTATAGTAAATGAAAAATGTAAAAAAAAAAATTGATAAAACAAAAAATTACATGTTACTGCAGCTAATTTTATTAATAAATGCGCGATAAAATTATATAAAATATATTACCGTGTGTTTAAATTAAAACACAAAACAATAATTAAATATTTATCACAATTTATTTAGAAAAAATAATCAAAATATAATTTAATAAATAAAATATTTATTTATTTTGAATAGATTTTCCCTTGTGCTCTTTTCTTTTTTTTTTTTTTTTTGTATATAACTTTAAGAACTATATGAAATGAAAAAAATTGTATATATGTACTTTTTTCTTTTTTTATGATGAAAAATTAAAATAAAAAAAAAAAAAAAAACTATATTATTACAAAATAGCTATAGTTCAACCGATAAAAACGCACAGTACTTTCAACAGACTGACTGACTAACCGAAAACATGGGCAAAGAAAATTTTTATATAATATACAAAAATAAACATATACAAAACAAATTTTCCCTTCATCGTCGTCGTCGTACATTGTTTTTCTTCGTGATTTGTATATTTGTAGACGAAATATGTGTAGCGGGATTCAGATATATATTACATTTTCTTTTTTTTAGTATGCCTTTACCATTGATTATAATTTTTAAAATAATAAATGGATGTGAAAACTACTTCAATTTCCATAAAAATGTATCATTACATATACAGAAGCAGTAAGAAATAAAAATGATAAATTAAATTAATGATTCTCGTGAAGTTTTAAACAAAATTTATGAAGGATAATAAAATTAACAAAATAATTAATTAAAAATAGAAATTAGTCAAAAGCAAAATGATTCAGAATACACTCCTCATATATATATATAAACAACATTTTATATGCAGTCTGATATGATCGTATTCAGTTTATAAAAAAAGGTGAACACGAAATGTTTTATTAGATGTTAGATGTTTGGAATTAAATCCATAAAAGTTAGTTTATATTTTGAAGTAAATTAAATTAATTATAGAATAAATCGACTTTATGAGTTATAAAGAAAATGATCTAAACAATATTAATTAATTTATTTGTTTTTTGAATTTAGTTACGTAACGTAAATTAAATTTTTCAATAATTAAAATATTTTAATTTGTCGGTTATATGCGGAACTAGCAAAAAAAATTACAAATACTCGTATATAAAATATTAAAATATATTTCAAAAAACAAATAAGTATATTCGATGTTATTAATAAATTATAATAAATAAAAGAACACAATATTCAATTTCCCAAAGTTTTTGGATTTTCAATTCCAAATTTGTTTCTTATTTTATTCCATGGATATGAAGCGTGCGCATTTATATAACAATATACCATATATCTATAAAAAGGATATATATATATATCTTTATTTAATTGGAAAATGGAAGGATATTGAAATATTTTTAACAGTGTCAGTATTATAATTTCTTTCTGTCAAAAACAAAAAAGTTTTTATGTTAGTATTATGTATAGCCATTCTTTTACATAGAGATAATATAATATAGTCAAAATGGAAATTCATCTTATCCTTTTTCATCTTATTTTCCTTTTTTTTTTTTTTATATTATATAAACATACATTATAAATAAATAGTTTGCGAATGTTAGTATATGTGTGTGTGTATTAGTAATATGTTTATTTTTAGTCGCTTTTAATGTTTTTGCTTCCAGCATAACATAATATTATTTTTAATAATAGAAAACCTTTTTATTTATGCGGTACGGTTTTTTTATACTCAAATATATTTGTGACATACATATAAAAGGTATACAGAAAATTAATATATTTGGACACAAGTGTCACGCGTGAATAGTATATTTCTTTTATTTGCATATAAATTAGTTAGTTAACTATGTAATTATTATTATTATTAGTAAATGTAATGTTCATATGAATACTAGTGACAATATACATATATATTCTTAAAGTGACGAACAAGAATTAAGTGATTATTATTTATTTAGGTTTGTTTGCTTTTTTTGTTTTTATTTCGTATTGATTTTTCAAACTTTAGTTATAGTTAATTATTTTATATATTTTCTGAAGTATATCCTATATATTTTAATAATTAATAAAGTTATTATTTATATTATATACACATGGAGTATTGTGTTATATTTCCATTATGTTATATATATGCATATATAATGCAGTTATAAGTTTCCTGTATATTATATTTATATTGATTTTTATAAATCAATAAAGTGATCTAATTTAATTTTTGTTTTGGATGGATATGGCTAATTTATTCTTATTGTATTTTAAAATAACAATGTATAATTATAAATACAATAAATTATTAGAACACCTAAATTGCCAACATTAAAACTATATATGGATTTTATATTAGATTAATGAATAAATATAATATTAACAGTATAATGACGAAAAAATAAAATATAAACAATTAATATACAAAGAGAAAGAATATAATAAGTAAAATTTGTATTATCCATCATCCATATAGACGTACGATGTTTAATACACAGATTGCCATCGATATGAAGAAATACAGCAACATTTTCAGGGTCCATCAAGAAAACCTTTCTTTTTCGGTAAAATTTTACTAATACCATTGTCTTAAGAAAATTGAATTCAAAATTAAGATTTTTATACATTCATATCGAAAAAAAATTAATATTCTCATTTAATAAATTTCAATTTATCATATAGTGTTCATCAGAAATTTCTCGCAGCTGAAATAATTAGCGTATATTTCATTAATGTAATTAAAATATATCATAATATTAATATTACTATAAATCTATATAGCCTAATGATATTTTGTGTGTATATTATAATAAAATGTTTAAAAATCGCTTCAAACAGATTGAGTACAGTAAGATGAAACTATATTTTTATTTGTCAATATGAAAGGTATTAGAGTTTGATTATATTTCGATATGATGAGCATATTTTGTACATATGAAAAATGAAACATAATCGAATTATGGAAAACAGTAACTCTATAACAACAATTATTTATATATATATTTTCCGAATGTATATAGTGTCTGATTTTTGAGTGGCTACTTAATTGTCTTAAACAAACTTCAAAATATTATTAAAAATGGTAAAATGGTTATACGTGCAAAAAATTATATATTTTATATTTATTAATTATTTATATAAAAAAAAATCACTTAACTTTTATACTTAATTGCAAAGTACAAAACTGAATTAATTAATTGATTAATATGATTTAAAAATAAATACTGCAATTGTAGCAAATAAAAGAATAACTATATTATATAAATATTATACTTAAATTAATTGTAATATTTAAAATGTGCTGCTGCGTTGACTGTTGAATGACTTATTGATAGCAATATATACAGAGAGAAACAAAAATAATTAGCATATATATTTTTACTATATTATATACACATTACATGCTGTCTGTATACGTATATATAGTTTCATTTCTTGAAAGAAAAATATGCTATGCATTAACAATAATAGACATTAAAAATTATCTCTTAATTAATATTTCCTGTTATAAATTAAAATAATCGCATAAATTTTTAAGTAAATAAATACATAAATACATTACATATTAATATGACAAAATTTTTAAAGCAAAAACCTAATCAGTTTAATGTGCGACGTGTGATAAATAATGTGTGGAAATTACAGAAAAAAAACATTATTTTAAATTATATTTAAAAATTATTTTATTATTATTATATACCAAAAAATAAAAGAGGTTACAATAATGATAAAACAATATTAAATTTTGTAAAGAATTGATATTTACAAAAAAAGTGTTATATTATTCATCACCATATAAATGCCTATATATATTCTGTGATTTTATTTAAATGACATATTCAGGAATACAATATACCTATATATTTATTATATTATATATAATATAATTATAATATCAATATGACTGCATAGGAGAATTTGGAAAAATAGAAATATATAACTAATAACATATTTTTTATTTATTTTATTTATTATTTTGGCGTTATTCCCTCTAAAATAATATATATGCAAGCAAAACATAAATATATATGTATCAAATTTTTATTCTAATTTCTATATTACGCATATAAAAATATATGTATATGCACTATATTTTATACGCTATATGTTCGTGTACACTGTACAACATGAAAATATTATTGATTTTATGCGCGCGCAATTTTTCTTGCAGATTCTATATTCTATTCTAGATTGGAAAAATTTATTGAATTTTCTTCATAAAACCGTGGCTCTGTCATGCGGCAGTTATATTCCATTAAATTTACAATTATTCAGTTTTTTTTTTGCCTGAATAAATCTTATAGTTTTTATAAGTGTTTTAAAACATAAATCTATAAAAGTTTTCTATAGTTAATATATATTAAAATTATAATATTTAAAGTGATTTCTTTGCAAGTTATTTTTCATCTATAATTTTTCACGTTGATTATAATAAATTATATGATAGCATTGTTTTTTTTTTTTACTTTTTAAAACACCCAGTGAATGCAAAACAAACAAAAAATCTATAAAAACGTATATATTTTTAATTATTATATAATTAATATATATTATAAATTAAGTTTTTTCATTAATTTGATACGAAAAATAAAAAATATGTTTTTCATATCGTGACTAGGTCAGTTATATATAAACACACACACACACATACACACACTCATATACATTATATATAGACGAATGATGTATATTATATACAATCAATAAATAAATAATTGTGTATATTTAAATATATGTATTTATAATACAATATAAAAAAAAAAAATATATTGCAGATAAAACAAATTCTAGAATAATATTATATGAAAATTATTCTAAATATCGATTTATATAATATATTTTTAAATACAAAAAAGAAAAAAACCAAAATATGGGAAAGAAAAAAGTTCCAATTGAAGATTTAATTGTACCACCTCAAGATAATCGTATTTGTGGTACAATATGTATTTGTCAAATGACATTAGTATTAAGTTCAGTAGCATTAGTTTATTTAACAGTAGCTATTTATATGCCATCAACAAGAGCATTTCAAAGTGGGATAAGTGAGGTGCCTGTAATGTGTACAACAACAAGGGCGGTCAACAAAGATGCATGCGAATGGGGTTCATGTGGTGAATGGTGTCTCAGTAAAACATCGGGTGCATGTATACAAATTTATGTAAATTTACGAAACAATGGCAGTAGTTTAACATTTGCAAATTGTACAAATTCGGTAAATAAAACTTGTTATGGAATTGATCAAGAAAATGCAAAAAAAGCACGTTGTATTGCCGATGAATGCAAAAATTTAACTGGTACATTTAATTGTACGATGGGCATGTGTATTAATATAACGGATGCATTTGAATGTATATTTAAAAATACCGATTCGCCATTGAAATGTTCTGGACGTCGTGGCAAAATTACATGCATTGATATTGATGGACTGTTTTCATGTACACGTGGTACGTGTCGTAAAATACGCACACCATATAATTGTGATCGTCGGTGTGTTGATATACCAACAAGAAATAAAAATTTAGTACTATTGAGCGGTGACCAAGTGTATTTGTCACAATGTGAAAGTGCTATGAATGTTGAAACACAACAGGAGGTATGGAATGAATCACAAGATAATGTATTGATGACATCCTGTTATAACATACAGAATTCATCGACCGGCGTCGAAGCATCCGATTGTATAAATGGTTCGGTATTGGAAAAAACTGAACTAACAGATTTAACAAATTTTACCTATTTAAGCTATTTACATGTTGCTGTTGCGATGCCAATTAAAACAATAGCCCCATTAGACGCAGATTTAACAATAGCCAATGAATCACGTTTAATGATAAATCTTGAGGGTTGTGTAAATACGTTACGTGATGAATGTAAAGAATTTTTACGTGAATTTGGTAAAGATGGTACCGATCACAATGCACGTGCACGTTTTCCATGTTTTTTTTCAACAAACAATCCAAACATTGTGGTTTCACAATTCGATCTGGAGGCAACGTATAAACAATTTTTAATTGCATCCGTATTTCCATCAGTATTATTTGTTATTTCATGCACATGTTTGGTGTTGTGTCAACGTACGGTTATCGTGGGTGACGACGCAAAAATGCGCTTTAAAGGATGCACCGGTAAAGATTCAATAAATGTATCGAAAAGTGTACAAGATAATATGGGTGAAGCTGGCGGTGGTGGTGGTGGTGATTCTGTTATGGCACTTTGAGATCCATCACGTAAGATAAACTATAAATATATTTATATATAAATAGATTATATCTAACTTAACTAATACTACAATATATAAATATATATATACATAATTTGTAGCTATATAATCACTTTAACTCCATAATAGTATTTTTTTATTTATATTTTTGAGTTTGAATTATTAAATGTTTTGATGTACATATATTTAGAATTGAATAAATTTACTAAACCAAATATATATAATTAAAATATAATAATTCAATATATTATTTTTTCAACATAAATATTTAAATATTATTTTAACACTTATTTTTATTTTTTCATATATAGGCATTCCTCTATTGCAAGAAGATAGTCCAGTTCACCAATCTGGAGTTTTTTCGCTTCAATAAATTATAAAAAAAAAAAACAAAAACAAAAACAAATGCATGCAAAAGAAAAATCATTTCAATTAATAATAAATAGTATTTTTACTTTCTTTATATATATATCGTGCAACATATTATTTTAAATTATTTATAATAATAACAATTTTCCAAAAATTAATTAATTAAAAAATAAGAAAAGAAAAACAAACAAACAAACAAAGAAACAGAAAAGAAAGTTTTGTCAAATTTAAAAATTGCTTTATTTTTCCATAAAAATTCTAAAGAAGCGTGACAAAAAAAACAAATTGCACAACTTCACACATACTTTAATTATTCTTTTTAATATGCACAAACAATTATTTCGTAATTTCTAACTACTACCTACGAGTAATATTGAAATGAAAAACATCTATATTAAACAATGCGAATATATATCCTTGCTCTGCGCAAAAATATGATTAAGAGGGATGCGTGATAAAAAAAAACCAAACAAAATAAAAAATCAATTATAACATAAACAAATAAATAAAAATTATGTATATATTTAACATAATTTGCATATCTAAAAGTATATAAAATATATAAAACAAAAATTAATTATAAAGTTTAAATAATAATGAAAATAATTAATTTAATATTATATTAGTGTGTTGTACCTTTCGAAATCTTTTTTTAATTAAACAATTTGAAGATAAATTCAATATTACATATGTATTCATTTATTCACTTATGTATATAATATTTAAGGAAACAAATAAATATTGTAAAATACATATATAAAAGAGACATTTAAATAATTTACAAAATTGCTTACTTATGACATTAAACAAATTACTAAAAATTATATATAGATTTCGTATAAAAATTAGAAGTGAAGATTTTTCTTTAATAATAAAATTTATCAAAATTAATAATACATAATAACAGAAAAAATACAATATATAAAATAAGAAGTAAATAATCAATCTATATATAATATAATAAAATGACGAACGGTTCGATAAATAATGATGGAACAACAATAAGCGCATCGATGTCACGTGCGCCTAGTTTATCACATAGTTATGCCGATAGTTTAGCAAGTAGTAAAATTAGTATTAATAGTCGACCAAAATCTCCACAACCCGAAGAAGTTATAGCTGATTTATTAGAAAAAGCCAAATTTTATACATCATTATGTTTAGGTAAGAATTTTTGCAGAACATTGTATACATATGTTCAAAAATGGTTTTTAATTTTTAATTTAATTATATACCTAGAGTCCTAGATATAGTATATAAATTAGATATAGATTTAAAAATTCCTCTATATATACATACTTTCCATCTTGTATATGTATAAAACAAGTAAAACAAGACTAAAGCTTAAGTTACCTTAGATTACCGAGCGAACGAACCGAATAGAAATGTTATTAATTTAAAAATAAGAAAATAAATTTGAATTACATATAATTTCGGAATGAAAAGTTATTCGATTTTAAATTTTTGTTAAATCAAATCAATGTAAATATGTTTAAAAATTTTAAAAATCCATATGAGGTTTAATTTCTTTTAATACATATATTTATAGTAACTTTTAAAAACATTATAGATATATATAGTAATATAAAATTTATATTATTTATTTAATTTTTTTAAAGGTACAACAGCAATATTATCGGTATTTGCATTTTTATTTTTAATACCATTTGTTGTTGATCCAGCAATATCAACAATTGTTGCAGATTATGATCCAAATCCAGTAACATGTATTGTTACTGATCATACATATGGTGAAGGTTTACGAAATTGTACATGGAGTTCATGTCGTGAAGGTTGTACAACAGCGGCAACACGGTAAAAAAAAAAAAAAATAATAATATTTTTTTATGAACATATTTTATTTGATGGGATATTCCATATTATAAAAACATATAAATTTTTATAATAATTATAAAAATTAATTTTTTAACAGTTGTCATCAATTATTAGTTAATTATACAAAAATAACATGGAAAGATTGGCTTAATAATCCACAAAATTTAGATACAATTGATTGGGATGTTTCCGATACCAAATTATTAATAAATTCAGAAGGTTGTGGTTATCCACCACGTGTTAATTGTACAGAATTTGCTAAAGAATATGGGTATATTAATATACATATATATTTTCTTCTATTTCTATTTTAATAATAATATATCCACATACAAATTAATTATAAATACATACAATTTAATTATTTATTTTTCATATATATATATATATATATAATAATAGATATAGTCATATCGGTGAACCATTTTCATGCTTTTATAGTCGTGCCTATCCAGAAATGGTAATAATTAGATATTCATGGGAAGATAATTTAAAACATTTAATATTATCATTAATCATACCAAATGTAATATTTGCAATATCTATTGGTGTATTAAGTTATTGGTATTGTCCGTGTTGTGATAAAGCATGCCGTAAATCTACAAGAGTTTATGCAGAAAAATTTCCAACAAAAGAAGAGTGAGTGAAATTAATTTGATGTGTATATATACATTAAATATATATATATATATATATATTGTTATTGATATTGATATTGTTGTAAAGTAGAGATGTTTTTTTATTAACTATCATATAATATATTAAATTTGTTAATCATATTTATATACGTACAATATATGCATATATACAGATGCTATATATATATATATAAATAAACATTATAATGTATATGGCGATAAATGTTATTTATAAAAAATTTAAATTTTATAGAAAAATGCATAAGTTATTTAAATATGTATATTATTTTAAAATGTGATTTGATTTGTTATATAAAAAATTAGAAAAATTTTGTTAGCTTTGTCTATTTTTCGATATTATTATTATTATATATATTATATATATGTAATATGTATATATAAGTATTGTATGTACTGCACAAAGAATTGGTTGTTTTCTATAATATATATATAAGCAGAGCAGATATATTAAATTTGATTTTAAAGGTGACTGCATGTGGTTATATAAATTTTACATACGATACATATACAATTAAATACATAACATTAATATTTCAACAATAATCTAATCATTAAATTATTAGTAAATTTTATAGATTTTAATACATATAAATATTATGTAGCTATTAAAAAAAAATATATATATATATATATATATTTAATTTTCATAAATTCAATCACAGAATATAACAATGTTACTTACAGAAGCAACAATTCATCATATGTACATTCAATATGATTTACTTATATTTATTAAAATATTAATTTTAGGTTGACTTCCATGAATGATGATTTACAACATTCATGGGAGTCAGCCTAAAATAAATATTTTAATAATAAATACATAAAAGTATAAATGATGGTATATAAAGTGTTGCTTCTATATAAGATTGTTATGTAAACGCCTGTGTTTTTATCCATACAATTTATATATATATATATATATATATACGAATATTTTACATATATATATATATAGCCACTAAGATTACAGAATTTTGACTATAATAAAGAAATTATATAAGGAACTTTATATACGTATAGATTTTATTAGATTTTAAATTGCATGACAAATTAGATTAGAATATAATATTAGTTTATTTAAAAACTGTGCAATGCAAATTTTTATTTTTTTAAAATAATTTTTATAAATAATCTTCAGATAAATTCATTCAAGTAATAAAAATTAATATATGAAAATAAAATTTTAAAGAAATTGCGTGACTTCTTCCGTAATTATACAATATTTTATAAATATATTTTAAAATATTAAATAATTCCCATAGATATTTCAATTTCCAAATAGTTAAAACTAAGTTTGTTGTCCTTTTGATATATATATATAATATGATTTGAAAAAAGTTGAAAAGAAAGAATTATATATTATTGAAATTAGTTATCGGATATCGATCTTGGAAAATTGTCAATTTGTTAACCGATGCTATAGCTACCCAATATCACAACATCGCACAACAGTATATGTCTTCACACATCTTTATGAATTTCAATATATATTAGACTTATCATGTTGTGACAGTGGGTATCTCTGGCATAGGTTATAACAAATTGAATATTTTCCCGATAACTAATTTCAATAAAATTTAATGTATATAATTTATAATATTTTGACGATTGGAATAAGTTTTATCGTATCATGGTTTCTTAATATTTTAATTATCATACATTACATAATTTATTAATAATAATATATTTATGAATTGTTAAAAATTATGTATTAGCGTATTAATAACAAATTTTAATTTTAAATATTTCAATATTATATGTGAATGCATTTTAATCTATTTAAATTGTTTACATATAGTTTTTTATTACTTTCAATTCATATATATTATATAAATTTGTAATTGTTTATTCCATTATAGTGATTGAAAATATATATACATAGTTAATAATGTGTAGAAAATATAAGTATATATTTATAGATAGATAGATAGATAGATAGACTATATAGAATTTTTGTTTAATTAAATGCTATTATTCATATATAGATAGATAGCTATAAAAAAATTAGATAAAAAAATAATCAAGTAGATTTCATGTCATTTAATTCCTTCATATATATTATTTGTTGTTCACCTATTTATTTTAGAAAACTTCTATGCCGAAGCGATGATGAAGATGAAGATATGGATTTCTAATGTAACTAAAATAAATGTGGAAGATTTTAAATAAAAAAAAAACTCACACACAATACAATAGAAAAATTAATTAATTATTTTAAATATTACATTTTTTCAAATTCTGCAGACAATCCTTTTTTTTTGTTTCTAATAAATATTATATCAATATGGTATTGTGTAGGTAATAAAGGCTCACTATTTGATAATGTTCACTGATATTGCACAAGTTCTTATGTGTACCAAAAATTCATTAGAATTTTTTGGCATGACTTGATATCGCCAGATATTTAAAAATACCGAAAGGTTAATAATAAAAAATGTATATAGGACAGTGTCGTTGCATATATATATAATTACGAATATATTTGCAAGAACAGAATTACAATTTTTTATAAGTAATAATAGTGTTCAACAACAGTCATTACATTTTCAAAGACTTTAATTAAAATTTATATAATTGACAATAAATATGTATATAATATAAATATGTATAGTTAATTTATATAACATCAAATTATTATTAGTATATTCAATTAATTACGAATGCAAAATAATAGGACTGTCAAATTAACCATAAAAGACAGTGGAAATACATTATAAATGGATCATGTCGGTATTATTATCTGCGTGCAGAAAAAATTACCTTTATTATCAACACTATAATACCTTATTATTATACTGTATAGTAATTATTATTAAACACAATTTTTCTTATACGGAACATCCAAAATAAAATCAAACAATAAATGAAATAATTAATATAATTTCAGAGAAAAAGTTTGTTTTCCTTCTTTTTAAATAATAAATGTGTAAAAAGTTTAGCATATATTAAATCAAATTTTAATTATTAAATTGTTATTAAAAAATAATAAAAAAAAAACTTTATAGTTTATTTAATTGTTATAAACAAAATAAAAGCATAAATATATAAATAAATAAATAAATTAAATAGACAATTTTTAACTAAATATAATTCTATATAATATATATAAAAATTTTAAATAGTAATTTTAATTATTTGAATTAAATCATTTTTTATTTTAAATCTGCGTATCTGTTCTGCGGTGTTTATTTGTGACACACTTACAATTTTAGTCAAAATGGAATTTAATATATTTTAACTTATTATTATAGTATTAAAAGAAAAAATATATATATTAGTTAAATATCATACATATTTATAGTATTGCGAAGATTTTCCTATTTTAAACTATATATTACATATAAGAAATTTAAATAATTCTTTACACTATATATATTCAATTTTATGAGACACATTTTTAGTTATTTTTTTTTTTTTTATTATTGTAATTCATATACACACACACACACACACATATATAGTACATAAAATAAATTGGTGCTTAATTGTATTTTTTTAATTCACACAACAAATTATATAGTATATAGATTATAATGGACGGCAACATATAATAATAACAATTAACAATTTAAATTTAGAGTATAATAATTATATGAAAACTTATACGTCTCCTTCCGTATTTAGCAAAATTAGTATTGATGAATATAAAGACTAAAGCTTTGTATTAATATTTTCCTTCAATAAAATAATTTAATTAAAACATAATTATATATAACATTCACGCAGTAATTCAATGAACAGAAAAATACAATACAAATGCCACAAAAATAATTGCACATATATGCACAAATTTTTAATTAACATCTATAAATAAATAGTATATATAAAATCTATATTATGTCAATTTTCTTTAATTTTAAACTTACAAATTAAAATAAATTTTTGTTATTTGTTAATAATACAAAATTATAGTGTATAATATAACATATTTTATCATATAGGTCACAATTGAGCGTTCCGCAGGACGAAAAGAGGTTTGAATAGTCACTTATATATTTAAAAAGAGGATATATAGTGAATACAATTATATTCACTGATTCACTGATGTATTATGAGTGACTGATAATTTGCTATTCTATGTGCTCTTTATATATATTATAACATCACATATTCTAAGTGCAAATATATTGCATTGCCTTAGACATGAGTGAATGGATCAATGTATATTGTTGTTAACTGAGTGTATAAATTCATATATAATATAGAATCAAATTTATAATTATTTTATGTATAATAAAAAATATCGTAAATTATTTGTATTGAAAGCAAATTTCATTTGTAATCTGTATTATGATTATGCAGTATTCTGTATAGGATCACATTAGTGTGACTACCAAAATATATTATGTGTTATAATGAATGATATACTACTTGTTGCTATATATATGGTATATAGTTGATTTCAATCTGATTGTTGTCATGAATATTAACCTAATATTATTAGGTTATCTCAACAGGATATAGCAACTAACTTGTGTGTCATGAATACTAGACTCATGATGGAATAATTTTTGTATATATATCATAGTTGATATTTTATAGTTCTTATGAATTGTTAAACATTATACTGAAACACTTTAGAAATTTACCTCACATTTTATTATATATATATGTACTGTTTAAGTACATGCCTATTATAACCCAAAGCGGACTATTAAGTTATATTTTATATCGACAGTATACAGATTGTAAATATTCAAATTAATTATCGGGTATCGGTTACAATAATTGATGGGAAATATTTATGTGTTATTTAAAAATTAGAAAATGGAGCGCAGAGGGCTAATGTAAGAAAAATTATATTATAATTTAAGCTAATTTTATTATTATATAATAATAAACTATAATTATAATAATATTTAAGATTATACATTTTAATTTGTACATAAATAAAATTGAAAATACATTATATATGTTATATTACATATATATTTATGATTATATAGTATATTATTTATAAATAAAAAATGCCTTAATTCAATAATAAATTTAATTTAATTTAAAAATTGTGTTATTTTTTAATTTCCTGTTGGAAACATCGTTCAATAAAATATGTGTACGAGTATACATAAAATATATATGTTCAAAAGTCTTATCAGAAATCTATATAATATACTAATTATAGAAATAATATCTAATTTAATTTACAATGCATTAACATGTTGTTCAGTTCACGAGACACCATATTTGTGGAAAGTATATATATGGTATATAAGATGTGAAGGAAAAAATTCAGTAATTCATTAAATGTTTCAACAGTTTAATAAATTTTAATATCGATATCGATATTCATAAATTACGTATTTTTCTAAGTTTATTATCATATACCAAGCCAAATATGATCAAGTTTCCTCTTCTTCCATGCACAGTCTACAAAAATCTTCCGATAGGATTTCTATCTATGTTTTGTAACAATTGCCACCAATTTCCTATGGATTCCTCCTCACTCATATAAATCTGGTGGTATAATATCATAAAATATATTTTTATTAAATATATAATAAATTAACATAGGTTCACAGAATCTTATATATATGCAAACACCCACACATACACACAAATATATAACATATATTATTTTATTTTTTATCGTTATTTTGTATTCAATATATGTGATTTTATATACACAAACTAATATATATAATAAATAAAATGATAAATCAATTAATTAAATCGACACTCACTAAATTTATTAATATTTCAATTTAACACAGCTATATTCTTAAAACAACCGCACAGTTAATGAAATACATAAATATATATTAGCAGTATGATATACTATATATTTATTACATTATATACAATATATTTATATTATAAAATATACATGGTGTCCCTACATCTGATTATGTGTATCTTATGATTATTTTCTTTGAATTGTCATAGGGATCCCAGTTTTATAACCTAAAATTAAGTTAGGCAATTTCAGAAAGTAATATCTGTTAGCCAATATATATGAATTTGAGAGTGGGTCTCATTGAGAACCGATGTGGAAAAAAGAAATGTTTTGAGAGAAACCAATTATTAACTGCCACATGAACCGCAAACTCTTCAAATATGGTATTGATTCTGATATTATTTTTCAATAATCCCATGTCCATATATATGAAACTATCATACCTGTATTAATACAGATAAAAATCTTTGTTCCTTAGACAGCTCAACTATCCACCTGCAGAATCAGCAATGGATAGAGAAGGGTGTTAATACAGCGTCATCGAAAATTCTCTGCAAAAAAGAAAAACTCATACGATATATAGTTTTCGGAACACCTTGTACAGAAGTAATTGTGAAAAACGAACTTTTGACATTGAGTATATATAAATAAATTAATTGTATACATTGTGTGTATATAACTTATTTACTTATAAAATCTCAAGCACTTATGCAATATATTTAATTATATCTATACCAATTTTATAATACATACATAACTTTATATCCATATGAGAATGAGTCATACTGTGGTTTTATATATTATGTACATAGAAATTATATTAAATTATCGTTTTATATTACAATACATGAAGATTCTTGAACTGACTGAGTATATAGTTAAAGACAAAAATTACTTTACAAAGTGATATTCATAGTATAAACGAGTTGGTGGCTATGAAATAACGATCATAATGCTGTAAGACATTTTATATTAAATTTAAACATATTTAGTAATAATACCCTTAGATATACATTTCACCTCTATCCCTATACAATGCTCTATGTGTATTTTCTATTGTTCAAAACAGTGCTGGAACACATTGTATCTATCAATCTTTCAGAAGAAGGTTAGGTCATTTTCAATCTGACATGCATTTATACACAGCTGTCGGACGACTTTAGCGCATTCACAATTCTTTTGAAGAAGCATCAATCTCGTTATTTTTTAACCACATCTCGTATATATGCATATATACTATTTTGTTTTCATATGATCATATAATAAATTTATATAAAAGAATGGCAATGGCTGGTATAATTTATAAAGTACTAGTATATATACTATATGTAATGTATGCATATGTGTATTATATGTATATATCATATATACAGCAATTTCGTTTATCTAACTAAAATAATTGCAATATGAAAATAAAAAAATTAAAATACAAAAATATTGTGAAAAGAACTCATGACATATAAAAATATTATATATATTTATAGACTATACAAAATAAAAAGTCTGAATATCATTCAATTATTATTCTTATTTACAAAAAGTTTATATATGAATATGAAAATAAATGTAAAGACGTAATTATTCACTTAAAAAAAATATCATATAATAAACAAATTTGACACAACTTTAATATATAGCTCTAAATAGCTTAATGAAAAACATCCTATAAAACAAACATTTATGTTTATTTATTATTTTATATTAATAAATTAGATTATTTTGATATTTGAAAAATATAAATATAAAATGACAAAAATTTATCATAATTTATCATTATAAATAATTCAAATTGTCAACTTTTTATTTTAACAAATTTACATTTTGTATTATATATATCTCGTATCTCAATCAAAATTACAAAAATTATATACTAAATATATATACTATGTTTTATATGTATGTGTACGTACATATCCTTTTAATTTACTATTTGAACTTTATGTATCCATAGAAAAATTTTTCTCAAATGTGTACTACATTTCACAAACATACCATATATGAGTAAATGTACCATATGTATAATTTCTCAAATAACTATAGTATGAATAAAATTACAAATATTTACTTTGTTCTGTAAAAATATTGTGTTACAAAAATTAATTTATGTAAATAAAATAATCATATTTTAAATTCATTAAAAAGTAGCTTATTTTTTACAATACCATAAAATGCACATAATTATATAGTGTATAAAAAAATATTACATATTATTATTTATATTTTATCATTCTTTGTAACATTAATAAACAAATTAAACAATGTAAAATTCATAAAATTCAAATTTTTTTTTAAAAAAAAAAGGCCATAACAAAAACTGCGCGCGCGAATAAAATACAAATATTCACTATGAATTATTAATAAATTACATGTTAATGTTATTTTACACTGTGTTACCATCCTATATATACACATAAGTGAATTCAAGTTAATATGTTAATTAAATTTAAAAATTATATAGAATGGATGATATAAAATACAATCCTATATAAGTATGAAGTATAACTTTTGAAAAGTAATTCAATTACTTTTAATTCCATGCATGCTGTGTATGGTTACTTTATTTGAACTTACATTCACCTTAAAAAGTCACATACTGTATAAACGCTATATTATATGAACATATTAATGTTCTATGTGACGCCACACAACTACGTAGTCAAAAGCTATAAAACCAACCCCTATATATAATAAAAATTCTATCCATATATGCACACCAATAATATTATATATATCTACTGTAATATACAATGTATGTATGTTATGTATATATTTGATACATCTCTACACACAAATATATAAATAAAGGTTATACAGGGATTCAAAATATTATTCATATTTGATTGAAATTAAAAACATGTGCATTTCTATAACCTCCTAAATAAATTCGTTTTTAAACAAAATAGTTTTAGTTGCGGATATAAGTCGCTTTCGAAAATGAATGGAGAAGAAATATAATTGAAGAAAACATATCACGTATCTGGCTGTCGATTTAGAAACCGCACAGATTAAGTTTTAATCATCAAGAGATTGTGCAAAAACTTGGTGGAAAAAGTATATTAAATTTTTCGACATTTGAGTTTGTGTAATACAAATAAATCAAATAAATAAAACATTTTTAATTAGAACGTTATATAAACTAATAAATTTAATTATTTTTATCATATAAATATTATTTTCAATGAATAGAAAAATGTTATTGAAAATATCTATATTATAATTATAATTATAATTATAATTTAACTTAAAGATAATTGTATGAATAATATTTTCTATCACTGTATGTATAGTCTGTATATAAAATAATAATAATATCGGAGAGAGTAAAAGGACCAACAAGGAATAACCATATTTTAGTTCATAAAAGCTCTTCACCGTGAAAGGACACGCACATATATAATATATATATAGCAACAACAAAAATATAATAATTCTATTAAAGTGTATATTATTTAGTTCGTAGTTTTTTTTTTCCTTTATTAATTTTTAATTTAATTTTTTATCGATAATAAATAAAATGTGTAATTTTTAACAAATATCTATTTGTGTGGTTGAATTTTATTTGTGTTGGTGTGTGTGTGTGTGTGTGTGCATACAGTTTTTATCATTGATTTTATTAAATAGATGGTTATTTAATTTCTTTATATCTATATATATTTTATTTATTTCGTTTATGTTTTTCAAATCATTCAACTAGTTATTTATTTACAGCAATAGTGAAAAATAATATATAAATTACAAAAACCATTGAGAGAAATGGTGCTTTAATTATTGAATATCATGAAATTAAACGATTTGTTGGTATATACTTTTAAATTTAATTATTTTTCTTACTCAAATAATACCATAAAACTCGTTCATCCTTTCCATATCATATACATTATTGTATATATATTTTATATTTCATATATATTTCATATCTATGCACATAGAGTATAGAACATAGGTACATATTAACCAATCATATACAAAGAAATAATCATGAAAATATATATAGGGAAAAAAAAAAACGAACAGGGAAAATAAAAAATAAAGCTATACATACTCTAATCATATTTTAATTCAATGCACAATATACTACATTGTATACATTGATGTTTGTTTGTGTATATTGTAATTTGGTACATGGTTTGTGTTATGTATGGGAGTCAAAACATATTGTTATTGTTTTTTGTTTGTTTGTTTGTCCCCATAGTGTCACATAAAAATAAAAAGAAAATAAATATTATCATATTAAATGTACATTACTTTACACACGTAACATATATTTAATCGATATACATTTATATTTTTCATAAATACACGTATATATATATCACAATCGGGATATGTGTTTTTATTCCTAGTTCTATTTTTGGCCAATAAATGAAAATTTCATTTTTATAGTTACGATAAATAAAAATAAGAAAAAAAAATTATCGTGCAACAAGTTCTTTTATAATAAAACCTATATATAATACAAACATATATTTTTCTTTTATCACATTTTTCATGATTTATATAAATTTCCGATGTTTTTTCATATTATTGCGAAGTCATCATTATTTATTTATCTTTTCTTTACGATTTATATAGTATAGACATACTGTATAATTTTATTTATATATGGGAACCACAGCAAAGGTGTATTATATATTGAAGAAATATTTCGTAGATTATAAATATCTTGATATTTTATATTATTATTATTATTATTATTATTAATCCACTCTAATAACATTATACGCATTTATGAGATAATGTTTCTTATCATTTAATATATTCCATTTATAGTGTACAATAGTAGGAAATGTGGATGTGAAGTATAAAGATATGATATATATATGAAACGATTTCCCAAAAGATGAACAAAATGTGTGTAACTACCGATGGAGCATACTTTGAATAATCCACTTATTATAATTTTTCTGAATTTAACGTATTTTTACCTAGTACCTACTGGATGATATAATAATTTTAAACACTACCACTAATAATTTTACATAAAATGTAATCAAAACGTGACCATAAAAACATAATAATACAGTGTCATGTACAAGAGTACAGTAAAATATTAACTTATTTTAGCATATCTTTTGAAATAATAATTATATTGAGAAGGAAAAATAATTCTTAATGTATTTCATTTCTTTAATGATTTCTTTGCAGACAATATAATAATAATTCCTACATTGGTACGAATTTCATATTTTCATTTAAAAAATTTGATGTCATTAAACTACGTAAATGTTTGTTTCATAATATAACGCAGTAGTCAGAGCTTTTGTATACCATAAATATATACCATAACAATAAGTTCGCATAATTAAAACAATAATTTCCTATCGAATTGCTGCATATTTTTTTAGGTATGCAAAAGCTGTTAAAAATCTGTTATTTAATGAACAGAAGAATAATGAGATTAAACAAAAGACAAATAAAAAAGTTGTGAAATCATAGATAAGATGATATATAATTTATAATAAATACATTAATTAATAAATTGCAAACGTTAGCAATAAATGATACCGGATATAGTGATGAGGATGTATTTAAAAATATTTATTTTGTTAAATTAAGAGTTTTTTTTATATATTGTCTTGCATATCTGAAATGTGAAACTAATATTATAAGTAATAACATCTTAATATATTGTAAAATATTTTTTAAGACTTCCTTTCCATATTATTATTATTATTATTATTAATTCAAATGGTGTGCTAAAATTATTTATTATAAGTATATTTTCACTTTATTTTTCAGTTAAATTTCATAAATTACAAAATAAATACATTTGATTATATAGAAAATATTGCGAGTATAAAACATTTCAATTGGTATAGTTTTTAGTATGTTACGAGATGGTTGTGTAAACTCTCTGCTCGTAAAATAACTGGAATCGAAATAAGTTTTTTATATATGGTATGAAATCGGTAATGCCATCGATTATTGGTTGTATATTTATTTCGGTATTGCGATTTGACCTTAACAAATAGTTAAAGTTATTCATGACATTTCCTTTCGTGTTAGCCAAAATATGAACAAAGAACCAACAAAAATTTGGTAACATAAGGTAGAAATATTGACGATTCAACGTATTCCATTTAAGGAAGAATATTTCAAATAAATTAGAATTAAAACTAAATTAAATTGTCTATTTTCATAACAATACATTATTTATTTGGTTTTTTCTTAATCCATTCCGATTATTTACCGAAAAGAAAGGATATATATATATATAATTCAATAAATGTTAATAATGTCTTATATAAAATTATAAACATTGTATGATTAACTTAAATGATTCATAAATATTAATGTAATGCCAAACATTACGCATATTTATATATTCCAAAACAATATTAATATTTTATTCACGTCATTCAAAAATCTATATAAATATTTTGTGATAATAAAATATGCTAAATTAAATCCTTCGCTGTATAATTCTTTATTGTTATGTTGTAATTTAATATAATAAAACCACTTTCTTTATTCTCACACACATAACAATAACTTTTATTTGTATAATATACATATACATTATTTATATGAGTACGTCGTCTATTGTTTGTTGTCATATATTCATTACATAAGTACATATATATGATGATGAATAATTTTTACGTATTCTTATTAGATAGTCAGATTTATAAGATATTGCATTGTATTGACGACTAAATTCCAATGTAAGAAGTAGGAAAAAAAATTGTAAATACTTTAATTTTTTATATATATGAGTAATGGGTAAATTCTAAATTGTAAAGTTTAAATAAATGGGGTAATGTTCGATTTCTGAAATTTCATATTAAAAAATGTTATCGTCTAATTAATTCTGAATGAATATATACAGGATCATAATAGGCTTATCTTAAAAACTTTCAGTTCGATGTTATGTCAAAGGATTAACAATGTCCACATATATAAATAAATAATTGTAGTCGTCCATTGGTGATAAATATCAAAATAATATAGGCTGTGATTTTTGATAAATGGTATACATATATTATATCCAATAATAATGACGAATTCACTTATGATGAGTAAATTGTGTGTTTGTATAATTAAATTTTAAATAGTTCATTTAAAATGTTATTATACTAAATGGGAAAACATGCAATAATACTGAAATGTGTGTGAAGTGAATTAAAAGTATTATAGTATATTTTTTTCTATTGCAAGGGTATATAATACATATAATTTAAAAATTGTATCCATGTCAATGATGATTTTTTAATAACATAATAGCATATTTCAACTCACATTTGACATACATACATAAATTTAATTATCTTGTTATTTAAAATTTTATTATATTTTTTTTTAATTATTAAGAGTATACACACCAACACCACATCATTAATTTAATTTATACTTATTAAATTTTATATATTTCGCATACATATTTATCATTTCAGAAAGAATTATTACATTATTCGTATATCTATATATATATATATGTATAGTAAAATGATGTGAAGTATTATTAATTAATTTTCCTTGAGTAGTATACAATATATGGTTAATAGTATATGAATTTTCAATTTATAATAAACCAGAGGCAAATAAAAACAATTATTAAATTTGGTTTTATATAATAAATGGGTCGAAAATTTAAACCAAGATTAATACCTGAACAAGACAAACGAATATGCGGATCAATATGTTTTTGTCAATTAACAATAGTTTTATCTTGTGTATCGATTGTATATTTAAGTGTCGCCATTTATCTACCATCATATAAGTATGTATATGTATATATGTTTATGTTTCTTATAATAAAAAAATATCCTAAAAATCACAATGCGCTTTATAAATAATTTGTTTGTTCTATTTTATTATATATTATTAAGAGCCTTTCAATCGGGTTTTGAACCGACTCCAGTAATGTGCCAAACAATAAATAATACAATGGCTAATCAATGTCCATGGGCATCATGTGGTGAATGGTGTTTAACAAAAACAAGTGGTTTTTGTCCACAAATGCATGCAACTGTACGACGTAATGGTACCGATATGCAATTAGAAAATTGTACACGAATTTCAACGACGGCATGTCCACAAGTATATATATATAAAAAATCTATATATTTTGTATAAATAAATGTATTTCTATTTTCCTTTCTATATCTACACAAATACAATAAATAGGTAAATTACGGAACATTAAAAAAATACAATTGTAATAATCGAACAGAATGTGCTACATTAACAGGTGTATTTAATTGCTCTTTAGGTAAACTTATATATTTTAATGTTATAAATGTATATTAATAATTATATTATTATATATACAATATATTGAAAATCATTAGTTGATATACGCGTATAACAAACTATTGATATATAATTATTATTCTTATTTTCGTTTATTATATACGCAACGTAAATACGAATTATTACTCTTAATTTATAATATGCAATATACATGTTATTACAGGACATTGTAGAAATATGTCTGAATTATATTTATGCCATCATAAAGCTGATGGCGTCGCTATTGATCCAGAAAAAGATAATTTAAAATTAAATGGATTTTTTGAATGTGTTGGTTCACGATGTATAAAAATTAAACGTCCGTTCTCATGTGATCGTTATTGTCCAAAAATTACAACAACATCATCTATTAACGTATATATAATGCATGATGATACATTAATTACAGCTGAATGTGATATAGGTTATGCATATAATGCAGCCCAAGGTTCGAATCCTGGTATACGAACATATCCACCGATTAAAATTTGGGATCAAAATATTGGCACATTATTAACAAATTGTTTTGATGTTATGAAAGACACTGAACGGGGAATTTTAAAGTATATAATTAATTACTATACATTTTTTCAATTACAATACTATATATATTTTATTACATATATGCAAAAAAGTTCTCTCAAATTTATAATGTGAATTATTTCTTATAATAGTGCCACAGATTGTGTTAATGGAACAATATTAAAAAATTCAGATTTACCACATCCATATATGAATTTTACACAATTTTGGAAAATTTATGAAAATAGTCATAATGTTTTAGATTCAAATGAAACGTACGTAAATATTTTTATCAATAAAGAAAAAGAAAAACTCATTAAACATAATCAATGTCAATGTTTCTGCAGATATTTACCAAGACAATCAAGTTTAACAATATATAACACAAGTCGTTTGTATATAAATCTTGAAGGATGTGTTAATACATTAAAAGGTGAATGTGCTGATTTTGTTGCAACACATGGACGTGATGGAGATAATAATACAGCACAATCAAGATTTCTGTGTTATTATAATAAGGTAATTGTTCTGCTCATCGCATACAATTCATTCAATATTCAATCAAAATTGTTTGAAAATGATTTTAAAATATATATATGCAAATATTTCGAATTTTTAACAAATAGATTAATAATATAAATAATTTAATATATATTTTAAACACGCAGCAAAATTCATTTTTTGTTGTGGCTCGATTTGATTTAGCGAAAACATGGAGAGAACTATTAATTGCTGTTACTGTTCCAACTACATTATTTATTATTTCATTTATTACATTATGTATTATAACACAATCTGTAAAGGTATTTATCAGATATTATTTATATTACGTATATCATATATAGTATTAAATTTCAATAAATTGCAATTTTTAACTTTATAACTATTAATAAAAAAAAATAATAAATAAATAAAAATATTAAGGTTGGTGATGATGCAAAAATGAGATGTAAATATTGTACTAGTGAAAATTCAGATATTGAAGATAATCTTAATCATACCGATGATTGTCCAATAAATGAACATGAATCTTTAAATCCAACTGTTAATGTGGTATTTAAAATTTCGACATTTTGAAAAACAATTATTAATTAAATCCAATTCTATAAAAATTATTTTTAAATATTATATAGGAACTACCAAATATTATTGAACCAACTGATTTGATTCTTCAATCAAGTACAAGATCATTAGTACCACTTAGTCCATGTACGGAAACAACTGAAAAAAGTTTATCAATGGAATTAAAGGAACACGATGAAAAACCATTAGTTATTTTGTAAAAAACGATAAAAAAAGAAAAAACTATATTATATTAGAGTAACTATAAATTTCCTATCTAGCATTTTTTTACTCCTAATTAAAAATTCGGTTATAAAAAAAAAGAAAATTACGATTATTCCGGAACAATTAACTATAAAATATATTTTTATTGATTAGATGTTTTTATCTAAATTTTCTTTTTGCAAATAAATAAAAATAGGTGTATTTATTTTGATATTAAAAATATACTTATATAATCAATTTATATTTACAATATTAAAATATTATATAAAATAATAAAATAAAAATTCTTAAGATGAAATTCGAAAAATCATATACGGAAACAACTTTTATACTTCGCAAATTTGAAATATTATAATTTTGAATAATCTTATGACGAAACATACGTATTATATATAATTATAATACAATTAAAATTAAAATTAATAAAATATATAAGAGTATTTCTTTCTTTCTATATTATATATATTTTATTTAAATTAATTAAATTGTTTATTTATATTTACATACATTATACATAACATAAAGCACCAAACTTTTTATAAATTTGAAAAAAAGAATTTAAATTGAAATTAGGCATTTATTTCACAATGTAAAAATAGCTTTAGTGCATAAGTTTTTTTGTTATTATTTATTTATAAAATAAATTCATTTAGACGTACAGACAGATAGATGGATCACTTTTCAAGGGCGTGCCGTGATAAATAATGTTCCTAATCATTGCATGAGCAAGATTCTCCTAAAGGTATATCTAGTTTAATGAATAATTTATGGAAAAATCAGGATGTGAAACGAACTAGATATTCGGTAAAATTATGTTTTATGATTTTTGAAATATTACTAAAATTACTATTTTCAAATTTTGTTACAGATATATACTGAAAATATAATCAATTTTCAACATTAAATAAAAGAGATTGCTCATCGCGTTCAAAAAATAGCCGATTTTCCTTTCGATGTTAATGAAAGTTTGTGTGAAATAATGTATAGTACAGTACAATTTTTATATACGATTTTCTATACAGTACTCGATTTCCATTATTAATTTCCACTTAAGAAAATAGATATTTCAAAACTTATAAAACACAATTTTCCGAAAAATTTACATTGCTTCACAACCAGATTTTTTTCCATAAATTATTTATTTAACTATATGTTGTTCAAGCTTATTTAATCATAGTACGACACGAGTTCTACCGGCACATCTCTGTCAATTTTATAAAATTTAATCAAATTAATAATATGTTATTAATGAACAAATTTGGATAATTAATAACTATTGTTTGTGTATAAAAAATTGAAGAAAATTTATTCTATTTCAGTAGTAAAATAATTATGCTTTTCACTATATATGATGTTATTATATACTATAAATCATTAATTGCACTTAAAAATTATGTGATACTAATATTATATTATTAGCTATTAATACACACATATGTTTTATATTATAATATAGAATTTTAGTTATAGTTATATAAGTATACTATATAATATTATGTATTACACTTCATTTCATTTCATTTTTCATTATTTTTGATAAATTTCATCATATTTATTATATAAATTATTTTGTTATAAACAAATTTACAAGTATATTACACTTAACAATTTTAATTGTGACTGCTGTTATTTAATGGTAAAAAATTTACAAAAGAATAATTAAAAGTTTACTCAAAACATCTCAAAACACATAAAACTTATATATTGTACTATAGATTCGATAGAATAAAATATAAATATATATAAATGTGTATTCAACTTAAATTAATAATTGATCCTTGCTTTTTTTCCACAATATATATATTTACACATTTTATTTCATACGGAAGATTTAATTAAAACTTTGAATTGCTATACCTCTAATACATTTTCATGCAGAATTACAGATTAACGAACAAGAAAATATTGAAATAAAAAATGTATTCTCATTCTTATTTCCTTTGTTAGGCAATTAATAATTATATTTCATAATGTTTATAGTTTAAATTTTATTGAAATATATAACTTTAATAAAATAGCAAAATATCGAAATATGTTTTGGTACGAATAATATTCTTTTGAATTGAAAAAATTGCTTTTATAATTTAATTTTTAAATATAAAAATTTATTTAAATATTGCATTTGTAATATGAAAACGAACATCGCCATACATCGCTTAAATATATATTTTATTTAAAAAATAAAAAATATATAAATTATTTATTTTTGTATATACTCGCGGAATTCTATACTATAATATAAAAAAAATACATTTTATGAATTTAACTACTTATTTATATATTTAATGCGAATAATTAAAATCATAGATATTTATATTTCAAAAAAAAATGTCACTAATAAAATAGATTTTAATTATGCATTTTGAAAGAAAATCATTTATTTCATATATTTCATCATCATTCAACATCTTCATAATTTTATTTATCTGTACCACACAATAACACTCAGGATTTAAATGCCTATGTATAATTAAAACCTACCTAAAACTACATATAGGTATAAATAAGTAGAGTAGAAATAAAAAATTGTAACCCACCAACACACAACACACAAAACTCACACTATAATAATATAGAATGTCTAATGTCTTAAGTAAATATTATAATATTAATACATTTCAAACTCTTTCTATTTTCTAAACAAAAATATATTTTTTATTAAATGAAATTGTATTGTAATTTAAAAATATATATATATATATTCAATTTAAGTCTTAAAAAGTCTACAGTACATATACATAAACGTTCGGTATATATAGAAAAAGTTTTATAAGTACTTAATAAAATTGTAAAATTGCCAATAATAAGAAAAAATAGTATTTACTATAAATATTATACTTATTTAAAATAAAAAAAAAAAAAAATTTAGAGAAATGGAGACCGAAATTTTTTTTTTATACACTATTATTGTATTTAAAAATTTAGGGTATATAATTAAAATTATTATAGAAATTAGATGAAAATATATAACAAATAACATTCGTAATCCCATCGATATGAAAAAGAATAACGTATGATGCTGTAAAAATTTTGTCTCAATTTTACAGCAAATAAATAAATTTAAATAAATTTAAATAATATTACATAAAATAAACGAAAAAATCATCAATTTTAATATTATTAATAATGAATTTAATAAAATATTGCAACAAAATAATAATAATAATTATATATTAATAAGTGCACCAACTTTCATTCATTATTATTATTATTATTATTATTATTATTACTAATATTATTATTATGATTATTATTATTAAATACACATGATTTAATGGATGTGCCTTTAAAAAATGTTCATTTAAAATTTATTTTATATTTATATATTTACTATATTAATTTAAGCTAAATTTATCAGCTGATTCTTGTCAGGCGCTATATATATATATAATTATACTTAAAAAGTTAAACATCATCATAAATAATTGCGGGCAAATTTACAAACTACAGATACTATTTTTATTTTTATTTTTGCGGCAGATAAGAATCGACTGACGATCCACACGTACTATTTTGGTGTTATATTAATAAATAAAAAGCTTTCATAATAATAATTATTAATAAAATATATATGTATAATCATGGAAAACTGATATTATAATAACTATATTTATTTTTTCTAATTTATTATTATATGGTATAAAAATTTGGGTTCAGTGAACCTAATTCAAATTATTGAATTTTATATTTGTAGCAATACAACGTATTATTAAAAGTTTTTTTTTTTTCGTAAGTGATTTTGAATGTATTTAAATATTTCATGTAAATTTTTTATTGTTTATTTTCCATATTTTAATTATTTGACATAGCAAGAAAACAAAAAATTGTTTTTAAAAGTATTTTGTAAGTTTTTTTTTACGCTTCACCATAATAAAATTGATTATTATATATACAATATTTATAAAACTTATACACTGTATAAATTTTAAAATTTACACAATTTCTAAAGCTTTAAAAAATATATTATATTATGCACAATTTAAAAGTAAATATTTTAGTTTTATTATCGTCTATTAATATTTTACTAGAAATAATATGGTTTTCATCAACAGAATGAATCCAATATTATTATGTGATGGAGTTTAAAGTGTTATACGCAAGGTTTGAATAACCTTTTTAGTTTTCTAAGAAAGGTTCTAAAACATATTTATATTTTAGATGGTCAGTACTAAATACCAAACCATAAATTTGCCAATAGATATACAACGATAATGGTAATTTTTTGGTCATTGATATTCGGAAATTTTATTAATAAAATGATACCAACAAAACGTCCGTATACGTATAGTTTACAAATACAAAATGTCATTCTGTATAATCTGATTTAAAATGGTGTAATTAAAAAATTACAAATGTTGCACTATCAATAAAAGTTTTCCTCATTATATATACAAAATATATACATTAATTAGACAGTGTTTTTACATATGAATAAGTAAGTAGAGAATATTAAAATAAAATAATATTAATTGTATTCTTAAAAACAATATTAGATTAGTTAATTTATTACTAAAATTAAAAGTTATAACAATTAATTATATAATTAAAACAGTATATATATATCAATAATATATGAATTTATTTATCTATTACTAAATGAATGATTGTATAAATGTATAAAAAAAAATGTTATTATATTAAAAAAAAAATTGTGATGTTTCTTTTTTTTCTTTCTCTAAAAACTATATTTATTTATAGATTTTGCTTAATTTATTTATTTAAGCTTATAAAAAAATAATTCTTTTCAATAGTGTAAAAATAAAAATCAATATCACACATTTATTATAATTATTCTAAACATTTTAAATTTTCATATAATATTAAAATTTAACTACTTGTATTATTTATCAAGAAAAATATGTGTTTTATTAGTGTTTTGATGATGGATTTAAAGAAAAAACGAAAAAAGTGTTTATATAAAATGTTAGTTTAATTTATAGGAAATTTAAGAAAACCGTAAAAAAAAATTTAATTTTAAATGTTCTTGTTCACTTTCAAATAGAAAAGTTATTACACATTTGATATAACACATTTTTTTTTTCATATACAATATATATTTTATATAAAATCATTGAGTAATATCAGTAATATATTATTATCACGCATTAAAATAGTAAAAATAAGTCAGTAAATTTTACAAAATGTTACCTCTATATATTACAATTCTCCTTTTTTTTGTAATTTTCATTTAATTAGTTTCCGATATTTTCATATAAAAATTATTCAATTGACTACTATCTTATTTCTTTGCGAAATTGTTCCAATTCATTTATACTATTTGATAATCTATATAGGCATAAAAAATGCATTAATTTTTATATTTAATATCTTATTATTGTAATAGTATATCATAAGAGACGAACGCCCACAAATATTCATTAATATTATTATTTAATTACAATATATGTATATTTTCTTTTTTTTTTAATATCAATACAAAGATAACAAAAGTCTAATAATAAATTAGATACAACTCGAATTGAGTGTTAAATTAACAGAATATTTACAACAACAACAAAACATCATTAAACGTTTCACATTGTTTTAATTATTAATATTAAAAAATATTTGGGTATACCATATATATAATAACACACTCTAGGCGTAAAAAAAATCTTATCATTTTTTGTTGTTTCGAAAGATTTAATAATAACATAACGTTTTATATCATAATTAAATCTTTATATGTATAATAAAATTAATTATTAATATTACCTTCCGAATGCATTAAATAATGACACAATTTCACCTCTTCGTAATTTAAATTTAGAATTTTCTTCAATATTTTTGAATGGTTTATTTTTATCATTAATATCAAATTTCCCAGAAAATAAAATTTTTAAAGCTGTACCAAGTCCTTGAATCTGTAAAAATAAAAAAAAAATGTTCAAACAAGATATGAAAACTTGGACTATAAATTATAATTAGATAGCACTTTTATATTGATACTATATGCTCCCTCGCGGAGTAACAGAAATAAATGCTGATTATGATGATGATGATGATGATAATGGTGATGATTAATATTTACCTGAAGTTTTCCCCATAATCGACATTTATCACAACCAACACATTCCATAATTTTGGAAATATTACGAAATTTTTCACGAAATTCAGATTTTAATTTTACCGATGCTGCATTACTAGTAAACATTAATGTTTCATTAAAATGCGATGGAAATGATCTAAAAATAGTCGTAATATTTATTTATAACACATTAAATTAAACAAAAAAAAAACTATACATTTACTTACTCAATAATATTTAATAAATCGTTAATAGCTAACCGTACATTATTATCTTCTTCATCGATACCAGTAAAATATTTTTCATTTTTTAAGTATGGCGCCGCTTTGGATAAAGCACGTAATTCAACAATATATGCAAAATATAAATTACGTAACCAATGTGGTCCTTGATTATTTGTTCCATCTGGACCGAAACGTTGTTGAAATTCTTTGACATTACGACCCCATATACCATTCGGTGACATAAAATCTTTTGATTGTGACAGTAAAAAATTGGAACATAAATGTATATTTATACTTGTATGTAAACCCGATATTAAACGATAGAAAGCTCTCTCTTCCATACAGGAATCAGTATATGGTGAATTTTTAATTTGCGATATTATAGATTTATGATGATAACCACCGGTGCCAAAACAATTTTCTAAATATATGCTACGCCATATACGATGTGCCGAATCACCACGATATCCTGTATACTTTTCTGGATTTAATAATAAATCAACATATTCAGCATCATCCTGATGATCATCCAAAATACAAAAATTGTCTAATTGTTCATCATAATCAGCCCATAATTGAAAACCCTTTTGTGCTTTTTTACTTATACTTGTATTTAAATAACTTAATGCAACATTATGATCTTCACGGCAACCTATTATTTTTTGATTTTCTTCAGCATACTAAAAATAAATATACATACATAGATTTAATTGACATTAATATAAAACAAATTAATTTGAATTTATTTTTGATACTATACATAGAATTATTTTCTTTTTTCATGAAATATAAAATATGAATGCTTGTGCAAAATGTTAAAAAAAAAAAAAAATTTATAAATCTTTAAAATCACTTCTCTACACTCGCAACAGAAACCAAATTAAAAATTTTAATACATATAAACACTATTAACACTTTCATTTATATTAAACTATTGAAGATAAGAATAATATTTTATAACAATTTGTCTTAATAATTTAAGCACTTATCCTGATCGAGAATTTTATATAATGCTTAACCCGAACTTTAATACACTTCCGTTATGTTTAGAATGATTGTTTTATGAGCTTTATATATTTTCCATAAACGTACTGAATTCGTTACGAACTAAGTTATTATCCAAATTATATAACGATTTCTTAAATATTTATTCAATTAAGAAATGATATATTTAAATGGAAAACTCTAACAGGCATACATTTTAGTTAGTCAATCTTTAAAGATTAAAAAAAACAGCAAACAAAATTATAAGACTTATAACTATGTGTAACTTGCAAATTAATATAATAAATCATAATTTCAAGTTACTTCAATAACTAAAGTACCACCATCGTGCATGTGGTACATACAACGACAGCGAACACGTTTCAACGACCAAATTTATGTTCTGTGTATGCATAAAAAATTACTATAAGATTGTTGATGCAAGGCTCTAGTCTTTCATTTCTCATTGATTCAATTAATTATTATTTATTACCAAACATTATGACAGACGTTTCATACATATACATAACCAAAATAATACAAATGCGTTAAACCAATTCTTATTCTTTGCATACCTTTTAAAATTAAGGATAAACAAAAAATATTTCTTTATAAATTTCACATAAAATCTCTATAACAAATTTGGATGACAATTAACAATTTTCGAAAATATTTCCCAATTAATAAGTAGTACAATTTCTAGTTAAAAATTTCTGTTTGTATCATTATTTCAAATCAATTGAAAGTCAGTGCTATTAAATAATGGTCCTTACAATACCTGTACCTGCACCTAAAATATACAGCAATAATTTCTCTGTAAACATGTCGCCGATACAATAATTTTTTGTCAAATTTAATAAGAAAATCGAATTAAAAAAACGCATTAAGTCAAAGTTATAGTATCGGTGAAGTGCCTGAATTAATTAGTGCTGTATATTTCAGGTATAAAAGCTGTAAAAACTATTATTTTGTAGACCAAACTGTAACGGACTGATAACTTGAAATAATAATATAGTTATAAGATAACATAAAAAATAAATTGTACAACATCATTTCCTATTTATATAAGTCAATAGTATAAATGATAATTTCAAATAATTGTAACTAATATTATTAGAATTAAAATTGTTTGCGTTGATTATAAATTTTGATGTTTTGTAGTTAGAGTCACACGTTTTTTTTTATCAAGAAATACTATTTCGTTTTATAATGTATTCTATATATTTTATATTATCGATTCAAATTACATATTGTTTATCTATTGCAAATTATGTTCTATTTTCTGTTGTTACTATTGTTTGTACTTATTTATACTTTTATCATTTATAAAAAAAAATAATAATAAAAAAGAAACCATCATATCGATTTCAGAAACATATTTCCATTTAGTAATAATGTACAATTGGATTAATTATTTTGTTATTGGAGAATAGAAAATGATAAAATAAAAAAATATAGTAAAAATTTGTTAGTGATAAATTGCACGTACGTGTACATGACTACGTCTATACTATACGTAAGCAATTGTTATAAATCTACTAGTAGTAATGTATTAATGATATGATAATTAAGAAATAATTTAATAAAAAAACTTACTTTATATGCCGGAGCTTCATTACGATATTGTCCTTTTAAACCTTCTGGAATATCTTTCTCTTCACATGGACTAACATGACAAAATTTCATTGCACATTTACTATCATCTGACCAAAATGGACATTCTTTTTTTAAATTTACTCTATAAAACCGAAAATAATCTTTGACTAGAAGACTTTTTAGTCTTGGAAATATTTTATTATTATTAAAATGATCAACAGTGTCTACATTACAGCTACAATCATCAATTGAACCTTCCAACTATTGAGAAGAAATAAAATTTTATATTAAATATTAATATATTTGTCTTTGGTCTTTTTCTAAGCGTGTATTTGTATGCGCATGTATGTGGTATGTGTGTCAATATTTTATTATACATTACAATTACCTCACAAAAACAACTTTTATCATTTGTTTGAGCATTGTTATCAGAGTAAAAATAACCGTTACAATTAACAATTGCATTAAGAATAATTAAGTAAATATATAGACCATCTTCAAATGTTTTTATAAATAACATTTTTTTGGTAATTTTTTCTAAATTTTATTTTTGAAACACTAATCTAATTTCTACTTTAAATAGTTAACAATATATTATTATTTTTTATAAAATATATATTATAAAATTCGTTTTATAAAAAATTTATTGAAATAAATTTGTAATTTCACAAAATTTATCATTTTTCACTGTTATTCTCTATTGATTTATTTTTTATTTCGTTTTTTTATATTGTTAAAAATCCTTTAAGTAAAACACATTTAATTTGCAAATTTTTTGTTATATTACAAAAAACATTATAATTATTATTAAAACTTATATAGGTTATTGTTATTTCAATAGCATTTTACAAATAAATCCACACGACCAAAATAATACTTTCTTTAACAATTTTTGAAATTAAATTTATATTAAAATTTATAAATTATTTACTTTCTTTTTATTCGTACACGTACTTCATTTGCAATAAAAAAAAAACATGTACATGTACACCAGCAGCTGATTTATCGCCTTGATATTGAAATTGAAATGTCAAAAATATTCAGTCAGCGCTGCATGTTATTATTTCTTATGGTGAATAAGGTGAATATGTAAATATGAGCTGTAGTAGAAATCTCATTCTATGTGATTATTTTTTTTTTGTTATTATGGAGAGAATTTTTTACTAAATAGTCATAAATAACGTTTTGTGTTAAGTTAGAAATAGTAATAGGATTTTCGATTACTTCTAAGGAATCGAATCTTTTCAAAAAGTAATTGTTACTTTTTATTCGTTACTTATTACTCATTTGACGATATTGTTGACAAATTAATAAAATAATTTTTGTAACATTTTTACTCTAAATGTTTGTGTTTGTCTTAAAAGAGCTTTTGTAATAGTTTTTCTCTTGACTTCACTATAGTCCAATATACCCACTAGTTGTACTGTTTGTTTAGTTTAGTTTAGTTTAAATTCTCAATAAATTGTTTATATCACAAAACTAAATTGAACACAAAATTAAATATCAATGAGAATTTGTTTTAAAATATATAAAATATGTTACTTTTCACAAAATTATAATATTCTAATATTTATTGAAAAATATGATCGTACAATAAATAAATAGTAAATAATATAATATTTATTCATTTTGCAATAAATATTAAAAGTACCCTGTATATAATATAATATAGTTGTAAAATTAATAAATATTTATATACACAATTAACGTATTATAATAATTCTGAAATAAATAACAACTATTTTCAATTGTTAAAATATAAGCATAGTATAGGTATTGTCATTATATAACTATGAATTCTGGCAATCCACCAGAATTAGAACCATATATAGTGCTACAATGATGCATTAACATTTTCGAATTAATTTTCAGTACCTTGTGACGGGATAGTCGATTAAATTTGATATTGAATAACAAATCATACCGTCAATTTAATAAAAACAAAATATGCAGTGATAAGTATCAGTGCAGAATATAAAAGAAAAGTTAAAATAAAAAAATAGTAAAAGGAAATAAAATAAAATAAATTACTTAAATTTTAATAAAACATTTAGACAGAAATAAAGAGAAGACAATGAATGTTTGTTCACAAACGAATTGTTATCAAAATAAATTAATTCTTTTTGAACGCTGTCTTTTGATGTTACATTTATTTTGGATGTAGTAATGTTTTATAATAAAAATTGTTTTAGTTAAAAACATTTATTTGGTATGTGTACGTTAAATATAATATTCTATTAAATAAAAGTCTTACAATCAAATATGAAACCCATATGGTTTTTCACATTTCTGCAAAATCTATTGACTATAAATCATGTGAGAAAAAATCTCACAATTTTAGTCGCTTAAACTCTTTTGTTTTTACTATGGTTAAGGGTGTTACACAATAAAAACAATATCACTTTTCAATTTATTAAGTACATACACAATGGGGACAATAAACTTTGATCGCTGTTATATGCATAAATGCATATTGATATTCTGTTTCATTGTAAGTATGATAAATTTCATACATAAAAACAAAAGAGTTTAAGCGACTAAACCAACAAAATATATTTACACTCTATAAATCAAAATTAATTTACATGCATGTAATAATATAATAAGTTTATCAATATAATAATATTAATCAAATACGGACCTGTATATAATTAATATATACTCATAGTGAGAGCTCAAATTTTAAAGTGTTAATATTGATCCACTATAAGAAATTTATTCGAAATATTTTCCGGGGCATTGAAAGATTTAGCTAATGGGAAAGAGCCACAAGCCGTCAATGGCTATACTATATACATAAAAAAGATATATACAATAATAACAAATTTAATTAAATAATATTAATACTATATGAGAATTAATAAAAATGTCTAATTATAGTGTGTATTATATGAAAATGTTTGCACAAATGTAAGTCTTTCGTCATTTCGTCAAGTTTTATAATTTAAATAAAAATAAGTATCAAATGTCATCAAAACAAGTAATTCCGTTCTTTTTATATCATTTATTTTATCAAACTCAATTATGTAATTGTTTAAGAATTCATCTCCTATTCTGTACGTTTATATGTAGGTGCACATACAATTTTATATAAAATATTTATTTCATATAAATATTTAATTAAATATTTCTATTGTTACTTATATGGAGCAAAACAGACAATCATGAATATATTACAATAACATTTTAATAATATAAAATATAGTATATACTGCAAATAAAATACATATACATAATAAAACAATGAACTTATTTCTGTGACAAATGATAACAAATCGTATCACTTCTCTTGATTTATATTTAAACAATTCTAATTGTATGTAAAATTAAACATAAAAACAAGACAGAAAAAAAAATAAATAAATTGTTATTGCTGTTGTACCTATTTATTTTTTTTATTTTTTATCATATATGTGAATAAGAAATGAAAACTTCTCCGAGAAATTTTACTACCTGTTTTGTATCTATAAAACTATAGGCAACATTAAAATGTATACAAGTTTATTATCTGTATATATTCATTCGTGTGCGTGCATTCTATATATATATTATAAATTTGGAAAAAATTTTGTGTATAATATCATAAACATGTTATTGTATTTGATGGTATTTGAAAGAATCTTTAACAACTTCTTTAAAATAGACTATAAGAAGATGACCGCAAGACTTTACCATTAATAAATTGAATGAGTATAAATCAGTATTAAATAAACTTTCTTAATAGGAGGTGTACGTTATTTTATACTTCTACTATTTTTATTTTTTTTTTTTATTATTATTTTTTACTTATTTATTTATTTATTTATTTATTTATTTATTTGTGTTTTTTTTTTACGTATTATTTATTGGAGTATTACATCAATTTACCGTTGCTCGCGAGACATCTCGTATTTGTTTACGTGTAAAGAAAAATAAAACTATAAATATTTCTTGATAATTAATTCATATTTTAAATAGAACGTAGAATTATTAATATGAAATTTAATAATATTCAGTGAAATTTCATTGTAAAAAAAAAAGTTTAACTATATATTATATTAAATTATAAACTTATTTATACTACAAATATATTTGTGTAATCATATTGTAGATAGATTATAATATAATTAATCATAACAACAAAAAAAATTATATATATATAATTGTTCATATTGCTTTCATTTAACCTAATTTTCAATTTTATATAAACAAAGATATTTGTGTTAATTAATTCTTATATTAGCAAAAGAATTCTAATTGGCCGCATTTCACTTGTTTGTCTATATAATATATATGCGTATCTCTATAGTCACACTATAGTATTTAAAATGTATGTTCATATATATAATGATGCATACGCAAATCAAACACATATATATATATGTATTTAGGTATGAATGTAAACGCATTATGTGAATTGTTAAAATGAAACAACATTGTGTAAAGAAAGTTATTTTAAATCATCGCAGAAAAGGTACTTAATTAATATTAATTTCCTTTCTTATTATTTATTTTTGGTATTTCATTTTCAAAAATAATGAAAATATTATATAAAGACAAATTTTGTATATAAATAGTTTTACTTTTATAAGAATTAATTAAATTGTCTCAAATGAAATTTCTTTAAATTCTCTGCGATTTGATTTTTAAAAAAAATAAATTAAGTCTTTTACATTTCTTGTAATATCTTATATAATTCAAATATAGTATATTCCGTTATGTACATATAAATATATTGTATGTGTATATATTTAATATTCAACCGGTATGATGGCTTAGTTAAATAATATACGATTCGTTTTTTTATGCATATTTTATTTTATATATAGCTCTTATTATTGCTATATAACTTACTTTTGTGTGCATTTGTACATTTATTTATTTAGTTAATGTATAATAATATCATAGTAATTTGTATTTAATTTAATAAATAATAATATATAAATTGAGATTTTGATAAAATAAAAAATAGGTGTTTTAATAAAAACTTAATCAAATAAAAAATAAACATAAAATAAATAGTTATTTAATTAATTTGTGAACAAATTTAATATTTTTGTTTTGTTTTTGGTGTTCGGTTTTTTTTCCCATTAAACGTGATACGCGACTCAGTCGTATATGTTATGATACAATGAAGAATTATTTAATATTAACGTTATTTTTCGTATGTTATAATGTTAATGGTCAAGATGATTCATTAGCTGGAAGTTTTTTATCAGGTAATTTACGCTTTATATAATTGTTATTTTAGCACATACTTTCGAATATATTGAAACCTCTTTTTTTTTTTTGTGGTATATGATGTATAAATTATTCGCAGAATTGTCTGAATACATATATAGTTACGATAATATAATATAATAATATTTGTACATTGTATGCATTTATTGAAATGGAATGTGGATTATATAGGAATAAGAAATTACAATTTTAATGTAAAATATAATTTAGAAAATTTCGGAAACATTTTCAAACTTAGAAAATTGATTGAATTTATTTCAAGATTTTTTTGGCTATATATAAGTTTTATTATATTTTTTTAAAATCAATATTTAAATTACAATTTACCATATTTAAAGAAAAATACGTACACAATTAATTATATATACCAATAAACAATAACATGTACGTTAAATAAACATTATAACAATTACGTATTTATTATTTTTATTTTTTTTTGACTGACCTAAAATATAATTATTTTTATTTATATACTAATTTGAAGATTGGTTTTTAATATATATATATATGGTTAAGAATTTCTTTACTGTTATATATCCTATATATATATATTATATATAGGTGAATATATATTGCTTACTCATATATGTATTGCTAGAAACGAAATAAATTATATCATTACACATTTAAAAATATTAACATTTATAGAATATTAATAATTCATTATTTTTTTTTCTCTTTACAAATATGCATAGGTCTTTTAGATACAATAACAAATACAGCTGATACAAAAGATTGCCCAGGCATATGTGTGCATGCATTGGCTACAATAATTTGTTATGAAGTATTAGAAGATATTCCGTGTCCTTCGTCTAGTATGAAATGTTGCGTTGAAAGTGGTTCAGGTATAAAATTATAATTTTTTAATTTATTTGGAAATATTATTCTTATAAAGCATATATCATATATCAACACATTAGTTAACGTTTCGTTTAACTATATAATATAGACTTTTTACATAATAACAAGTGAATCGAATTGTATATTTTATAAGTTTATTTCCTCTGCATATATTTACTTTATCTATCTTCATATATAGACATCGTCAATGTTTTAATATGATATGATGATCATATAAATGTATGGTATAATATTTCATCTCTCGCATTCAATACATTTATTACAATTTCATGAAATGCAATTGTATTGTATATTTTTCGTAAAATACTTTTGTTATATGTAGATAAACTAATAATACCTAAAATTATCTTCCAACATTTGATTATTTGTGTATCTAAATAATGTTAAAATGTTTATCGAGATAATTACAGAAATTGAAAGGGACTTCATGCATTTATATTGAATGCGTATATTATTATAATTTTAGAAAACGCAACAAATACAGAATCATCAACTGACATCAAAACAACAACTGAACGTCTAGTGATGACAAGAGCAACCGTAAAACCTACAAAAAAACCTATAGCACATTACGATGATAACGATGACGAAGACGATACTGATGATGATGATGTTGGTGAAGCCGCCACAGAAGAGGACGATGAAGATGCTAACGAACATAGTGAAACACCAGAAGAGGAAAAAGTGGAAAAGCAAGGTACTGCGATGGTTTTTACTTATAATAAATATTTAGCAATATTTGGTTTACTAATATATCATGTTTTTATAAATTTACTATTTATGTATATAATATGTATATAAATAAAGATGGAGCATGTCCTGGAGTATGTGTTGCTGATCACATAGCTAATTATTGTGAAGCGTATTTAATAACCAAAGGTTTATGTGATGTAGGCACAAAATGTTGTGTGGCACGTGATAATTATCCAGATAAAATTCCGGCTGATTTACGTGTGCCAATCGTTCATATAGTACATAACAAAACAATAATAACAACTCAGAAACCTGTACAAAAAAATACAATTAAAGTATAAACTTTTTTGAGATTTGAGATATGTAATAAATAAAAATAAAAGATTGTTAACGAATTTAAATATATCTACACAGACAACAACAATTGAACCATTACGATTGAAAACTAATGCACCAACCAAACCAATAAAATCTACACAACGTCCAAAACCACAGAATAATGCACAAAATCAACATCATCATCAGCAGCAGCAGCACCAGCACCAGCACCAGCACCAGCAACAACAACAACAGCAACAACAACCCCTACAACCACATCGTTGTCCAGGTGAATGCGTTAACGGTTTGTTTGCATTATTTTGTGATGATGTTGATGCAGATGCTTATTGTCCTGCCGAAGGAAGTTGTTGTATAACAAATAGTGATGAATCTGATAAAGTTGTAAGCTCAACAACACCTAGACCAACTACACAAGTCAGTATATAATAATGATATATATATATTGTATATGCATTACGTTAAATATATATATGTTAT
The DNA here is from genome assembly GCA_910594885.2 of Bibio marci. Lineage (NCBI taxonomy): Eukaryota > Metazoa > Arthropoda > Insecta > Diptera > Bibionidae > Bibio > Bibio marci. The sequence continues at coordinate 37,777,035 of OU343116.1, forward strand.
TTTTAGGAACCTATACCGAGATGTCCAGGATTTTGTTTATTAAATATTATGGCTGCATTTTGTGAGCGTCCATCAATATTAATACCAAGATCATCCAATTGTAAAAAAGGGTCCGTGTGCTGTGATAATACAAAGACAATTCCAACGGCTAAACCAAGGCCAGCGCCTACACGACCAACAACAACAACACCGAGCCCCCCAACGACAACTTCGGCACCCGATCCAAGAGAAGAATGTCCTGGTACCTGTATTGTTAGTTTATTAAGTTTTACATGTTTCCGTGAGTCCTATATATATATCATATTGCTCTATATACACATACAGTACAAGTATATAGAATATAAATTTTAATAATTCACTATTTTTATAACTTTTAATTTATATTTATATATAGGTAATGCAGAAATGACCGATGTTTTTAAATGTAAAAAGTCAGGAACACAATGTTGTGCACCAAAAAGTCGTATACTCGAAATGCAAATGATATCACGTAATGATAGTGTTTATCATTTACAGTCACCGATGCCGCCACAGTATTCGCCGAATAACAATTATGGTCCATCGGCTAATAATCTACCCGGTTCATATACAGGCACAACAGGTTTAATTTAAAATTTATCATAATTCGTCATTATTTATTTATATTACGAAATATTTATAATATTATTGTATTTTTTTAGCCCTATTCGATGTGACCACACAACCGACTACAACAACATTAGCCACAACAAAAGCACCTGCAGTTTACTCAAAATATGTATGTGGTGTTAAGGGTACTAGTCGAACAGCTAAAAAATATAACCTATCTGAATTTTCTAATCAACATAAAAACAGAACGTCTAGACAAATGGAAATGAATACTGGATCTAATAAATTACCGGAACGATTAATGCTTAGCAGTTATTTTGTTCCGATTCAAATACATAATGATAAATTGGAAAATTTCACAACTACATTTATTAGTGACGCTGAAATTAAAACAACTACGGATAATTTAATGCTGTCAGAAATAAGTTCAAATGTAATATATCATAAAAATTATTCATATTATAATCGAAAAGGACGTGTTGTTGGTGGTGAAGATGGTGAAAATGGTGAATGGTGCTGGCAAGTGGCTCTAATTAATTCACTAAATCAATATCTTTGTGGTGCAGCATTAATTGGTACACAATGGGTTTTAACTGCAGCACATTGTGTTACGAAGTACATATATAAATATAAATATAACTATTTATTCAATAATTATTGTATTTGTTGAATGATCAAATTCTTTTATTGTTTTGTTTTTTCCTTTCATAATTAGCATTGTTCGTTCGGGTGATGCAATTTATGTTCGCGTCGGTGATTATGATTTAACAAGAAAATATGGTAGTCCTGGTGCACAAACATTACGTGTTGCAACCACATATATTCATCATAATCATAATAGTCAAACATTAGATAATGACATAGCATTATTAAAATTACATGGACAAGCTGAACTTCGTGATGGTGTTTGTTTAGTATGTTTACCGGCTAGAGGTGTAAGTCAAGCTGCCGGAAAACGATGTACTGTTACAGGCTATGGTTATATGGGTGAAGCGGGTCCAATACCATTACGAGTACGTGAAGCCGAAATACCAATTGTTAGTGATGCTGAATGTATACGGAAAGTAAATGCAGTGACTGAAAAAATTTTCATATTACCAGCTTCTAGTTTTTGCGCTGGCGGTGAAGAAGGAAATGATGCGTGTCAAGTAAGTGTTAACATTGTTAATTTAATTATATAAAAAGAATAGGATGTACAATATATTTACTACTTTATCGATATATATATAATTTTCATATTGTAGGGTGATGGTGGTGGACCATTAGTATGTCAAGATGATGGATTTTTTGAATTAGCCGGTTTAGTGTCATGGGGTTTTGGCTGTGGTCGATTAGATGTTCCAGGTGTTTACGTTAAAGTTTCATCTTTTATTGGTTGGATTAATCAAATTATTAGTGTTAATAATTTATAAAATGTTTGAATTATATATTCATGTTTTTAGTTCGTTGTGTATGTGAATAATTACATTTAAATAAATTTTACAAAAAAATATGAGATTAAACATCAAGAAAATTGAATGTTATTGTTGGGTAAATGTTTTTTATATGCGTGGGTGTGCGCGTGTGACTGTCGTGTGTGCATGTATATATTTTTTATAATTTTTATAATAATCTATACAAAAATATTGATTCAATATATGATGTGTGTGCGATTAATTATTAACAATTAATTAATAATTTATTTAATTTATATGTTAATTAAAGCTATACTTAGATGTATACTTATAGTATATAAAAAATGTAAATAAATATTTTATATAATTAAATTTAATTATATTATATACAATTATTTTATTAAAACCATATATGTTTGTTGAATTTAAATATGTCCCATATTGCTTATACAAAATATATATTGTATAATGTCATCGCGTTTAAAATTTAAAATTTAAACTTGTGATAATTATTAATTTTCTTATATGGTTATTGTATGTTTTTATATATTAAATTCAAATCTGTATTTCTATTTGCATTCATTTTGATTTTTTTTTTCGTGTGTGTCCGTCCATGCGTCCATATATCAAAGAAAACATAGCTCATACGTATAATGAAGGCATATATATATTTATTTACCGCAGTATAATAATGTATTTAAGAAGGAAATTTTTAAGGGAATAAGAAATATAATATACACCGCGCAGTCAAACATATATATTCTTTATTTATACGTGTATAATATGACTAATGTATTCATTTTATTCATTTATGTATTTAATGGATACAATGTTTTTATGCTTATAAACATCATGTTAGAGAATTAACAAGAGTGCATTTATAAAAAAAAACTGGCAATTTGAAAAACTAGTCTGTGGCTGCAATGATAATAGTTTTTGTGCGCTTCTGTATATAGTTATAAAAGTTTTATTTTTAGTGTCGCTGGTATGTACGCAGAAGATAGCCGAAGATAAGAAAACAAAGAAATTGAAAAAGATTGATTTAATAGTTATTATTGATTCTTATTATAATGATTTATTCATTGATATTACAGCAGATTACATACATATAATAAAGTAAATAATGATAGAGATATATGTATACGAGTTTGAAAAAAAAAAAAAGTTCGGAAAATTGATTAAATGTTTACGTGTTTATATGTTGTATGCGTTTAATTTGTGATATTCTAGAAAATATGTGCATGATGCTAGTAAAATATATTATTGTATTTAATAGAAACCATATAATTTAATCTGCTGTAAAAATTTTAAGATATTTTCAAGTAAATTTGCATTACTATTTACTATTTTATTTTACTGAACTATTACATAGATTGAGTGTGGTTTGTGCTGAAAATCAATAATAATAATTCAATTATTTGTAGATTTAAATAGCTAATACCAGAATACTTCTTAAAATTATGATCTCAAGCTCTATCATTGTCTACAACGACTATATATATATAATAACACATGTGCAAAAAAAGGAATTCACAATAAAATTTCATTACTGACGACCAATTGCAGAGTAACATAATTTATAATAAAATTAACATTTAATAATATTTTAGCTCAAAATTCTTGAACATTGTTATAAACTTTGCGGTATATGTAAAAAAAATGAACATAACATAGTTAAATCTATTGATTTTCGTGCAAACACAGCCAAATTGTTATTAAGAAAGCATATATGCAATTCGAATTAAAATTCTATTACTACTAAAAAAAAAATTTAATTGTTTAAAAACTTGGTTTAAATTAAATGCTGCATGATTGGTATATGTGAGTAACGCAGAAAACATACCGGAGTTCTCTATATTTACTGGTATATTATGACGTATTATATATACTAAAACTATATATATTGTATACGCAGAGATGCATCATGAATATATAACACAACATGAATGGATACATATATATTAAATTTAACACCTGTTGACTTTTGGTTAATAGGTCATTTTCTCTGTTTTGACAATCGATAATGCATACAATTAAATTATTTTAAAAACGCTTTAGTTTTAGTATATAACAAAATGTAAATTTTAGATACTCATTTTTAGTATAATATAAACAACAAATTTACATATTATGTTTATTGTACTATAAAATAACACTTATATATATAATATATATACGACCAGTAAAATTCAATATATATTATAGTTACAATACATGCAAATTAAAGTTGTTGTTTTACGACGTGCACAAAAATTTAACCAAATATTAACAACAACAAAGTAATACCATTATAAATGCAATCAATATTAGTAATATATATATTCTATGCATGTGTCGCGAATGCTTTAATTTAAGGACACAATTAATTCAGTGTCAACCTTCGTTTTTCTTTTTATATATATACCAAATTACATATGTGCATTGTATTGTACATGTGTTGTGTTGCTGTTGTTCGTTATTTTATTTATATACATATATATATATATATATATATATATGGTTTATACTCCTGATGGCTGTGAAGAGGGACCATATACATTTATATACATAATAATACATATATAAATTATATATACGTCTGTCTGACTGACACACTCGCGTTGTTGTTATATATTTTTCTTTGACTGTTCAATTTTTCACAAATTTATTTTCTGTTACTCTGCAATGGATCTTTACCAAATTTTTTCTCTGCGTACATAGGTATAGTTTTATTATATTTTTTTTTTTTTTTTTACCAAAGCTACTTTGGTATTGCATTTAATAATAATATAAGACTTAACAAAAAAAAAAGTGTACCGTGTGTACCTAATACATAAGGGGCGGAGCATTATCTCACATTTTATATTAAATTTTCTAAGAGCAGCTTTCTTTTCCACCATTCTGTAGATTTTGCTCAGAAGGTATTTTGATTGCATTGAGTATGGTTTTAGTAAAATTTATTTTTTATAAATATATAATTTTCTTGCAAATAAAATACTTTAATTATTTCTAATTATATTTAAAAAATGGACATGGTTATATAAAATTATGTTTTTTTTTTCTTAATTTTATTTTAATCTATATATTTATTATAAATAGTGTTGTAAAATATTATTTAGTGAATGCGCACAGATATATATATTTTAGTCAGTCATATAATTATAACTATAAAAATTAGATACTTAAAAAAAATAAATAATAATAATAATAATAATAACAATAATAAAAAAGAGCGCGAATAATTGAACTATTTATTGACGCGCAGTTATGAAAATTAATAAATAATTAACAAATATATATATTATTATATACCTCTAAATACAATGTGCTTCAAAGTGCAATCAATTAATCTATGATTTTAATCTAAATTTTAATTGGAAAAATAAAATTTAATTAATTTTAGTTTTCATTTTTTGATTCAGTTAAATTTGTTTTGTTTGCGTGTATATGCGGTCTGATTGTGAGTGCGTGTGTGTGTGTGTGTGTGTGTGTATTTGTTTGAGTTAAATTTTAATTATTTATTCCTTTGAATATTTATATATTTAATAATATGTTTTTCTTTAAGATTTTGCTTTAGTATATAAAAGTGTGAAATATCATATTGTTTTGCAATACATTTATGTTTTTTTTTTATTATTTTTGCCATTCATTAAGTTTTTACTATATTATTTATTTATTTACTAGTTTTTTTTTTTTTTTGCGTGCGAGTAGTCAGTTATAGTACTCTTTTTTTTCTATTTATATATGTTTCTAAACACAGTAGTTTTTGGTATATGATCTTGATCATAACAATCAAAGTCTTTTTTTAGTTTTGTTTTTTTTTTTTTATTATTACTATTTTGATTTAAAATGAAATATTTGGTATTATTTTCGTCGTGGTTAAAAGCTTCACATATAAATATTTAATATACAATAGTTTTTGAATGCTTATATAATTATTATATTGTATTATATTAATGTGTGCCATATTTGAAAATTAAAATACGCATAATTTATAAATTATGGAACAAACGGTTGCTGGTGCAACTACATCAAAAGCAACAACTAGTAGTGTTATTGTACAAGGTAATAATAGTAATAATAATAATAATAATAATCAGGACGAGGGTATTGGTTTGGGAAGTATTTCAGACAACAACAAACAACAGCAAAGTCAGCAACAACAGCATCAGCATCAACAGCAACAACAGCAGCAACAACAGCAGCAACAACAACAGCAACAACAACAACAACAACAACAACAGCAACAACAACAACAACAACAACAACAGCAACAACAACAACAGCAACAACAACAACAGCAACAACAACAACAACAACAACAGCAACAACAACATCAACAGCAGCAACAACAACAATCACATTTACATTTGCTTTCACAACCGCAACCACAACGTTTAATATTGCAAGGAATTCCATCAGCTACACCCAGTCCAGTACTAAGCCCACCTGGTAAAACATATATTGGACGTAATTCAAACGGAACTAGTGAGTATATAAGCATATATATTATTACTATATATATATTATGTATAAAATATATATATACCTTTTATGAGATAAGATATAATATAAGAAATATCTACATAAATTCGTTTTGATAACAATAACTTATGTTAAATATATATATATAAGTTATGTTAAAAGAAATCTGTAATAACAACACATCTATATAAGATATAATTAATATATGTACTTGTATATAAAAAATTGTATATTGGTATATTTCATAATCATCACATTTTGCAATTTAAAATATACATATATTTCTTTTTTCAACTATTAATAGTAGTAGAGTGGATTTTTTTTGTTTGTTACATACTTAACTTTTTTTTGTTTGTTTTTTTTTTTTTCATTTCTAATAAACATTTACACATTGCAAGAGAAAACATATACACAAAACAAAAAAACAACCAAACACAAAACAACAACTTTAGCTATAACGCGCAGCCAGTCACAATCATACTATAAAAAAAAATTACTATTATATTACTTTATTACCTTCAAATTTTTTTTCTATTAAAATTTTTTATTTTTTTTTAAGTTCCTATTTTTTTCTGAATATTTGCTATAAATAAGAGAATATGAGTATAAATAAAATCTATTTTTAAATTAATTGTATATAGCTAAAATTATACAAATAATATATAAATAATATTATGTATGCGTTTTAATGATATGCAGCAAGGTATTTTAAAAATTATACCATAGACAGAGACTATAGGTGTTTATATACAATTAAATAACATGTATGACAAATAATAATATGAGAATTAAATATCCGTCATTCTGTAATTTGTATAAGTGACAGTATTAATTTGTTTGTATGCCGTAACATAAATTTAATTAAATTCCAGAAATTTATATGACACATTTTTAAGTATATTTAATTTATAATAATTGTTCACTTCAAGTCTTTTACAAATAAATCCATATTCTAAGCTATAAAACAAATTTCCATATCGAATAATATATGACGATCAGTCAATACACAGTAAGGGAATAATCCATATTATAATTTAAATTTATATTAAATCTGATATTAATGCTATATATTATGAATTCATCAAGCATATAACGTATAGGTTTATTATTAATCTCTCTATAATTCCTGTTGCACATACTTTCTATTTATAGGTGTCTGATGTATGTATAGCTAACTATTTATAATTTTACCGGTAGTAAATGAAAATAGATCCCGAATTGAATGGGGTAACCGCCTATATATAATGTAACTTTTATATTTTAAGCATTAAAAACATATTTAATTGTTATCTCGCAATATACTTTCGGAATCTGTGTCATAATTAATAACAATTACATAATAATTATATATTTTTGCAAACATTCATTACTCATTTATAAAAATAATATGCAAAAAACCAGTTTATTCGGTTTATTCGGACTACGCAATTAAACTATAATACTTTCTATACGTATTTATTAATAAGTTTTAGTAATAAAATAATTAATTGTTAATGCTGCGATATTTGTTTTCCAATTACATGTATTTAATATATACAAATATACGCATTTAATATATATACTAAAAATCTTAATATATAATATTATTGATTATGTATAAAATAACAAAAACGCAGTTCATTTGTTTATTTGCAAGAATAATAATAATAATAATAATAATCTTTGGGAAAAGCAAATATAAATCCGTTGTTTATTTTATAAAAAAAAAGACCTTTTCTTCGTACTTACAGTAAAAATCGATTTATTCGAAGTATACTGAAGCTATAGCCATCTTTCTGGTAGTTTATGGATGCCCTCTCGGTAAATGTGGTAGTCTATGAATTTAGATGTTGATATTTTCAAAACAAGGTGAACTGTATTCCACTACCGGCCGATGGCAGCGATCGGAATAAATAATGATTTGAAAAGGCAATGTGTTGTGAATAGTAAGCTAATGGCGAAACATTTCCTATTTATCACCAAATAAAACGGTTTAAATTTACCAATTGAATCATGATTATGAAAAATTTATAAAAAATTAATCTTAATCGAAATAAATATATTTATATTTTTATATATAAGTAATAATAATATAATATAAAACTGATAATTTTAATTTAACATGATTCTTATTTAGTTTTGATTCATTAAGAATCACTTGGCATCGTTAATTAGAACTTATAATTATGTATGTAGTTAAATATTTAATAAATGTTCTAATTTTCTGTTTTATGAACAAGGTGTTATCTGAATGAATTTAGGCTGAAACAATTGGTTTACCATTATACTATAAATATTATTCAATAGTTTGTAGTTTCGTAGTTATAGACTTTGAAGAAACATGCTATTTGAATATAGCAGCTATTCACATTGTCTCCTTTACGTTTACCATATATACACCTAATAATATAGTAAAAATTTCGAATCGAAACATAAAACTATAATCAGAAACACTAAATATAATAATATTTTTTTAAATATGGGTGCTACGTTATTTATAAATGTTTCTTACTAGAAAACCTTTGAACTGATTTTAAACATATATATATATATTTATTAGTAAAACAATAGGGTGGATGGTGTGAGTTTAGAAAATAATTTATTTTCAATTTTATTGTCTATAACAATACACAAATAAAAATGTTTATTGTTAGAAAAAATTTGTCAATACCTATATATATATATATATTATCACATTCTTCCTAAGTGTTACATGATTAAATTTTATAAACGTTCGCATGATACTTCAAATAGCAATTCATTTATAAACATATGATTTATTCATTTTTAATTTTTTATATGTACAGAAATTATAGATATTATTTATTCATTAATCTAAATTACACATCTGCTTTACTTTTATTGTAATATAAAATAAATAATATATACATGATAATGATAATAGTTGATTTGATATACATAAATACACCTCTATATAAAAATTATAATAAAATAAATAAATAAAGATGATTATAATATTAAGATATGGACCACAGCATATCTAATGTATATCGTCTAACCGCACCACCATACATAAAAGTGCATTTATTGATATAGAAATAAAAAAAAAACTTTAAGTTAACAAAAAATAAAATCCATTCTTTTCTCAATGTACATATAATGAGAGATTTTTAAATATATGGACATATGCTAAGTTTTTTATTAACTTATTTTTTGCTTCTTATCTCCTCCATACGCATATATAATTTTTTTTTGAACATCATATTTATATAAATGAATTGAATTGAAGCATATTATCTTATATATATTATATTAAAGAAAAAAAAAAAATTTAACATATGCTCATCAACAACAATTATAAATTGTAAACAAAATAAGATAAAAAAAAAATTATAAAATAATAAAAAAGGGCTACGACTATTGTTAAGGGTATACATACCAAATATTTTATATATACCTAAAATTTAACTGAAATAAATAATCTAAGAAATCAACAATGTATGTTTTTTTTTTTTTTTTTTTCTCGGAAAGAAATGTTCATCTCATTGTTATGATGATATTAAAAATTTTATCGGTTTTTATATAATTTCTATAATTATAGGTATAATATATATATATTTCTATATTATCGATTCTCTGTGCACAATTAAAATTGACCAGAAAACATAACAATTTGCTTTATTGCTATACATTTTCTATTAAAAGATTGAAATTATTTCAAATTAAAGCTATTATTTTGTTAAGAAAAAAGCTTACTTTATATATATATATACAATACATTAGCATGTTATGTGTCCATATTTAAGTTATTATAAACTTGTTGAACAATATATAATACAAACCACAGCATATATATTGTATATTATACATTGTATACAAACATAAAATATTTGTAACATACGATTTTTAATTGTTAATTTAACGATTTATTATATAATATTTGAATTACATATGTTAATTTTTTCGAGATCATGTATAGTACAAATTATATACATAAGCCATATTTACAATATATAATACATATACCATATATTTTTATAATGCATACAATCCACACTATATACTTAACTTATGAATATGTATATATATATATATAATAGTCATCGTAGCTTATGGCTCCTGTACGTCTATAAAGGACAATAAAAACAAAGATTTTTTTTGAACAAAAACTTTACGTCTCTATACTGAATGCAGCAGTATTAAAATGTACAAAAATATAAATGCATAAAAACTTATATCGAGCGGGAAGCGTATACATTTTTTTTATGTTTTTTGTATATATTTGTGTGGGGCTGCCATTTCAATTTATTCGAATATATAAATACATATGTGTACTCCTAGCACATACAGTACAATTCTATGCACATGTATGTATTTACAACACAGAAAAACTATTATATTTTTTGCCGTCAATTTAATATTTATTTTTCGCATTGCTTTATTTATTATTCTGATTACATTTATATACTCGTCGTATATAACAACGTAAATATATAATTTTCTTACATAGAAAATCGATGAAACAATGCAGTTATTATATTGTTTATTATAAAAAGTCAACGTATATGAACGCGATAGTTGAGGGTATAGTTAAGTTATATATAATAATATTCGAGTAATAATGTATATCATTTAATGAAAATGATTGAGTGTGTATAAAAATACAGTGGATATTTATTATAAATTATTTCAATATATATGGATATGGAACAAAAAAAAAAGGATTTAAAATTTGCATCTGCACTGCATGAAAATTTAATAATTTTATAGTAATAACATTTAATATGCGACAATTTCCGTTGTTGTATATAGTAGATATAGATATTTATTGACCTATATAGAATATATTAAGTATACACAAATGTGTATATAACTTTTTATACATGAAATTACAGTATAGTACTGGTGATCAGAGCTGTTATACCAAACAAAACAAAGTTATTAATGACTTTTAACTATAAAATCCATATCTAAGAAATTATATACGTATAACCTAGAGCAATAAAAATATGTAATCACAGGCAATTGAATTAACCTTTGTTTTGAGAGCAATACATTTATTAATGGATTAGTTTTTAGTTTAGAAATTGTTGATCCTTAAAATTAGAATTTGAATAATAATAATAACTACTGAATATAGAAAGATGCACGTGTAATTGAATCTCTTCATCCTAATTTTCTAATTTTAGGAAAAGTCATTAGTAAATACTTTACTAGGAAAATTTTAGTCTATACACCATAATTCATATTTTCGCATATTTAAAAGTTAGTATTTCATATGTAAAATGTAGGTACATATAATAAGAATATATACACTAGAATATTTTGAAAAAATTTATATATCTGCTTTTACATATAAATATATGAATTTACAATTTACAAAAAACTAAAATTTATTATTATAAATAAAGGAATTATTAACAATTGAAAGAATTATTATGTTATTTCAAATTTTAATATACATTTTTACCACAAATATGTAACTTTAAACAAAAAAAAAATATGAAGGTAATTATAACACACGTGCACAACTAGCAATTAAAATTGCTTATAAATAATATAATTATATATTACCATTACTGAATAATATAAAAAAAAACTCACATGTGATGTAAATATGATAAAAAAATGATAAAATGATAAAAGATGAAGATATTTTAATTTATTAACATTATTATTATTATAATTCAAACAGCAAACAAATGGACTCAGTTGAAAAATGTCTGTATGATTTGGCATGTCGTATAATTTCGGTTGTTTGACATGTACGTTGCCTTTAACCACAGGTGTCAAAATTTGCTTTACACAAATATACGTACATAATTCTTTACCGTCATTCGATATTTTACTATTTTCAGTGCAGCAACTAACGCTAGTGAAATGGTTTACAGGTTTTACAGAAAAAGTGAACCATAGAAATTATCATAAAAATGGTACATAAATTGTCTGAATAGTTTTCGTTCTGATGGCGTGTTAGAAGAAAATTTGAAACAAAATAATTGTTTAAATTGATGAAAAATTAATTAACGTAACAATCTTTATGCCTTCCAGTGCTTATTGTCTAATGCACCTAATTCATTAACCAATTAATGCAAACGACGAATGAAGATGCGAAACTAAATATCATAATCATAAACATATAAAACCAATGTTAAGTCGATTTCATAGATAAAAAAAATATTTAAAATTGATTAACCCGTATTCGGAAAATATAGTCGGCTTTTCTTCAATGTAATAGAAAGTAAAAGAAAGAAATATGGTACATGCTGTTTTTAAAATTTTAAAAACCATAAAATATGGTACAAGAAAATATAGGCATATATTACACAGGAAATTTCAATAACGTCGTTATAGGATATTAAACAATATTTTCTGAAAATGAATATACAAATGAACAGACATTTACAAACAAAAAAATTCCTTCTATTTAAAATTCAAAATTCATTAAATTAATTGTAATTGTAAAAAAGTAATGGAATTCCGTTAAAACTTAATTAATAATTATTAAAAAAAAAAAAGTTTTCCACGAAAATTCAATAGATGTTTTTATACAACTTTTCTTATCGAAATTTGATTATTATTACACATGATTTGAAAAACATGTTATAAGTCATTGTGATAATTATTTTAAAACATTTTTTTAACTGATTGTATATAATGTGAAACCAAGTGCTTGTTTACATTTATCCTTGGTGAGACAAATATCTTTGATAATAATTATTGATTATGAATATTATGTATTAAAGTAAATAATTTAACATCAATATCAATAAATATATTTAATTTATTTATCGTTATAAAATTAAGATAATAATTTTTTATCTTATTATATGATTATGTAATTTAATTTTAACTTTGATTTGTGAGTGTAAAGTTAAAATTGGATATGTACATATGTACATGAAGGTTTTAAATAATTATATGAACAATTAAAATTATAAACAAATCCATACTTTGTTTGAATGGGGTGTGCAATAGATATAAATATAATTAACAAATTTTCTAATATTAGCAATGATTATGAAATCCTTGTGGGTGAAGTTTTAAACTAAAATTCCAATTTTTGTTGCTGCTTCTATATATTTAATGTATATATATAGTTTATATTTTTATAATCAAAATTATATAATATTTTGAAATTCATATAGACGCAATGATAATTTATTTTAAAAAGATATATTAAATTATTTGTATTTTATATAACCATTTAAAATTCATACAACATATCACAATATTTTGTATAATAAAAACCATCTTAATTTTTCTTTTTATTGACAAATAATTATATATATATGGACACTCGAAATTCTTATAAACCAAAATTTTTATGTTCTTTTCTATATACACACAATAGTATCCCTTTATTTTCTATATACCATATATATATATATATATATATATATTACATAAAAAACATATATGTATATGTGTGTGCTATATATAAAAGAATTTAGAATCATCGATAAGAAAAACGAAAAAATCGGCAAATTGTTAAACATCGTTGTAAATTAATGATCTCGGTTCATCAAATTCTTTTCAATCAATATATATATATAGGAATATATTATTTTTTTTTATCTTATTTTAGAAAAACAATGTATAACACTTAATTATAAAAAATAATAATAATAATAATAATAATAATAACAATAAAGAAAAACGTAAAAACAAGAAGTTCCAATCTCGCGAATTTTTATATATAAAATACAAAAAAACTGTCTGCGCAAAATTTCATAATCTCCGTGAGGATGCGTTCCTCTCTCGCTACCAATATATCTATATACATTTATTGTAATAATAGTATATATGTATAAAATAATATAATTTTAACAGTTCAAGAAAAATATAAAATATTTTTATTTTTTTTTTTATTTTTTTTTTACAAGACATTCTCCATAATTTTAAAACAACTATTTTTATTTATATCTATATACCGCCACACATTCATGTGTGGTTTTCAATATGAGAAGAGTTTTTAAAAAATGCATGTGCTCATTTTTTCTTAATAGCATTATTATATAGACATATATTTCATATAAATACATTCAATATATAATTTCTATAGTTATGTATTATTATATGTATAGGGACTCGCTTTTCACAAAATTATTATAGACCACTTTTTATATATATAAATTGTACATATTTATATATAATATTATATATACCAATCCGCACGTCTCTGCAGTTAATTTCGATTTAATGTTTTTATAAACAAACTTTTAAGATTTTAAAATTATTCTTCTTTATATTTATAAAATCCTATATGTATATGTGTATGTACAACATATATACGCACCCTCCGTCCCAAAAATAATGGATAAAAGAAAAAGCACAAATCATTAATTAATTCTGATAAAAATCATTATATTTATACGAAATATTCTGCGTTTAACTGAAATACATCAATTTGCACGTTCAACAAGTACAATACATCAAATAATTTTTTTTATGTCTATTATTGAAATGTTATTGAGTATGATGATTGTTTCCATTTGAGAATGTGTTTAACTGGTTTAACCGATACAAAACGGTTTCCTTTTAAATTTTCCAAATGCAGTTTATAGGGAACAGAAAATAGTCGCACAGAGCTAAATCGGGTGAATATGGTGAATGATTAAGCAAAAACAAAAATTTAATTTTTTTGTCAAAAAGTCAGTGTAATTATTTATACAATAATCTGTAACTGCCTGCTGTTCTCGATATTGTAGTTTTCGGTATTCCAAGCTCCATTTCTATGAATCTCACTGAATATATCTTCAAAAGCATCAATGTTTTCTTTTCAGTAATTGCTTCCGATGGTCGACCTGTACGTTTATTCATCACGATTTTAAGCAAATCATACGTTTGAATATTATTTTAACCAATTTTAAAATAAAATTGAATGTTGTTTCTTTGTTCTTTATATACATTTTTCGACCGAAGCACTACTGTTACTTAATCAGTTGTATTTTGGCTAATACACCAAACGAAATATCATGAAACTTTTACAGTTTGTTAAAGTATATATGTTTTCACTACGTAAAACAATTAGTATAGCTAACAGATACCACTATACATATATTATAAAGCCATTCTCATTATTTTTGGGACGGAGGTATATAGACCGCGACTATCCGATATTATGTGTGTGCATATTATATAGTCTATACTTTAGTCTTAAAAAATATACTATATATATACTATCCTATGTATATATTGTAATATATTGTTTTATCACATCTTTTACTTTTATGTATATATATTACATATATATATAATACATAAATAATATTCACTAAATAATATAAAGTAGCTTATACTATACAGAAAAAAGATAAATTATATATACACGGCATCATTAAACAATGCTTAGGGGTATAAAAAAATGCATACATATTTTATTTTTATTCATCTGAATCATAATATATTTATAGGTAGCTCATCTAAAAAAAATGCATATATAGTTCGTGTGTAATTTTTTTAAATTTTGAATGTATGTTATGTTTATATGCGATCAACACATAGTTATGCGTACATATATATTCGCGGCAAAATTATTTATAATATCTGTATACACAGCACACAAATATGCGTATATATATGCATATTTATTAAATATATATATATTTAGAAAATAACTGACTATTATAGGTTGTTTCGGTCGTGTATGACATAATGGATATATACATTTTTACCTGTGATCATAAAAATCTACCCTAAGAAATTTACTGGTAGATTTATATTTAAAGATCAAAAACTGAAAAAAAAATGATGGTAATATGTGTTATTATTGGTTTGTTTAAAGGGCGGGTAAATTTTTGTGTACCCTTGTTTAATGTTTAGTAAAAATGCAAAAAAAAAAGGAAAATAAAAAAAAAAATACAAAAAAAAAAAAGATCCAATAATTTAAGTTAATATATAATTTAAAATAGCACCTATATTTATTTTATGTACAAATAAATAGTATTTTATATATGAGATTTGTGAATAAAATAACGAATATGTACATAGTTTGGTGGTAATTGTGTGTGTCTGCGTATAATTTAGAAAAAACGGTCGTTTATTTATTTTTTTTTTGCTATTGATTAAAACGGTTGCACAATTTAACGGTTTGAAATCCAAAAAAAAAGAAGTTTTTTTTCTTTACAATAAGCATTAATAAAACCGGTAACTATCGCTTTAAATAGGGAATTATTTCTTTTTTCTTTTTCATTAAATTACAAATGGAACAATTTTTTATTTAAATTATAATTTCCAAAAAAAAATATATTATGTAACCGTATTTTATTAAATTTAAATGGTTGGCAAAACCAAACCATTATGACGTTATTTGTTTCACTAAAAACTGTTTATAAAAATGAACAATTTGAATTATTATTATTTATTCAGAACACAGCACAAGTAAAGTTGGCAAATTACTCCGTATGTGACAATTCACCAATTGATCTGCATTTATGTTTCGATATAGATGTTTTATTAATTCAATTATTTTTATGAGTAAATCCATACCGTTGTGCGTATGCGGAAACATTATTAACCTTTGAATAGCTTCCAAAATAATATTTTCAAAGAAATTCGCTTTTTGATATCATATTAACTAACAAATGATAATTCAGTTAAATAATCTATCGTATGAAAAATACTGAACATTTTTTAATCACTGGATTGAATGACATGAGCTTTTACCACGTTAATTATTTTAATAAACAGTATACAGTAAATATAGGAATACCATTTCTAACAATCTTTATTATTTAAGAAAATCTAAGTTAACTCCACGCCCTTGAAATCCGGTACACATAATAAATGTTACTATCGAAAATCGTCATTATTTTGTATTAAATTTATACATATCATAATCGGTAAGTTAAAATATTGTAGTTATATCGTATTACTGCTGATATTATAAGACATACAATGTAATGGATAACGACAGTTAATCGTGGGTTCGATCTAAGGTATTGGCATGGAAATGAAATGAAAACCAATAAGTTGAAATCAATATTAATGGGGTATACTCTCTACCGTTATTTATCCTATCCAAATAAAATATTAAAATTTATTTGTACTACAAATCACTGAATAAATTATATAATCACTTATCTGTTAAAACTCGAATAATTATGACAACAATACTGTCAAATTAAACGTTTCATATGGAATTATTTTCATATATACAAAATTTTGTACTTAAAATACGAAAGGGTTAAAAGCAATTAAATTTGTAAAATCAAAATTTAAACGAAAAAGGATTTTAGTCAGTGGTGTTGCGTGCATTTAAGCAAGGTAAACAGTGTTAAATTCTTTTTCAACGAATATTTTGTATCATTATTTTGTTGACACTGTTGTATAGTATATACAATTGGTTAAAGTTTACTATAGTTTTTTCTTATGTTATAAATTAAAATTTAGGTAAAATATT
Source organism: Bibio marci (assembly GCA_910594885.2). NCBI lineage: Eukaryota > Metazoa > Arthropoda > Insecta > Diptera > Bibionidae > Bibio > Bibio marci. The sequence goes on from OU343116.1 coordinate 37,794,825, forward strand.
ACAAATATACTTTCCATAAACAATTAAAATCATATTTATATATATTATATAATAAAACGATATAAACGATAATTTAAATGTAATAAATAAAATGGTACTCACCAATTCACTTTTCCCCAAATTAGCCGCAACAGAGGAACCGGTAACAGAAGAAAGAATATTCTGCACATATTGTTCAATTTGCAATTTCATTTCACAAATAAAAAAATCGAACCGCGAGACACATTTGCTATAGCTAAAAAGAGAAAAAAAGAAATTAATTAATTTTAATATTATTATTATTATTATTTGGTAAATTTAAATAAATCATGTATCAAATCAAATTGAATATATTTATTTTATTACTTTTTTTTCAAAATAATTTAGTACAATATAAACATAAATACAAAAACGCAGCAACTAGTACAACTACAATAACAACAACAATAATGCTATATAAAAAATTTTGTTACCGCGGCGTCACACAGACACACACACACACAATCACATTTTTTTTTCGCGTATTCATATAGGAAAAAATCAAAATTTAATTATTAAATAACTAAAAATCTATACCATCTTTTCGAATAAAATTAATTATTGTATAAATTGATAATTGTTGTGAAACAAATAAAATTAAAATAATTAAAACAATTACAATATTTAATGTATAAAATAGAAATAAATGAGGAGGCACTTACATATCATTAACAAGGGAAAAAGAAAGTTACAATTTATTGTAGGTATTTTTTAAGCACTCACTAACTAAACACTGTAATAATATATAGAAAATAAAACTATAAATAATATTAAATATTAATATTCAGTTTATAAATTTAAAATAATAAATTCGCTAATTTACATTAATTATTAAATATAAAATAATTAAATGATTAATATGGAATTATTTTTTTTTTTTTCCTATTTTTTCATTTACTACGACGTGACTGACACAAGAAAAACAAAAACTAGTAAAAAAATAAAAATCGAAATTATAAATGTGACATAAAAAATTGATGACACATGAGAAAAGAAAAAACAATTGAATATATTTCGGCTTTAATAGAAATTTATTATTATCGTAATTTAATTTATAATTTAACGAATTTTCAAATTTAAAAATTTGCTCTTTTTTGAAATTTATTCCAACAGATGTTGTCACTTACGCTTAATATGAGGATTTAATAATTTAATGTAGTTTTATAGTAATGAAATTTGCTTACAAAGTAAATTTATCGATTTTGATATTATTTAATATTATTTAAACTTTTTGGGATTAGATAATTTTGAGTTTTACCTTGCTATAATTGAACAGCTCTTCTCGTAATGATATATGTACCAGGCAAGACTATGAAACTTATGCAAATGTTTCAATACACCCTATTTCGGTTATTGCATACGCATATAGCTGTTACATACATTTATGATTTGATAAATTTTATTCTATTCTGCAACTTAGCAAATATATATATATATAATATTAGTTTTTTTATAAATAATAGACCTTTGTTCGTACTTACAATGAATTTCGAAGTATGCTCCGACCATCGCCTATCTTTCAGGTAGTTTATGGATGCCCTATAGGTAAAAGTTTGATTAGTGGGAGTGGATCCAATTAGTCAGCTAAATTTCGGTGCTTTCGAAACTGGTGAACTGTGACAAAATCTTATTATTTTAAAAACGATGAAACCATTCTCTATATATTAGTTGTATTTGTTGGAGCATATATATGTCCAATAATTAATTATCACTCACAGTTCGTATGTATGTATACATTCTTGAAGGATATATTATAACATCTAAAATTTCTTCTAAAAATCTAAACTGATAATCAAAATATCTCATAATTTTACAAAACATTATATACCAAAACTATACATAATAACTATACATGATTACCTAAATATATATATAATCCATTAACATTTGCATTTGTATATATACAAATTTATAAAACACACACCGCGGATATCCATATACTCGTATATGTATATCATATATATTCTTCTTAAACCGTGTATTGAATTATAAATACGTGCATGTATAAATAATCTCAAGTCTATAATTTATATTCTTATGTTCTTAAAAAAAAAAAGACAAAAAAAAAACTCATCACACAAAAAAAAAATATTTAAGAACTAGAAATTATTTTTCATTTTAAACTCACCATTATTTTAAATTTGCATAATAAATGCGAACAAACTTAATTTTTTTTTTTTATTGTTATTATATCACATCACAAAAACTTATTTAATATATTTATTATTTTTTTTCTTTTTCATTATACCTTTAAAAAACATCCACAATATTTCTATCAAATCTGTTCCCATGCTGTTGTCTTGAGGGCGCATTATAAAAAGAAGAAAAAAAAAATTCTATACTAACTACAAAAAAAAAAATATAAATAATCTATGAGTATGTGAAACAAACAAAAAAAAATTTACTAAATTTACCTGATGGTTGTTGGACTGCGGTCAAAAAAACAGTTTTCAAATATTCAAATACATGTAATATGCTTACGTTCATAGATATATATATATATATATATATACAAAGGAGAAGGATATAAAACTTCCTTCCATCCATCCCATATATATATATATATGCATAAACATTTGTATATGCATATACCTCTTTGGATTATATACATATTAAAGTGATGCCGAGACAAAAAAAAAAGATTCTAAATTCAAAGGGTTATATTTACTGTGTTGTTGTGTATGGGTATGGTTGGCTATATATGATAAAAAACAAAAAAATTGAAAAGTAAGTTTTTTTCGTAAACTTTTTTTTATGCATAACAAGTTACGTGTATGAAGATGCGAGATGTGCTTCATCTGCATATGATGTGAGACTTTATGAGATATTTTTTGGTGGTTCACTTTTTTTTTATCTTGGTTTTATGTTTTAATAGTTTTTTTCACTTTCAATTTTTTGTATGTTTTTTTTTTTCCTATGTGTTTGCTTGCTTTGCTTTTGTGTTGTTTTGATCACTTCCATTATCATTACCGTGTGAATAATAATAATAATAATAATAAATTGACAAAAAAAAATTTGTTTCTTTCCATATGCAGATGTGTACATAGCTTAATTTTTTTTCTATTAATTTTATTCAGCTTAAAAATAAAGAAAAAGAACTATATTATATTTAAATTATAAATTGTTGAGTTATTCTTTTTTAATGTTAAATTAATGGTATTCAATATTTTAAGAGTTATTAAGTTATAACACATTGAACACTTGCATATAGTTATATATATACACTGATTTTTTAGAGGGAAAGGATTACCGGCACTTACATCAAGATCCATTGTATTTACCATACGCGTCCTTCAGTGTGATTATATACTAGCTGATTACTTAGACATACACCAAGCCATCGACACCATCTATAGAATAGAAAAATAAATATAATGTTCTCAAATTCTGTTTATTTTTGTAAAAACAACTGTATGAAGTTAAATCCTTAAATAAGTTTTCACGAACCCTTAAATATTTGTCTTTTGCTTTTTCACTTTTTTGAAAAAAGTGTTCCAAATAAATTTGAATATTTTAACAAAGTTTAAAACGAAACTATAGTTAGTATAAAATATATTGCGTTCAATAAAATTTCAAACATTTTTGTTAATTGCTTGATATGAGTGTGATACTTTGTTATAGACATTAGTTATCTATGTATTTACAACCAGAAGTATTTTATAATTCTATAAAATTATTATTCATTGTTGTAAATTATTGATTATATCAAATTGTATATGCTCACATAATTGAATTTACTCTATTTAGTAATAATAATCTAACATAATTAATAAAAAAAAACGAAATAAATTAAATAAATATATTTTCTCACACACGCAGTGAGTTATTAAATAGGCAAAAAAACAAATAAATAAATTGAACAGAAAAAAATTATAAAATAAATAAATTGAACAGAAAAAAATTATAAAATAAAAAAATTGTATTCAAAAAAATAATATTTTTCTTACTTATTTTACATATGCCGTTTTCATTAAAAAAAAATTGAATTAAAATAAAAAAGGAAAAGATAATGAACATAAGATACAATAGGGTCATTGAATCTCTCACCCCTTTAAGATATATAATTTTTTTTTTGTTTCGTCCTTTTTTTATGCAAGTACAAATAATACAGAAGGGGGTCAATTTTTTACCATTACAATTTACGCATATACAATATTATTTATCGGCATGTGAAAATTTCAATTATTGAGCCACATTTTTATCATCACAAAAAATTAATTTACATAAAATTGTTGTATTCTCATACATGAAAAACATATTTTTTTTTTGTCTCTCATTTTCAGTGGTGTCAACATCAACTCCTTCGAACGAAGCTGAATTACAATTGTATCGAGTTCTACAGCGTGCTAGCTTATTAGTTTATTATGATACATTATTAGAAATGGGTATAATTTATACGATTAATATAATATTTTATGTATAATAAATTATATTTAAACATAAATTATTAATTTTTGAAGGTGGTGATGATGTTCAACAACTTTGTGATGCTGGTGAAGAAGAATTTCTTGAAATAATGGCATTAGTGAATATGGCTTCAAAACCGTTACATGTTCGACGATTACAAAAATCACTGCATGAATGGGTAAATAATCCGTCGGCTTTTCAAACACCGCTTCCAAATATTGGTTAGTTATAAGCATATGATGTGTGTATTTACTATTTATATATAGTACCTATTTAATAATATACCGCATATATAATACATGTTCATTTAAATTATATTATATTTAAAAATTAGTCAATTTATATAATAATTATATATTTTTATAGATACAACACGTATTGCATACAGTCCGGAACCAACAAGTACATCACGAAGTCCATATAGTTCATCACAAGCATTTAGTCCATCATCGATTAGTGGTGCAAGTAGTACTAATCCAAATTTTGGAAATATTAGTAATATAAGTGCAGTTAATAATATAACACCAACAACAATTACACCAACTTTAACAACTGGAACAGTACAATTAACACCATTATTAAATGAAACACAATTAACACGAATTATAGATGCCGCAGAAAGGTATATATATATATATTATTCGAGTATTCGCTCTATTTGTTTGTTTATCATTTTTTCCCTTTTTTCTTAATTATTAACATTTATGCATCATTCATTTATTGGTGACAGGCTACAAATTCCACAATTAGAACCAAGACCACATAGTTCAAAAAAACGTTCGTCAAAAGAATTAGAACAAGTTGTGGCTATGAATGAATGCGATCCAAGACGAATGGATGAAATTCGAAAATATGCAGCTATTTATGGACGTTTTGATTGTAAACGAAGACCAGAAAAACCGTTAACATTACATGAAGTTTGTGTAAACGAAGCAGCTGCTCAAATTTGTAAAAATGTACCGGCATTACTGACAAGACGTGATGAATTATTTCCATTGGCCAGACAGGTTGTACGTGATGCAGGAGTTAGTCATTCTGCTGGTATGTCGCATACTACGATGAGGTAATAAACACAACATATAGAAAAATATTTGTTTTTTTCTTTTGGGTTTTTTCTTACAATTTGAATATTAAAATTTTATATTACATTCACAATTTGTACAAAGTCAAGATAATAATCGAAATCTTGAACAACATGAATCAAGTCAAACAAAGCGAATACGGTTATCTAGTGAAACTAGTAGTAGCACTGATTTTACAAAGGTAAATATTGTGTCATGTTGTATTACTACTAAAAATAATAATAATATTAGTTAGTAGTACATATATATATGAGTAGTAGTAGAAATATATTTTCAGGAAGTAAATTCTTGAAATTATATAGATTAGAGCTATATTTTATACATAATATATGTGCATATAATTTATATACGCTTTTAAATATATACATATATGCAATTATTTTGGCTGAATATAACATTTATATGTGCTTAATCATAATTTTTATATTTACAATAATATGCAAAAGTTATTTAAATATCCAAAAATTTTATAACTATTTAAATAATAATTATGATATTAAAATTTAATTTAATTTAATTATCTATATAAAATGTATATATCTGTATTTGTATGTTATATGTATATCAGTATATTTAATTATATTATGTATTTTTCATATATATATATATACACTACACACCTATGTATGTTTACAGCTTTCAACACCGCAAAGTTATTATAACAATTAACAAAAATATTAATAATGTAATTGGATTATATATATATGGAAATGAATAGCTATATTTAACCATATGGATATATATTGCTTTAACTAATATTTTGCACAAATTACTACAGCTTTGGTTGGCACTTAATTATTTTGTATAGCTGTGCAATTTATATTTATTTGTGGGTATAATCAATCTTCAACTATTGCGAATAAATTAATTAGTTACTATTTTGTGAAGCACATGCATTTTTATGGAAACTGGTGGATATTTAACATAAAAAGGAAAGATAGATTGACATCATTGGATTCCAACCAGCGCCTTAAAGCTTCTATATATGGAGAAAGGAAACATTATTTATTTTATGCATGCAAATTAATTTTTTATTTTTTTACTTCCATATGCTAAGCTTTTATCATTGCCAAATTTACACATGGACTAAAAATGCATATGAAACATTTCATGGTAACAATTCCGTGCACCATATGTGCCTTAATCATTTAACTTATATGTAAAGAATGAAATGAAAAATATTATAAGAAAAAATTAAAATGATTATTTAAACTCACTGTCACACATATATAAATGGTTAAAACGTCCTGTGCACTAAATTTTAATGAAATTTCATATGCTTCTTTAGTCAATATGTAATATTTTATCTATACTTTTATGTTCATACATATAGTATAAATAGTGTAGCTGCAAATGCTGAACGGCTTCAATCTTTTACTTAATTTTAAACGTTTTGTTCTGCATGTTGTACTAAAGAAACCGATATTCATTGAATATGCTGCAATTGTTAACCCAAATAATCATTAATATACCTTTTAGGTGGCACCACATTTTTGAACATATATATTGAGTTATTATCGGGTAATGTTGCTATATATAAAATGACAATAAAAAGAAATTTGTTAAGTTATCATGTAATGAAATTCTAAATACCATTTGTTCAACAGCCTAAACACAAACTGCATTTTTCGTCTGGAAAATGTGTATAGCAGTTTAGAAAAAAATCAACTAGCTCATATGCAATTATTTGCTATATACACACGCACCATTTTTAGTACAGTTTATCAAATCCTATATAATTTTTGCATGTTCAGTTGTAGAATATTCCCTTGAAATAAAATAGTAGAATTTAATTATATTATTTAGTTTAGATTTTATATAATTATTGCGAAACTGCATTCATAAGAATTTAATCGCTTTATTTAATCAATATTAATATAAATTTTCATTAAAAAATAATTATATAATAATTTAGCACATTTTTTAATATTTTTTAATTAATTTTATTTTTTTTTTTTGTTAGTAACAAATTTTTTTTAACAACAATATGTTTTAGTTCATGCTATTTATAACTTGCTTTAATTTGTTGATTATATAAATATGAGAATTAGGCAATTTATATAACAAATTATGTAATTATGAGAGAGGTAAGCGCAGCTATCTGCTTTTAATATTATATTTTTATTTTATTTTTGTTAATATACATTTACATTTCATAGAAATTATTTTAAAGTTGTGAAAAAAATATATTATTTTAATAAATAGAAATTTATATTCTATTTTATTAGGAAACACCAGAAGAATTACGTCAAAAATTTTTTGCGATTTATCAAAAATTTGGTAGAACATTTGATATTGCTGCCGAAATGAATAAACCTTCGTAAGCGTATAAAATAAATATATAATATTATATTTTAATTTTATTTAATGAAAATGTGTATATTTTTATTTAATTTGTTTTCTTTCATTTTTATAAAAATGTAAAGTTCGAATTACTCTAGATCTGAATATGATGATACTGATTCAAGATATTCATTTAGTAATTCAAGTTCTCCACCATTACAAGTAAATTTTTATGATATTATTAAATTTTTAATTATTAATACAATTAATAATAATAATAATAATATTTAATGTAATAATATATGTAACAATACAGTCGTCTAATGGTGGTGAAAATGATCAAAGTAATCCTGAAAATATTGATGATACTCATAGCAACAATTTAAATAGATCGCCGCCATTAAGTCACTCAAATGCAACAACGACATTAAATAATAATCCTTTGGGTGTACATGTATTATCATCTGCAGGCGGTCATATTATAGCTGTTTCAAATCCTGCATTAGCTTTAAGTCCTGCATTAGCCGAATCTTTAACGATTAAACGTGAAAGAATGTCACCATCAGATAATTAATTATTGTCTGCTTGAAATTTACATATATTTTTTTACGTAATATTTTTTTAATATTTATTTGTTTACTTATTTACGACATGTTTCGTAAATACGTAAATAGATATTAACGAATGACTATACAATAATATCATGTTGTAGTTCCCTATTTTATTTTATTATTTTTTTTTTATTTTAGATAAAAGATAATAGATAATTTCGAGATATATTTTTAAATAATTATATATTGATATAATTATCTATAAAATTATTTTATTATTTATTATATTGAAAGTTACTTATTATAAACTTTTCCATTATTATCACTCCTGAATAATATTTATGAAGTTTTTCAAGAATTTTATAATATTTTAAACTGTTAAAATAATATTGTTCACTCTGTTTTAAATATATTTTTAACCACATTTAAATTTATCATTTTTTTGTTTGATATATGTTAAATGTAATATTTTATTTTAACACATGTGCTATACGCACATTTTTGTCCACCGCCGATTTTGAAACAATTTATATTTTGTACAGTTGAGCGTTCAATTGTTACACAAAATAACGTATGTTAAATCGCATCGCATTATTATATGTTATAGTTAATTTTATTTTAATTAGTTTTAATTTTTTACGATATAATATTTTTTTTTTTTTTTTAAATTAAACAACATTAAAAACTCCAATGAGAAAGTAATTGTTAATATTAAATTAATCTGAATCTGATGTAAAAGCAATTAACTAAAAGTCAATTTTTTTTAATGCAATATAAATTTCTCGTGTTATTAAATTTTAAATAATAATTTTCAGTTGATAATTGTATAAATAAAAGTCGATCAAACCTCTGCAATTCTTCAATTATTACTTACTATTTTCAAAACGAAACAATTATTTCGAGTTCACTTTTAGTATTTACATTTTATTACTTTAAACAAAATATTTATATATCTGTATTAAAAATGCAGTTGTCTTAATTTATCAAAAAATCTGACTTGATACTTTATCAATCATATATGTGCATGATTCTAAATTTTCTATGTACTTCCATTTTAGGCATACCATTACCATATACCTAATTACCTTTCTTACATAACGGTGAAATCATTAAAATTTTTCATTCACTTCGACATCAATTCGTGTGAATTTTTGTATTTTCTCTTCATCGACAATTTTATTAGACTATCGAACAACGTCGGATTCTTCGAAAGTATTAATTTTTCATCAATTTGAAAATGTAAACATTTGGTGAACTTCCATGGTTTCATAAATCTTTTGAAAACATAAATATAAATGTAAATTTAGTTAGTATTTGTGAACCGCTGCAAAGAAACAATTAAATATTTTACATAACATCAGTTTGAGATGTACAATTGCCATTTCATATTAGTTTCGAAATTATTTCCATTTAAAAATTAGTAGAGGGATATTACTTGACCTCTTTAGATGTACTATAAAAGACATAATTTTATAAATCATCCATCCGTCTATAATGACAACTGTATCCGGTGAGATGTTGTTTTTAAGCAATATTTACTAATGTGAGAAAAATAATTTTTATTCAAATAATATACCATATAATTTAATATTATTTAACCTTTCCTTATACCTTTAATATATTGTTCACATATTACGAAACTCTTCATCACAAATATATAATTACATCCGAAGTTCGGTTTGTATGTATGTTGACAAAAACGAAACAGAGTCTTTTCGTTAATTCCACTTTAATCTTTTATGTCTTTAACAGCAGATCGATGGAGTTTTTAATTTGTTAATATTATTAGTTTTACTATAAAGTAATTATAATATTATATTAAATTTATGTAACATTAAGTTTTATTGGATAATATTAGTTTGTTTTTTTTTATTTTCCTTTTTTTTTTATAATAATTTGATTAGATAAAATTTTTCAAATTATGAAGTTTTAATTTGATTATACTAAATTTATTATTATTTTGATAATTTTTAAATTTGTTTATAATTGGTTTGTAATTTTGAGCAAAATTGTTTAGTTAAATTAATTATTTTTTTTTCGTTTGGTTTTGTGTTTGTTAAAAAAAATTTATAAAGATTTGAAAAAAAAAATGAAAATAAATGTTATTAAACAAAAAAAAAAAATAAATAAATGAATGACATTTTAGAGTTTTATTTTTTACAACAATTAAATTATTGTAAACAAATGAAGAGCATAAATTTATTATAAAATAATTAAGTGAAAAATAATTGGATCATGCAATATATAACGAAATTTAGAAATTATTTTTCAATATTTATTGTTTATAGAAAAACATTCATTTCAAAAATCTAGTCTATTAAATTTTCAGTTATAGTTTTTGGAATTTAAAGAAAAAAATACTTAAATCAAAACAAAAAACATAAAAAAAAAACCTAGTCTTTTTTTAGAAAATGATATTTTGGTAAAAAAAAAAATTTTAATCAATGTTTAGTAATTTAATTCAAATGAATATGAATATTGCAATATATTTTTTTATTTTATTTTTATGTAAATTAAATTCTAAATAAATAAATAAATAAATAAATAAATAAAATAGTAATAATATAATAGACTGATTTTTTAAAATAAAACAAGAATAACAAATGAACAAATATAATTTATGTTATTATATAAATTGGCTCAAATCAATATGTTTGAAATTAATTTTATAGAAATTTAAATGAAGAATAAAAATGATAAAGTGCCTAAATAATATATTTTATAAAATTGTATTATGCCATAAAAACATTTTCGTAATGTTTTCATATACGCGCCCATTATATATATAAAATGAATACCTAATTATATTTAAATAAATATTTTAAAAAATTAACATTAAAGTATTTTTAACTCTGTGATTATATATTTTAATAAATAAATAATATAATATAATAAAATTGCTTATTGATTTTTATTTAATCTTTTTTTTTTTTCTTTTTGAAATATTATTATGTTTTTTATTTGTAAATATCATAAAAAAAAAATGTTAAATTTCAATAAATTTTCAAAATAATGTCAATTAACTTATATGAATAAATGAATGTTTATATACTACAATATTTTTTATATTTTGATGTGATATATGTAGATACACAGGCAAATGTAAACAGCAGAGTAAAAGTGATTTTATTTTAATTTGAATTCATTTCTAATGGCAATTAATTTCGCTTTTGCATTTCATTTCGTTTTTCTTTTTAATTCTTGTTACCATATTAATCTATACGGGTTCGCTAATTTGTTGTTCAATCCAATCAATAAAATGTTGTACTTTTGTATATACACCAGGTACATCGGCACGTGCACAACCAATACCATATGATACAACACCAATTTGAAAATGAATTGGTTGTCCATTAATAATAGATGCAACGACAAGTGGACCACCAGAATCACCTTGACACGAATCTTTTCCACCCGTTAATATGCCAGCACACAGAACAGCGTCACCAAATTGTTCTTCACTTATTAATTTACCGATTGCTTGATATCGATCTTTACATATATCATTATCAAGTATAGGTATTTGTAATTCTTGTAATATATTAGCTGATTTACCACCTTCTTGAGTTTTACCCCAGCCGGTTACAAATGGTTGATATCCAACATAATTTTTTGTACGTTCTGGTGCATTTGTTGGTAAACAAATTGGTCTTATTTTTACTATGCAAATATATACAAAAAAATTAAAAACGAATATAATTACAATATATTAATAATATAAAGAAATTTAATTATATATTTACGTGTAAATTCTACTCCTGTTTCTAAAAATAATATAGCTAAATCATTAAGTCCATCTTTTTTAGAATATTTTGGATGTTTAACAACCTTAAATTTAATTTATAAAAAATAATTAATGTTCATACTATTCTAAAAAAAAAAAAAAAAACAGAAATTATTAAAAAAGTAATTGTATATAACACACCTTAACTACTGCTACATCAATTATATCTGTTTCTGTATCTGAACTTAGATCATGTTCACCTAACCGAACGGTTCGCCTTAATTGGTTAAAAGAATATGAAAAGAAATAATTGTAAATAATATTTGTAAGTTAAATTTTACTATGAATTATTATTATATTAACATTCTTACAATGTACTTATTAAACAATGGGCTGCAGTGAGAACATGACGTGATGTAATTAACGAACCTCCACATTTAAAATCTATACCATCAGCATCTTCATATCCTACTAATGCCATCCATGGCCAAGATCCTTTGTTTTATAAATGTAAATTTATTATTAAATAGTATAAAATTTGGTATAAACAAAGTGACAATTTTTTTAGGTTAATAAAAGTTTGATAGCGAGTGCCATAGGATATCTTAAAAACTGTAATATTTACCGATTACTGCTGGAACGCCACCAACAACTCTTGTATGTGACACATTAGAGAATCCACAGCCTTCATCAATGGTTGGTAAACGTGTACCAGTATTTGCACTTCTTGTTGCACTATCTACATTATTTGATTCTTCATATGGACAGCAAACCTGTATATAAACATAAAAATTGTTAAATACATCTAAATAAAATAAAAATAATGATAAAAAATAATTTTTTTTATATACATTTGGTTGAATGTATTCACAAATTGCATTCGATGATCTTATGTAAGAAACAAATTCTGGATCACTACTTTTTATCATAAATTCTGATAATATTTCCGGACAACTTTTTATACTTTTACATATACCGATTCTTGTATCAGGCCCGTAACAACTTGATTTCGCTGTTCTACCAATGTCAGTAGTAGGAGCAATTGTTGTTGTTGTTGTTGTTGGTGGATTCGTTGGTCTCACTGATACTGGTTGCGTACAACAAACCTTGGAAAATTTAAATATATATGACATTAAATGTTATTATAAAACTATATAGAACCATAGACAATTAAAATAAAAAAAAATACATACGATTGGATCTCTTCCAATACTTCGTGATCCACAACTTCTTTGTGTGCCTATTACAAATGCATAAATTTGCTTATTTCCAGGATTACTGCCATATAATTTTATTAAAGACGGGCATTGTGGCAGGGTAACACAAACACCAATTTGGTTATTTGGACTACGACATTGTTCACCTATATAATTTTATGTAATATAAATAATATAAATTAAATTTAATAAAAATTAATTTTTTGAGCGGTATATCTTGAAAACTTAACTTTATATATAACATATTGTATATCAATAAATTAATTATATAAATTTAATAAAAAGTTAGCAATTTATAATAAAAAAAACATAAGAAGCATAATTTCCTATACCTCAAAGTATGTTATCTTTATTAAATTATGTTACCAACATTCTAAAATATAAAAACTGAGCAAAAAAATATATATTATTATAACATTCATAAAAAATTGTCATATCACATAACATCATTTTATACGGGAATTACATTTTAAATCGTTGTGAAAGGGTTAATCCAACTTTGGCAAACACAAATTCTCCGTAAGACTTGTTCATTATATTCATTTCATTTGTGATTATATTTAAATATAATGTAATTGATATTATGTGTATTAGTTTTCTATGAATTTGTCACTGAAGGTAATATATAAAACAAATAATCTTAAATTGGTATATATCGGCCGTATTACGAAATACTACTTTAATGTGTTAATAACAATAATAATGCACTTATTATATACAAACGGGTATACTTATATTAACATTTGTTTAATAGAACTTAAGCACGTTAACTTTTTAGTACTTATACATATGCATGCGTATTGCATATATATGATAATATTATATTATTATGTCACAATATCAGTTAATTTAATTTAAATAATATAAAAATTATTATATAATATTTGTGTTCATACATAGAGCTTAGAGTTCAGACTTTTGAACTTAATACAAATAATTAAATAAATTTATAAATAATATTATCAATAATATAAATAAATAAATATCCATTTGTAATGGCAAGTTTATAAGGCACCTATATATCAATCACATATTTACATTCATACGCAATTCACATAAAAAATATTCACAAATATTTTATAAAAATTATTAATTATATAAACATTGATTATATGATTAATTATATACACCCATGCGTGCAGAGTTGGTTGAATATATTAATTGTACTCGTATGTATATACTTATATGTATATGTTATAATTAAGTCACGGCAGTCACGGTAATCTTTTTTGATGTTGAATGTTATTCGATGACCTTCACCGTAAATTAATGGTCAGTTTTGAGTGTGTTTTTTTTTTTTTTTTGTATTTTGACGATATATACAATTTTTTTTTCTATGTAGGTAAATCTCTACATATACACACCGCTATATATTAAATGTAAATTTTATGAATAAAAATAAAGTGCTTTTATATGTTTCGTTATAATGTGTAACATAAATAATATAATGAAATAATTTATAGAGAAAAAAACCCATATTATTGTCATATAGACTTGTTTATTTCCTTTTTCCTCACAATATTACTATTATTATTACAAATGGTGGTGATAATTTAAATAAATTTAAAATTTTGAACAATAATTTATCAGTGCAATTAGTTTTACTTTATGTATTGATTGACCATATTTTTTTATCATTTATAGATAGCAATACGAGTATGTTAACAAACATGATTTTTTATTTACAACTTTAAATGTCAATTTTTAATTGCATAATCTTTTTATTTTTTTAAGAATCTTGTTGTATTGTATTATGAAAAAGTTGTCGTCCTCATGTAAGGACATTGGCGTACAAACAATGCCATATTATTACACTATTACGTTATTCAGAGATTAACAATGCCTTCATAGACAACGCTATATAGATGATTCACTCATAAGAATAAATGAATTAATAAAACATATGTCGTAACATAAACGCAGACCAATTGGTGGATTGTTATAGATACTCACATGCAGAGTAATCTATCAACTTGCCTGCAATGATAGATAGTTATGCCGTAAGGACATATGCGTACTATTGGTCTGATTCGATATCGACCCGAAATATTAAATATAAGAAAAAACCATAATACATTGAAAAATTGTGTTTTGAATCTTAACATACTTATACAATATTTTGAAAGAATTACTTATAAACTTATTTTTTAGAGTCACTCTACACAACTATATATTCAACTAGTTGTTTTTAAAGTTTTATAATTATAGTTCCTCTGTATTTTTATTTTTCTCTAAGTTAATACTATAAATAATATTTTAAAAATAACTATTCAAAATGACATAGAATAATATATTTAATTTGCAGTATTCACTCTCATAATAGAATTTAATGCAGTAAAAAAATTGTTAATTTATAATTCTTTGTATAAATAAATATGTAAAATTTTTGTAAAGTATAAGTAAATATTTAAAAACCGGTTTAATTAATAAAAAAAAATTATTAATATAATTATTCAGTATAAAAATAAAAATATATATTTGTATTAAAAACAAATTGACGTATTATTAAAATTAATGAAAAATAATGTTTAATATTGATATTTAATAAAAATATCCTATTATTATTAACAATATCTATGCACTTTATAAATTTTGTATATTTATATAAATATCTTTAAACTCATTATTATTAAAATTTCACATTTTAACACAACGCATATTTTCCATAGCAATAAATCATTTATAAATGTGAAGAATAAAACTGAGAGCATATAATAAAAAAAAATAAATAATTATTTAATTATCACTCAACACTCCCACTTTGGTTAATTGGTATTATTTTTTATTTAAACTATTACTAACATTTAATTTGTTAGATAAATAAAATTCGTTTATTTATTTTTCGGGCAATGAATATATTATTTGATTATAATTTTTCTTCATATTTTTTGCTAAAAATATGAAAAAAACTAAGATTTATTAATATAATTATATAAATCATGGAAAATAAAAAGTTACCAAATCACGCACAAAGTAAAAAACAAAAACGAAACAAAAAACAAAAGAGTTTAAATTTTAGGCGACGAACTTTTCATAATCGCATTTATACATACTACATTATTAATTTTATTAATTAATTTCACATTAATAATTATTTATTATTTATTTTTATTTATAATATATAATTAACTAACCTTGTCCTTTGATCACACAAATGTTTATTAAAAAAACTATTACAAATACAACATTCATTATATTATATTATGCGTATATTAATTTATGTATGGTACAACAAAATTATTTTTTAAATATTATGTTAAATTTTTATTTGAATGGACACAATGCGCATTCAACTTAAGCTATAATGAAACTGTTTAAGTATGATCAGAAAAATTCCCAATTTTTTTTTAGCAATTATATATATATTGATGATTAAAAAATAAGTTATATGGAGTTAGATCCGTAAAAGAATCGTCGTTTTTTATCGTATATAAAATAAATAAATATCTCTCGATTTCAACTAAGAAATTTTTTTTCAGCAGGTAAAAAAAGAGAAATATTAGTTTATTTTTTTTTTCTTATATTTACGTAGGTAAATTTAATTTTTTAACTCTAATTATATATAAATATGACGATTGTAAATTTTTAAATCTTGTATACAGAGAGATTTGCATGAGATGTTTTACTCAAATAACTGGATGCAAGAAGAATGCATCTAATATGTGTAATAGTTGCAGAATTATAATCTATAATTGTTGATCATATAATTCACTATTACATTATTATTATTATTATACATTATTATTATTTGGTTTGTATTTATAATTCTGAAATATATGGTAGTTTTGTATTTATTCACTCAGTGGCGTACAATTTAACCACATTGTTTTTCAACTATTTCTTGTGTTTCTCGTAATATCTATTAGTAGATGCTTTATCATCTTCTTGCGTTCTATAGCCCAACATCTTGGACGAATCTATAAACATGCTTAATTATAAAGACGTTTATGTCCAATAAACAATCTAACAGGAAATGTACTTATAAGTGTAATCTATTGATGATTTTGAATCACATATTTAAAAATTCTTTAAATTTTCATTGAAGCGTGAATAGATAAAATCCTACTTAAGTTATGTATGAAATTGTTTAAAGATATTTAGAGTCATCTGTCAACCAAGGTTTCCCGATCATTGTAGCATTTCTGGACACAAAAATTCAGATGAATTGTCAAGAAATTTATATTGGAAATCAAATTTGATAATCGTTGACAAACTTAAACCAGTTTATAGTTTAGTTTAGCAAATACTGGTGCTTCAGCCAGTATACAGCACAATCTATTAAACAATACCATTCCATAATGAATTTATGATCATATAATTCTATACCATATATAAATTCTTTGATCTATCTCTAGATTGTAAATACACCATATATTTATTTATTTACTTATTATTGAAACAATAGTATATTATTTTTTACATCATGAACATTTCTCATTTATTAAAGGTTCACTAATTACTTGTTCAATCCAATCAATAAAATGTTGTACTTTTACATATACAGAAGGAAGATCGGTACGTGCACAACCAATACCATATGAAACAATACCAATTTGAAAATGAATTGCATGCCCTTTTATAATAGTTGCAGTAACAAGTGGACCTCCAGAATCACCTTGGCATGAATCTTTTCCACCCAATTTTTCACCTGCGCATAAAATTGTATCACCAAATTGTTCTTTACTGATATTCACATTCATTGCTTGATATCGATCTTTACATACATCATTATGAAGTATAGGTATTTGTAATTCTTGCAATATATTAGCTGGCTTGCCTTTTTCTAGCGTTCTACCCCAACCCATTAAAAATGGGTAAGTTCCAACATAATCTTTTGTACGTTCTGGATCATTTTTGGGTAAACAAATTGGACTAATTGTTTCTATATATAGAATAAGTATAATTAATAATTATATATCCTATTTGTGAAACTAATAAAAGAAATATTTAATGATATATTTACTAGTAAATTGTATAGCTGATTGTAAAAATATTATAGCTATATCATTAAGTTTTTCTATTGTAGAATACTCTGGATGTGTTACCATCTAATTATAAATAAAAAATTATGTTAAATTTAATATTTTTCGTTTAGAAAATAAAAAGAGATAAAGTTACCTTAACTACAGGTATATCAACTGTAATTGTTTCTGTTTCATTAGTTATATCATGTTCGCCTAAACGAACAATAGATCTTAATTAAAGAATTCAACAAGAAACAAAATGTAAAAATATATTAATAACATTTATATTAAATGAAATAATAATAAAATCCATTGGATTTATATTTTATATGTTAATTAAAAAATGCCTTACAATGTAGGTTTTGCACAATGTGCCGCAGAAAGAACATGACGTGTTGTAATTATTGTACCACCACATTTCCAAGCGATATATTTTCCTTCTTCATATCCTAGTAGTGACATCCATGGCCAAGCTCCTTCATATTTTATAAATTTAAACTTAATTTAATAATAATAAATCTTAGAACCCTGTATTGGGCGACACTCAGTATTTAGACTTATATAGTTTATATGAGTGTGTGATTTAATATATACGATCACAAGCGATATGCATATCATACATACATATATATATATATATTTATATATGTGTATATTATATTATATATATATATATTTATATATGTGTATATTATATATATTAATGTTATATGTATAAAGATTGAGTATATAGCATATGTAGTGCGATAGAGTGGTCGCTGTAAAACATACGAGTGCCAAAGTACACGATAAAAAATCTAATATTTACCTAGATTTGCCGGAATACCACCAACTACTTTTGGATGGTTACCTAAAGCAACTCCACAGCCTTCATCGATTGTTATTAAACGTGTACCAGAGCCTGTACTTCTTTTTATACTCTCTGTAGCATTAGTATTTTCATGTGGACAACACACCTATAAATATATACAAATTTACAATTAAAATAAAATTTATTCTATTTAAAAAACATTAATAAATCAATTTTTTTATACGTACAATTGGTTGTCTACATTTACAAATAGCATTAGATGATTTTATATACGAAATAAACCCTGTATCATTACTTTTTGTTATATATTCTGTTTTTATTTCAGGACAATCTTTAATATGTTTGCACGTACCCGTTCTTTTGTCAGGTCCAACACAACTTGCAGTTATTGGTCTACTAACATCACTAACAGTAGAATAAGTAGTAGTAGTATTAAATGATGGTGGTCTTTTTGATACTGGTTGTGTGCAACATATCTTTGATAATTTAATTATCAAACGATAAATTATTTTAAAAAAAAAAAAAAACAACAATAAATAATATGTAAGTAAAATTACTGGTAAAAATTAACTTACAATTGGATCTCGTTCAATACGGTTTGTTTTACAACTTTTCTGAGCATCAATAATAAATGCGTAAACTTGTTTATTTCCAATATTATTGCCATATAAATTTATTATTGATGGACAATGTTGTAGAGTAACACAATAACCAATTTCATTATTTGGACTAAGACATCGTTTATCTGTTAGTAATATTATATGTGATTTTATTAATCTAAACCAATTCACAACATTTTTATTATATACATGTGATCGATTGTTATTAATTTCTATATTTATAAAAATATATTATTAACTCACCATGTCCGTTAATAATACCAATATTTAATAAGAAAAATATTGAATATAATATATGCATTATTAAATACTTTTTATGAACAACAAAATTAATATTTGTAAATTTTACGTTAAATTGTATATTGTTAAAATGCATATACATTCGACATAAGCTCTATTCAGCAACTGTTAAAATCTGATCGCCACAATCATAATATTTTAGAAATTAATTGTCTTATTTAACAGAAAATAATTTATGGAGTTTTATAATAGTTCCGTGTTTTTTTTTTATCATAAATAAATGTATATAACATAAAAAATTGATATTAATATCAGATAATAAAATTAGAATATAGGCATATTATTAAATCATTCGTCTTTATATTTATCAGTGTTGGGTAATCTACAATATAGATACCGAAAATAAAATACATCTAATATTTATAGCTATAGATACTATTATTATTTATTACTTACAATTTCTACTATAATATACAGTAGAATATACTTACAATTAGGTGATGAACCTTAATGCATCATATATATATGGATACAAAAATTCTGAAGCATCTATATTCAAATGCATTTGTAGATAAATTTTGCTTTATTATTTTAAAGTTTTGCAAATTATCAAATTTTATTAGTACTATTTTTATTCTTTGTAGCTGAAATTCTCGATATTACAAAATATTGCAAATGGTATTACAAGAAAAATAAACCATTTTAGGAATCATTAACATAAAATTAAATCACTTTGAATTGATCTTATAACACAATTTAGTTTTTTGCTGAATATAACATAATATATATAGAAAAGTGTATATATCGACCTAGATATTTTTTTAAACATGAAAGTATCATTTATCTGCAATAGATACTTTGAAAGATACTATATATATAAATACGTCCAGCACTGATTATTATTATTATATTATTATTAATATATAAGCATAAGGTAATAAAATATTTTGAAAACATTTTAAATACCTGTTATGAGAAACAGACGTTAATAATTTTATCAGAATAATATGCAAATACAAATACATTTCTTTTTTTTTTTAATTTATGTATATAAGTAGAATATTTAATCAATAGTTCGCAATGTTTTGATATTTTCATTGTAATTTGTTCTGATTATGTTAATATTCCATTCGAATATATAAAATTTCCGAAATATATTAAATTCCTTGAACTTTTATATTCTCAGCTAGAGCTTATGAATATATAAATATATGTTTTTGTTTGCACATATTTTCATACTAAAATATATGGTTTTGTTTTAAATATAAATATAAATAAATTCTTCAATTTTTGTTTTAATATTCTATTTGTAAAAATATAATGTATAGATATAATCAAATTTAAATTGCAATATTAATAACATGTACAATGAAATCATATTTATTTCAAATGTTTATAAATTGCATTTATAATAGTAATAATACTATATGAGTATAAAATAAAATGAAAAAAATACTAAAATAATTTATATTTTATTTATTTTTTTTCAAATAAAATAATGCGTCAGTTTATTTGATTATTTTATAATAAATATACATGATTAATATACAATTCACGATCATTCATATTCAATTTGCTGACCTTTAATTATATATATAAGAATGAAATTTCAAGATGAAATATATTTAAAATTATATATAATAAGTAATATATTTTCAGAAATATAAATGAATTTATGTATTAATTAGTTTAATTTATTGATTAATTGTAAATAATTCACACTACCTCATGTAGAAAGATTGTTTTAATAAAAAAAAATTATGTTAAACTAAATAACTTTCAATATATATTTACAAAAATTTGAACTGCCGTGGTGTGAACGGACAAAATACATATTAATATTACAGTGAATATAATATATACAAAAGATCCACGATATAAGTGAATAATTGCATTCGATTCAATATAATCGCATGTTATATTCAATTAATATGAAAATAAATACTATATATAGCTACAATTTGAGTTAAATTTTCACATAAAAAATAATGTTGTTAGAAATATCGTATGCCAAAGAATTTCTTCAAAATAATTTATTCAAAGGAATATTTTTATCACCTTCAATTTGGACTAAATTCACAATATTCACTGTATATTATTATTATAATATGATACAAGTAAAACTAATAAATTTTATTATGTATTTATTTGTCATCAACATAATTCTTTTTTTTTCATATAGGAATACAGTGTAATTATAACCTTGTTATTGTTTCATTTTTATTTATGATTTACTCTCGTACATGGGCAAAATTATTATAATAATAATTTATATCTATTCAATTCTAAGAATTTAATATGATTTTAAATCAATGTTATAAGTATTTAAATAATAAATATAATTTATAGAAAATTTTAATAAATCGCTATAAATGGCAAAATGTATATATAACTGGATGTAAACCCAAAAATATGCAATATATGGTTTTTAAATATGATTGCATATATAAATTAACACAGAAATTTTATCACATTTTATTAATTTCTTTATTTTACGTACAATTTAATAAATTGTATATAAAATGAGATTTTTATTGCCATATAATTTTAATCACATATAGTTCAAGGTAAGTCAGTAAAACAAGATAAATATTGATACTATAATATGAAACTTAATAAATATGAGATACAAAATTTTTAAGAGATGAGATATACCTACTATTTTTATTTGATTTTATTCATTTTCTATAAATTTATTTATTTATTATTTGCAGTTGAGACGGTAAGTCTCTTTAATTTACAAAAGTTGCTATTTTTACACAATTGTTATTTATAATAAATAAAAATTAACCAAAAAAAATTATTTTTTTTTTTAAATTAAAATTAGCAATTGAATCATATGGAAGACGACATGATGTAGGCAAATTAGAATTGTAGATCGAGTACGGATGTAAATTATATATAATTGCATGAGCTTTTGATGCATTAAGTTTTAATTTATTTGAAAAAGCCCAAAAATATATTGCAACAAAATCATTATTTTAAAAATTGATACACAATTGTTTAGTTTATTCGGCAGAGTTGCAATGTTGCATGTTTAAATTTAATTTTCTGATTAAAACCGAATAATATCGCATAGGATTTCATATAAATCTTATAAGAATAATAAATAATTATTATTAATATAAATATAAAATTATGGAATAAAATGTTACTTAATTCATCTTTTTAGAACACACAAAAAAAAGATTGTGCAATTTATTAATTTTGATATTATCACTTTCGTGATTAAATGCTAAATTTAATCCATATACGATTATTAAAAATTTTATAACACACACAATTTTATCAATACATACGATATAATTACAATAAATATAATAAAATTTTATTGCGCTTTTTCAAAGGTATTATTTTTTCTTTTTTCGTAACATTGACATCGGTTTAACAGGTGTCTTTCGTCCATTAATTGATTTGCGCTGTTTTGAACTCTTTCGTTCTCGTTTGGCCGATGGCGATGCATGAGAAACTCTACTATTTGTTCTTTTGGTTTTTCTTCCTCTGTTTATCATTTTTTTTAATATCGCAGAGACATTATTTTTCGAAATTTCATCAGATTTAATTTTCTTTAAAGTTTGTGTTCGTAGTCTACTGGATTTTCGTTCACCATCCTTTTTAATAGCGGTCGGACTATTTTCATTTTCTACTAAATCATCCATTTTTAAAGTATGATTAACATTATTGTTTTCAATTTTTTTTGTTCCGTTAGATAATAACCATTTTTTATAATTATATATTGTTATATCTAATTCATCTATTTCAGAACATGCATTAATATTTGTTTCACTTTTATTTAATAACAATGTATCACTTTTTATTGCACACATTTCAGAAGATGTCGGTTCGATTTGAGTTGTAGGATACTCTTTAATGGATTTAGTGGACATTGCGTATAACATGCACGAAAAATTAAAATATGATATTTACTAAAAAAAAAAAAAAATATCCTATTAAAAATATATTTATTAAATTGTGAAATTATTTCTATTATTATTTTAAATTTATATTTACGCACGCCTACTATAAAAAATACCCTTTGATTTTCTCATACAATTTATGAAATTTAAGAAAATAGTATAGTAAAAAAAAATTATAAACAGATATATTAACATAATATTTAACTTCTTCAAATCAATATACTAATTCTAAGTCTATAAGAACATAAAAGAATATTCTAATACAGAGACAATAATACCTGAGTTTAGGCGCAAACAATATTGGTTTCTAGTAACCACATAAAATTTATGTGATGCATAAAATTTTGAATCGAGAACGCATCTATATTTGAGAACAATTATACCATTCATACTTAAATGATACGATTTACGTGATACAAGTATTTACCTGTCAACATTGATTATATATACACAAAGTATATAATGTAAGTTTCATTAAATTTAGGTAATTCCATATTTCATTAAAATAAAATAAATAATATTCATTTGTAACATGGTTGTTGAACACTAAATAACATTTTTGATGTTTTTTGCAATAAAATATGTATACGATTAAAATTTTAGTTTGTTTTTATCATACACAATAAGGGGAATTTTATTATAAACGTGTACCGCTTTAATTTATATTTTTCAATAATATAATTTCATATTCACATAATATTTCAAGCGGAAAGAAATATTTCAGAGTCGTCGTGTCATTGTTGTCACAGGTAGATTTTAATTTATAATAAGAAGATTTGATTTGATTGTTTTTATCTATTTATATGTGTATATTGATATTGTTGATTATGTTTCCGGGTATAAATTGATATAAATTTTAAAGAAAAATTAACTTTAAATTTTAAAATATTTTCGATTATTTCTGTATATAAACGAATTTATACTTATGCATATAATTCTTATTTAATTTTATGTATTTATTTATAACTATTCATTGTCAATATTACGTAGATATATATATATAAGCAAAATTGTTCATGCATTTGATCAAGGGCGTACCACATAAAATTGATATACCATTACTCATTTCATAAATATGTCTATATGATTAAAAATTTATATGAAGAAAATTAATTCTATATATACAGTGAATCAATTTCCTAATGAATAAAAATTTTTTAAGCCATTTAGCATTGCATTCACAATAATATTATGATACGGGGTCAGACCGATAAGTTTCCTATAGTATTCATATTAAAAACCCATTTTTGTGGCCAAAAGTTTCTTTACTTTCCAACTTAGTTGGAAGGAGAACTCAATAATACAATTCATCTAACATTTTTTTTTTAAATATATTTCAGTTTCAGCGATAACCATATCATTTGATATTTGAATGTCTATCCAGCAAGCCATTTTTTTTAATTTTGGAAACAAGAAGAAATCACTATGAGCTAAATCTAAACTGAATGGTGGATGTGAAGTAATTTCGTAACGTAAATTATATTACATTAAATTTCACTGTTTTTTCTTCACTAAATATTTTTTCATTCAATCGATTCAGTAATGCACTGTAAAGATTAATTTGGATTACTGTAAAAGGTCCTCTGACAACGTGTCCAATGAATTATCTATTGTGGAAATGTTGACAAACATCTTTTTCATATGTAATTTATCCTGTAAAATTCAACCAACAGCATTTCTTTTGATAATCTCAGTAAACTATTTTTTTTTTCTCACTTCACACATGTTGTTTTCTTATTATGTATTACAATGAATGTAGTTATTTTTGTTATTCCACTTCTTTTTTCATCATTTACACTCCTACGTCCACGTTATTTAAACTTAACTACCCAAAACCGAATGGTTTCATATGATGGTAATTAACTCTACCTATAAAATATTATCGATATCCTTTTTGATATCGGTTGCTGGATAAACTTTTGAGAAAAATTATTAAATTGCAACACGAATTTGAAATTTATCCATTGTTTCGAAACCACAAAAGTTGACTGATTCAATATGGCTTGTAAACAATAAGACAGATAGACTTGAAAATTTACATCAACTCCTATACAATTCATTGTTGTTTCCATTTCAAAACGACACACATTTATATGTAAAATATCGACAAATATATGCAGTTACAGAAAATTTATCGGACTGTCCTCGTATTTCAAATCAAATAATTATTTTATTAAAATTCTAAATATTTTCAGGGTTATTCTATGATATATTTATAAATTCAGAAAAAATTCCCTCAATTTCTTTTCAATTATAATATAATAATATATTATATCTATGTTTGTACGGTATCTCTATCTGGATGAACCTGTCTATATATTAATATGTGATTCATTACCTTTTTTTATCTTCCACACTATAACAAATAATAATAATCAAATATAATATATAATGTCATCTGATAAATTACAATTAATTCAATTATATATTATATGTATTATATGTAAACATACAAATAATATGTGATATTAAAATTGAAAATATAAAAGTATGGTATGGAGTATAAAAAATGATATTATAATATTTAATATATTAATGTAATTTCATGAAAAATGGTGTTAAAATTATTATTATTATTCTGCGGATTATTTTATTGTTATTTATGTGAGTATATATTATATAAATAAGATTAAGATTTAATTCAATATAGTTTTAATATTTTAAATTGTACACCTAAATATGATGCTTAATATGTAAATATTTGTCCATATGAGAAAAATTAATAATAAATATTGCATATATGTGAATTAAAGAAAAATATTTGTATACTCGTAAATATGTTAATTGTTAAAATATTTAAATTATTATATAATAATATATATAGTGATTTATTGATTTACTTAACTCAATAAATATAAAAATATGTGCGAATTATCGTTATAAATGTGTATTCTGTATAGTATACATAGTGTTACTTATTAATATATAATTTTTAAAAATATAAAGTAATATTTATAATTAAAATAAGTGTAATATAGAATAAATAAATAATTAAATTGTTTATTTTATGCATCGACATTATTTTTATACATTGACAGTTTTAATAATTTATTGTAATAAAATTATACATTTTTAATTATTTGAATTTTATATTTTATAAGGACGACAATACATATACTCTTATAACTTAAAGGGGATATCTATACACTGATATGCCATTACAAACATTGGGATCGTCCGTATATATGTGTAGCGTCGTTATTTTGTTATATACTTCATATGTATATATATATAATATAAATAGGATCAATTTTTTTTAACGATTTAAGACTATTGTTAAATCACCAAATTATTATATTAGCATTTACAAACAGTTTATATTATAATATATAAATTATAAGATTTTGCTTATAACATATTGTCGTGACAATTTCTTGTTTATCAAATCGCTATATCATTTTCTCGAATTATAGTAAAATTTTCTCTCATGAACCATTTTAAAAGTTTGTCAAACGGAATGCTTGATTGTGAGTTAATTTTTTTTTTCGATTTATTTGTTTGTGTTTTAATTTCACTATAACCATTAATGTTCATTAAAAAAACGAATGTTTATTTTTTCGGCTATATAGTCAGGTTTGAAGGCGATTAACCCAATATGATTTAAAATAAAAAATGTTAATAATATGAATATAGCAGACATACAAAAATTGTAGTTAGCAATACCAGATAATAATATGTGTAACAAATTATGCTTATACAATTTAATCATTAGCATATAACTATAATATATAAATGTTACTTTGTCTGAATGTAATTATATTGTTATAAATATATATATTAAAACATCAGACGATAAAACGCAATTGCACATTTCAATTTGTATATATATGATATTATTTTTATTACCGTATTATATTATAAAATTAATGAATAATGCTATAGTATATTAAGTTATTTCTAATATGTCTGGATTATTAATTTAAATTAATTAACTATATCCATTATATTGTGAGTATTATTATTATTACAGATAAATATTAATAATTAAGTTCTTATAAGGAAATGCATAATACATTATAAATAGAATATTCATAATCATTTAAAAATTATTTATGTAAATTTATTTCTATCCATATTAATTTGAGTGTGATGAGTTCGACTATGGTACATGGTATATATAAATATAAGAAATTACAATTATAAAATTATGTACCCACATATTGGTGTTTTGGTATATATAGAAATTAAAATATATATATAATTCAACATATGATTTTTTGTTTATTATTATTATTAATAAGTATATTTGACCTATAGTTATTTTCCGGTTGAGAAATTGAATGAATTTTTTTTTTTTGTATATGTGTATAATAAGTAATTATTTTATAGATAATAAAAATGTGATTACACAATTACAAAAACATTACACTATATGTTCAAAATTTTTTGTTAATTTATATAAAGGTGTTTAATATATTATATTGTGGTTATATTATTTGTGGTTTAATCGTAATGCTCCAGTAATTTTCAATAGAATTATTAATATAATATAAATATTATTATATAGTTATATATAGAAAAAAAGGTATAAGGTCAAAGATAAACAATGCGCAAAAATTGCACTTTTTTTGATTATTACATTTACGCGTATATCATCTAATATATACAATAATATTCTTCTATAGTTAATGAAATATATACAATACATAACTCTATTATCTATTTATTATATTAAAAAATTATATGAAAATGCATATACTAATTTCAATTTTACTTTCATTTGGATTCCATCAGTTTATCTTGTATGTACATTTGAAATTGTTTTATTTAAATTATTTGTTTAATGTTTGATAATTTTATAAATATTTAATAGTTTATTGTGTGTTCGTACTAAAAATAATATTTAATGAAATTACAATACATCGATGGTACTCTCATCGTGATGATGAGAATATAAATAAAAATTAAATTGTGCGTGAAAATTAATACATTTGAGTTTAAAATAAAATAAAACGTTTTTTATAATATAGATAATGTATTTCGAAGAACTTTGTTGGAAATTATATTTATGGCCTATGCTTGCACATTTAGCACATTTAAAGGGAATTTGTTTAAATATTAGATCATATAATTCAACACCATTTCCATACATAACATTGCCGGTTGGTGCAACATTTCCAACAACAGTAACACCACCTTTTACATTCCCAACCATTTTTACGTTACCAATATTACCACCAACATTTGCACCAACTCAACCAACATTTTTACCAACCATTGCACCGACTATTCCACCAACTTTTCCAGCAACACTGCCACCAACATTTCAACCAACAGCGGAGCCAACGATTCCACCAACATTTCAACCTACCCCGGCGCCAACGATTCCACCAACATTTGAACCTACACAGTTGCCAACGATTCCACCAACATTTCAACCTACACAGTCGCCAACGATACCACCAACACCGATACCAACGGTTCCACCAACCAATCCAACAGTTCCAATCACACTTCCACCATTTCCATCATTACCAACAATACCTACACTTACACCAGTACCTACACTTACACCAGTACCTACACTTACACCAGTACCTACCATTCCAACAATACCAACATTACCAACTGTACCGACAAGTAGACCATCGTTACCAACTATTCCATCAATACCGAATACACCAGAAACACCAAGGCCGACTTTTCCAACATTTCAATCATCAATACCACCAACTCCAAATAATTGTCCAGCGATACCAGAACTGTGTCCAACACCATTACCTGTACCTGGACAGCCAACATTTCCACCGACAACCACACCAGGAGGTATTGATCCAAGGCCTGGAACTGGTATATTACGACAAGGAATTTTAACTAATGGTTGTCCTTGCATTGATCCACGCGGTTCGGCAATTGGATTACTTTTAAGTGCATTTAAATTAGGTGATTCAAAATAGAACAATTGTTAGTGCATATATATAGTACATTAATATACGCATTGATAAATAAAATATACTATCGAACAAAAATAATATAAAATAAAGAAATTTAATTAATAAATTATATACTTAACAAAAATAATTGGAACTATAATTGGATATTATTATTATTATCAACATAAATTCTATTTTTTTATGAAAATTTTATAGGTATATATTATTAAATAACATATTGATAAGATTTATATAATTAAATTTTAAATGTTTCATTTCATCACATACACAATTATGAAATTATTTTAATCGAAATTTTCACAAAATAAAAATTCGCATATATATTACTAATATAATTAACAGGTTAGATTATAAAATAATATTTAACATTATAACCAATGGTAATGTTTAATTCGCCCTCCTGTTATTTATAATACTGAACATATATATAGGAATTCTTAACATATATATAGGAATAATTAACAAAACAAAAGCTATATTATATAGTATTTCTGCAATGGACAAATTGATGATCATATTATTTATGTTAATCTCTATTATCGTTTAAAGTTATGATTTGTATTTATTAGGTGGCAATCGGCGATCAAATAATTTCATTAATCACAAATTTTTATGTATTTATAACAATATATAACTGAAAAATAGTGTAGTAATTTATTGGTTATAATAAATTAATAATATATAATAATATATATTATAAAGTTATATAAATAAATCCTAATTTGTATAGTTAATTAATTTTATTGCATGTTATTATTTTTGTAAATATAAATTATTCATTAAATCACTTATATTTGTTGCTTATATTTGAAAGGCCGTCTAAGTTAAGTGCACTTTATATACATTTATAATAATTAACATTTTTTTTACTATTTGTAATATGTAAATTAACGTGATTAACAATTATTGCAATATTCAAATACATTTAACATTAAATTATGCAATTATTATTATTATTATTATTAGAAATTATAATAATTATAATATTTTTTTCCCACCATATAATTTATATTATTCTATACATGTGTTCGTACAGCAGAAAATTGTTATTCGCCAGATAATTTGCCTGGTTTTTGTATAAATTTACAAAACTGTGGATATTTTACGCAAATAATTCAAGGTGCTACCAGTACTAAATTATTTTCGTTAGGAATGTATATAAAAAAATCTCTATGTGGATATGATGGTTCTGATTTATTGGTAAGTATAAAAAATATACAAATATATAGTAAAATTAATATATGTATACCATGTATATATTAATTTATTATATATAGATAGGTTGTCCAGAATTATTTAGTATATTTATTTAGTATTTATATTGATTTATTATAAATAGATATGTTGTCCAGCATTATTTAGTATATTGAGTACAACGGTAACATCAACAGCAGCTACTTTTCAAGTTATTCAACAAACATCGAGTGCTGCTTCATTGGTTTTTAATTCATTGGCCCCAACATTCGATACACCATATCCGGAACAAATTACTGTCGATCCAATTTCTGTTCCCGCACAAAGTACAAGTCAATACTGTGGTATTTCAAATTTTACTCAAACCCGTGTTGTTGGTGGTGGACCAGCCCAATTAGGTAAAATTAATTTGTATATATATATATACATATACAATATATATCACGTATTAATTATATAAATTAATTTTTTTAAATTATATACAACTTATTATATATGCAGGACAATATCCATGGATGGCTGCATTAGGATATCAATCAACATCATCGCCACAATTCTTTTGTGGCGGTTCGCTTATAACATTAAAACATGTACTCACCGCTGCACATTGTATTAGCGATAATTTGTATAATTCAATATTCGAAAAATTATATCCAAAAATTTGGTTTATGAATTGTTATTGAATTTTGCAACATTTATTTTTATATAGATATATGGTTAGACTGGGTGAATATGACATAAGTTCTGATTTTGATGGTGCCAATCCAATAGACGTACCAATTGATATTACAATTGTACACGAACTATATGAGGCTAATTTAATATTAAATGATATAGCATTAATAAAATTAAGAAATCAAATTACCATTACAGGTAAATATATAATATATGTATACATACAGTACGCCTATATGTAATACACTATTTACATATAATAAATTATTCCGTATTTATTAATTTATATTATTGTTAATAAAATTTATTATATCGGATACATCAATTTACTTCGCATATGATATCATAAATTAATAGATAAAATACGGCCAATTTGTTTACCATTTGATGAACCATTACGTTCTCGTGATCTTACTGGTTATCACCCATTTATTGCTGGATGGGGTACAACGTCATTTCAGGGCCCATCTGCAAAAATTTTACAAGAAGCACAATTTCCAATCGTTTCATCAGCGGAATGTCAACGAAATTATAATACACTTTTTCCAGGACAAGTATTTGATAATCGAGTTCTCTGTGCTGGATTTTACGGACGTGATTCGTGCCAAGGCGATTCCGGTGGTCCATTAATGTTAGCCCAAGTATGAAAATATTGATATAAACATATATTATATATAGTTGAAATCACATAAATAAAGTTAAATAATTAAAACAAAACTATATAGATCATTCCTGATGCTACATATTATTATTTTGTTTTAATTGGTATTGTTTCTTATGGCTATGAATGTGCTAAAGATGGTTTTCCAGGAGTATATACAAGAGTATCCACTTTTATACCATGGATTGAACAACATATATATGATTGAATTTAACACAAACCCCCAACAATTATCAATTTACATATAGTGGTTATATATACACATACATACCATACATATAGATTACATATTTAATATACTTATATTATAATATACAAATATTTGCTATAAATAACATATAACTATAGCTTTAAGAAATTCATTATAATTTATGATACAGAAATAAAAATAGGTTCACTATAATTTTTATAAATGTTAATAAATTGCTTTTATATTTAGTTATCATTAGCGTTTAGTGAAAAAAAAATTGAGGACTTCAAGAAAAATTATACGTAGTATTGTTCTAAAAGTGGGATATTCACAAACCTTTTGTTTCAATTATCAAGATAATTCGAATTATAGGATAAGTTGGAAAAAAAATTATTGCATTTGTATTATACGACTGCCAATTTTGGTGAAATACAATAAATAAAATAATAAAACACTTATAATTTTGTATGTAATTAGTCCATAAATTTTGTTTGAAAATTGAAAATTTCTATGTGAAAATGTGTAACGGAAAGAATGAGATCAGGCTATTGTTCAATTGCGATTTCGAGGGTTGAGCACTGAATATATATTTTTATTCTAGTACTTCTCATACAATTATATTTTGATTTATATAAATGAATATTTTATTTGAACACACCACATATAAACGAGTATTTCTTATCATTTTATAATCTTATTATTTGAACCATATCGGCGTATAGGAATTATCTGAAAAAATATATACAAAATGCTATATAGATTATAGACTTATACAAAAGCATATATATATGTAAGTTAGATGATTTCAACTCGCAGTCTATATTAGCATAATAATATATCTTAATCTTAAATCTATCCATTTATAAATTAAATTATTATATTTTTTGTGAACAATGAAATTATTATTTTTTATTATTTTAAATTTCATTAGTCAAAAATCTGCACAAAGTTAGTATTATTTATTTATTAAATTTAATTAAATAATTATAAATAATATTCGTGATAAAATGTTGTAATAAATATATATGTTTTTTTGTTGTTGTAGATAATTCATGTTTAACATCAAAGAATGAAAATGGCATATGTATTGTATTAACAGAATGTCAATCACTATTTAAATTATATTATGAAACTGTACGAACTAGAGAAATTATCAATTATATGTTACAATCACAGGCAATATGTGGTAGTAGAAGTTCAAATAGACAACCTATTGTAAATTTTTAATTGTTATATTGTTATACGTTATTATATAATACGATATACCATAATAGATATTATAAATTTTTGCTATTTAATTATATATATATATGTTTAATTTAAAATATATTATATTGTTTAAGATTTGTTGTCCACAAAAAATTGAAACAATAACGAAATGTATTGGACCAGATCTACAAGAAGGTATATGTAAAAATATTAATTCATGTAATTCAATAAAATCAGAATTAGATGCAAATCCTAGAGATGAAATTATACTATCGTATATAAGTGCTTCGAATGTAGCATGTAATTATATTTCTGAAAATGTGAGTATATGTTGTGGCGGCTGCAGTAAGCTATATATTATCCAATAATTAAAATATTAATTTATTGTACGCATATAGGTATGTTGTCCAGAGGATGATAATAAGAAAAAACTTCCTAAACTATTAACACCTGATGAAGGTTGTGGGTTTTCAAATACTTCACATTTGAAAATTGTTGGTGGTCAACCAGCAGAACCTGGTATAGACATTTATTTTTATATTAACAATTCAATTCACAAGCAAAGTATTCAGTTTTTTTTATAATATTATACATAAGGATCATGGCCATGGATGGTTTTATTAGGATATACCGATAAATTTGGTGATATTGAATGGAAATGTGGTGGTTCTTTAATAACATCAAAACATATATTAACTGCTGCACATTGTACAAGAAATACATTGTAAGTATATTTTCATATGTTAAAATTAGAATAACATTATTGAAATTGTTCTTCAATATGAGTTAAGCATATATATGGTTACACATGCAAATA
This sequence comes from Bibio marci, assembly GCA_910594885.2. NCBI lineage: Eukaryota > Metazoa > Arthropoda > Insecta > Diptera > Bibionidae > Bibio > Bibio marci. Next base: position 37,829,299 of record OU343116.1, read on the forward strand.
ATAGATGATAATATTGTGTTATATACATAACTTTAATTATATATACCATATATGTATGGTAATAATATCGTTCAAGTCTTAATTAATATTTGTATTTCTAATTGACAAATATGATGATCGGAAATGACGATTTGTAATAGAGCGCTTCTCTTATTACAGCAAATAGTTAATAATTATCTATTAAATGTTTAATTGCTCTAATATAGGACCACTGCCCGTTTAGGTGAACATGATTTATCTTCACCGAGTGAAGCAAATTCAATTGATATACCAATTGTTAAGGTATTTTAAAATTTATAATAGTTAATTTAGTATATGTGACATAGTTATATAAATAATAAACATTCATATATATTTTTCAGTTTGAAATATATCCTGAATATGCACGTACAGATGGGCATAGTGATTTGGCTATATTATATTTAAAAAATGAAGTTGAATTTACATGTAATTTATTCAGAAATACTTTAATTAAGTTAACATATTTAATAATATAGAAAATAATTGAATTAAATTTCATTTTTAAATTAACAGCAACTATTAAACCAATTTGTTTACCAATTGAAGAGCCTTTACAAACTACAAATTTTGTTGGCTATCAACCATTTATTGCTGGTTGGGGTCGAACAGTAGAAGGCGGAACCGAATCATCTGTTTTACTGGAAGCTCAGATACCTATTTTAGAAAATTCCGATTGTAAAGATAGGTATCAGGAAAATGGTAAAATGTTTTCGGTTCGTCAATTTGATGAAAAAATGTTATGTGCTGGTCTGTTATCGGGTGGCAAAGATACCTGTCAAGGTGATTCGGGTGGTCCACTAATGATTGCACCGTTAAGTAATAGCAAATCAGTATTTTATCAGATTGGTATTGTTGCATATAGTATTGGATGTGCACGTATCAATATACCTGGTGTATATACAAATGTACCAAAATTTATTAATTGGATTGAGCAAAAAATTAATCAACCATTATAACAGAAATAATTATTATGTATATTTTTAACATTGTAAAATTGTTTGTTAATTCTGATACCAATAGAATATGAATTGTATATTTATCCTTTTTTTCTTCTTGCATATTTTGTTTAAACCGACCTATACTCAGTGGTGTCTCGTACATGTAAGCAAGGTAAACAGTGTTTACCATAAATAATTCTTTTTTGGGTAATCAACAATTTTGACACTGACTATATTTTATGTATACAATATAATAAAAAAAAAAGTGTACTCACCTATTCACCTTTGCCGATACCAGCCGCAATAGAAGAGCCCATAGCAGATTCTGCGCATGCATCCAGTCCACGACAAATATCCTAAAAATAATAATTTTAATATAATTAAACATTAAGAAAATGATGATTTAAATTTAAAATACATATGCAAAAATGTGCCATAAACCATGCATTCAAGGACTAAATCATAGACATATACAATCACAATGCTAGCAAACCATACAAAGAATTTAGTTTGTGTATAAAAAAACTTTAAAATTAATTCATCGAACATTTTTTGTAGCCACATCGTTTGACTACATAGCGCATTTTATGTTATTGCATATGCATTTAGCTGTATTAGGTATTTCTATATATGGGATGAAAGCAGAGTATGTTTACCAAATTGAAAACTGCATGCGACTATACTGCCTACATTACGTCACGATTTTAAAAAAAAATTATTAGTATAAAACAGTTAAAATGTTGATTACTATTATCTAATAAATTTAAATAAATATATTAATAAATAATACTTATATTATTTAAATAAGACTAAGTGTATAAAAAAAACTTTTTAATAATGTGCGAGAACAAAAAAAAATACACTAAATTTATCTCAAACTTACATATATAGAGATAATATAACATGTAATATACTCGTATGTATTTGATATTAGAATGATTTATAATTATATACCATTATATATTTTTGGAAAATTAATTATCTTTGGTTTTAAGGTTTCTTTTAATTGAAAATAATAAAAACACATAAAACAAACAACTGAAATCTAAATAGAAACCTTATATACACGTCATCTTTATCTATGTACAAAAATTTCCTTCTTATGAAAAGAGTATAAATATGAAAAAAACATCCAGAATGATCACAGTTTGTTTAAGACTTTCAATTTCTTATATTGCCCGTTTGCGTTTCTCTAATTGAAATCCATTTAAATGTATCGACAAAATTTTCTTTGTGTTATACTTATTTTATTTACCGTTTTTATTTATATAAGTTATGCTCAGGTTAGTTAAATGTTATAAAATAATTTCATAATTAATAATTGTTGATAAAAATATATAATAATACATATTTATAAATATATATAATTTTTAATAAAATTTAAGTGAAATATTTCATTTTAATTAGTTAACTTTTACACCGGCATGGGGAAAACGAAGTGCAAATTTCATGGCATCTCAATACAACACCGCTCTAAATCCAACAAATGAAAATTGTAAAACATCACCGGAATCATTACTATTAATTTATCGCTTAATTCAGGTTGGTATATAAAAATTATTTAATCAATTTCAAATAGTTATTTAAAAAATATTACTATTATTAAATATTATATTTTATTTATATACATTTTTAATATAGGCTGAAGCTCAAAAATATGTAGAGTGTAACAAAAATAATATGTAATTGCAATATGTGGCTGCATATTTCCACACAATATATTAAACCAATATTATATTAAATTTTCGGACACTATATGACAAACACTATATAATAATAAGCCATGATTAAAGGATATGATTTTTAATTATTTATTTGTATAGGTAAACAACAAAAAAAAATATAAATATTATTTGTTGTTAAAAGTATATAATTATGTGTATAAATAACATTTTAATAAATAAAATTGGCATAAGTGTATATTAAAAAAATTGAAATTGTCTTATCCTTTTTTGAAATTATAGCTTATATACTTTTCTGTATTAGTAAATGTAAATGTATATAATATATATAATATGTATTCATATTATAGAATCCCGTCGACGATATGAAATTTTCAAAATAACTAATTGTGAGTTGACATAAAATCAGTTTGTACTAACACATGCATACAATGTTATATATTACATAAAGTAATTGAAATCCATATAGAAATATATAGACATAGTTTATAGTTTACATATTAATTCATATATTATTTAATTATTTCATTATTATATACTTAAATTATTCTTCTAAAAGTATATTATGTATAGATATATATGGACTAGTTATACAATATATAAATTGACATTTGATAACTAAATACATGCATTCAGTCTTTGCCAATTTTGTTATAAATTGTTTAAATAATGAAAACTTATCATTAAAATCAAAATTCAATCCATAATACATCACATCCACTGAACAATACATAACAAATTCTTCTTCCCATTTAGTCATCAATTTTACTGATTGACCTGGATCAGTCAAATTTTTCCATTGTTCGTAAAATATTAAAAATTGATTATTGACTTACATTTAATGAATCTACCAGTTGTTGTTTAGTTTGTGCATATCGTCTTCATACCATACATAATAATCGATTGCAATTATGTACTTTTCCATGATGTTTATCATTCGCAACAAAATCAGCTTACGCTGAATAGTTGAAACCACCACTGGCAAGTTCTTTCACATAAAGCATATATGTATACTATAAACCGTGTCAAGCATTCGTTGAATTTCAGAAGCATTCCACGCAAATCACGTTTTTGTGGCAAAAGATGTTCATCAAACAAAAAAAACATTGTTTATACACTTTCAATTAGTAGCACATGCAGAATCATATGATGAAGATTGTGTAAAATATTTTCATAAATAAATTCATTCTTGCACGGCTATTATAATTATGTTCACAATAACCGCAAACTTGGCAATTCACCAAAGAATACTTTTCTCCAAATAAAGTAAAATAAATATATGTATTATAGTAATATATAATTTTTTTTTTATTATTATTATTATTATTAATATTATTATTATTATTATTATTATTATTATTATTATTATTATTATTATTATTATTAATATTATTATTATTATTATTATTATTGTTATTGTTATTTTTGTTATTATTATTATTATTAATATTATAATTATTAAAATTAATATTATTATTATTATTATTATTATTATCAATATTATTTTATTATTATTGTTATGTATTATCACTAAATTTATTATTTTTTCATACAATTATATTAATAAAAAATATATATAAAATAAAAACAGTTACAATTAATATCTACAATTCTAATATTATTTAATTTGGCAGCGCTTTTTTATGACAAAATCAAAAATTAATTAATACAATATTTAAAATAAAAATGTTTAAATAATAAATTAAAAATATTAATTTTTTCTTATCTTTTTTTGTATTTATATTTAAAAATAAAAAATTAATAGAAAATTCCTGTTTAAAAAATGAGGTTTTAATAAATTATATTTTTTCTTTAAATTAAATTGAAAATAGAAATATGTATTTATTAGAAAATAATTAGCTCTTTTTTTTACTCTTATACATTAATTGTAATATAATAAAAATAAATCTTTTATTAAACATTAAAAATTTGTTAAATAAAAATTATTTTTTTTTTTTTTTAATATTAGAAAATTTTTAAATTCATTTTATTTTATTATGTAATTATAGTGTTTTATATAAAAAAAAAAAAAGGGAATAGGATAATTTTTAATGGTTTTAAAAAAAATATATCAAAAATATTAACTTAAATTAATTCGATGAAAATAAATATAATATTAATGTAAATTTTTTTTCATTTTCTTTTTCTTTCTTTTTTCTTTCAGTTTCAGTAATAATGCTAACAATTAATTTATCGATTATTATAAAATATAAAATATAATATATTTAGCATAATTTTTGCATAATTTAAAAAGAACTTCTCCGTAAACGAAACGGACTTTTTAAAATACCACATAAAATAAAACTGTTTTATAAATTTGTTTGTAAAATTTTCTTAAAATATGTATTGATTATTATACTTTTAAAATAAATAGCATAATTTAAAGCATTTAATGAATTTTGATTTCATATATAAATTTTTATTGTTCCATATATTGTATTAAAATATAACAGATATTTATTAAATTATAATTTTATATTGTTTAATAGTGTAACTTTTATTTTGCAATTCAAATATTAATTAATTAAATAATTAAGATATGTGTTTAAAGAATTCTAAAAATTAATCAATTCAACAATCTTTTAAAATTGCAATAATTATTATTATTCAATTAACAGACAGAGAAAAAGTAATAATAATAATAATAATAATAATATTGTGATAAATATAAATGTAAACAATATTTAATAAATAAAATTTAAAAAATCTGTAGTATAATAAAGATAACACATAAGGCACTTTATTTTCGTTTATATATGATAAATAAATGTTGGTTATCAAACATTTAAACATCATATTTTGTGCGATAAAAATACATTAAAATAATATTTATTTACTTTTAGTACAAACAATCGCATACATTTATATAATAATTTTAATCGATTATGTCAGAAAAACAATTTTATTAAAAATTTATTTGTTATACATCAATTTCAATACAATAATTGTATGTAAATCCTAAGAGAAATATTTATTAATATTGATGTTTTGCATTATTGTTTTTTTTTTTTCTTTTTAATAAAATCACTGATTATCCATATAAATTATGGAATAAAATTTGAAAAATTATTAAAATTATTTGTGCTTAAAGTAACAATTTAATTACAATTTTATATAATGATGAGAAACTATTTTGTTTTTTTGTAAATAATTTTAAATGAAAATCAATGAAAAAAAAAAGATAATTATTTGAATTACAATTCTAAAGAATTGTACACCGTTTTTTGTTTTTTCTTTTATAACTTTCTTCAATATATGGTCGTTCAGATATTTGAAATTTTCGTACAATTCTTACCAATTCATGAAATGCTTGATCAACATTAATTCGTAATTTAGCGCTGCATTCAATATATGGCATGCCAACGGAACAGCTAAATTGTTGAGCTTCCTCAAGTGATACACGTCGTTGATGTTCTAAATCAGATTTATTACCAACTAATAACATTGGAAATTCATCACGATCTTTAACACGTAATATTTGCTTTTGAAATTTTGTTATTTCAGCAAAACTAGCATGATCGGTTAATGAAAATACTAGTAAAAATCCTTCACCAGAACGCATATATTGTTCACGCATGGCACTGAATTCTTCTTGTCCAGCTGTGTCTAAGACTAAATATAAAAAGAGAAAGTTTTAATTTATTGAATTTTTTTTATATAATCCGTAACATTGAAAGTTTCTTTCTATTACAGGTATTTTTGCAAGTTGTTAATAATTTCTTCAAATTTTATTTTAAATAACGTGTTATAAGTGCTATACATTGTCCAGCATTCACTATAGGCCGATTACATATATAAAAATAATGATATTAAGGAAACATTTATTTTTCGATAATAGCAGACCAATTAGTGAATTGTTATATACTCCCATCCACTATGTTATGAATGTTTTTCAGATGCCAATAAATCTTCAACTTGTAGTAACATGATTTGATGATTATTATCTGCTAACATTATTACTACTTATTTACTTTAGATATTTCTTACAACTTTAGTCGTATACTATGGATGTTTTTTTTTTTCTTGAAAATTACGGATGTTACTAAAAATCAAATTAAATTAAATGACTTAGTTGGAAAACAGTAGCGTACATATACCAAATGATCGTACAGGACTGGATCCGAATGTCAAAATTCAGAGACTAGTTTTTATTTATGAAAACAAAAATAAAACAAATATCTTTGAAATCATGGTGTTGGGAGTTATTCGGAGAATAACAGAATTATGGACGGCTAGTCGTACATATAAAACTTATAGAATTACTGAAACATTGATCTTTCGAAAAATTCAGACCAATTGGTGAATTGTTGTTATATACACCCATGTAGAGAAATTTACTTACTAGACTTGCTTTGTAGAAACCATATGCTCTAGTTGGTGTAATATGAATTCATAATGAAACAATAAAATGGTTTGCAGTGTTTCTACGAGGGTTCTCGTATATATATAATAAAAATATAAACTGAAATTATGCAATGCTACGTTAATATTTGTATATATATATATTTGTGAAAATAAATATATAATTTAAATATACGCATATTAATTTTGAAATCTATTAATCTATTTAAATTTAAAGGTATAATTTTTAAAACGAAATAACACAAATTACGTTATGTTGTAATAATAAGTTTGACAATTTTTAAGATTATTTTAGGTGATAAGACGAAATTCGATTCTATGATATTGTTAATTTATATATAACTTATTTAATAAGGAAGCATGTGTATTAAATAACTATTCGAATACTTTCAATGTTAATTTTGTTATAGGTACAATAAATACAATGTATTACTATCAAGTTTAGCTGCTACATCATCAATAACGCATTGCTTCGTATAAGAATCTTCTATTGTAGGATCATAATCAGTTACAAAATAACTCTGAAAAAATAAAAAAATTACATTTTATATATCAATTAATATAAAAATAAATATATTAAACAAGTATCGGTATAATAAATTATTATATATACTTTTTAATTATATTGCAAACTAATATTTCTTAGAAATTTATTATGAATGATTGGATTGGAATATAACTTTGCTGATAATTAAATGTACATTAACAAATAATTTGACCAGATGTTAGCATATTATTATGTTGTAATGTGTATAGCATGTATTATGTATACACATAATATATATTTATAAATAAATATATCGTAAAGTAACTACATTATTTCAATGAAATTTATGATGTATTTTTAGGAATTCTCTTTAGAAACGATGACGTCATATAACTATTTTAAAATTTATTGATCCGCCCATACAATTTACAATTATACGATATATGTATGGATATTATAAAATAAATATAAAGAAAACCGAAAGTTAACATATGTAAATATATATAGTAATAATGTAGATAATTGAAAGAAACTATGGTCAATTCAAATTATGTAAATGTTGAGATAACTGATAAAAAAAAATTGGTATTTGTTCATTTTATTTTAATTTTTCTGATACCGAATATCAAAAATTTCTACTATCAACCTTACGATTTCAATCAAAATTAAATAAATATGTACCCAATATTTTTGTGAATGTGTAGTGTAGGTACGACAAAGCAATAATTTTTATATATAAAAATTTGTGTAGGTTGATATTTAACACTATGTAAATCTATTTTTAATATATTTCTATTCTAACTATGGAAGTCGTCTTTGATTTAGTTTAGATAATTATTTTATTAATAAATATTAATCAATTAATTTAATGGCTTACTTGAATAAATTGTATTGTAATTGCCGATTTTCCAACACCTCCTCCACCAACTACAACCAATTTATAGTTTTGTGTATGCCCTGTACTTGATGCTTGATTATAACGTGACATTTTTATTTATTTTTTTTTGTTTTCAACTCTTTATTATAATAATTAATTAATAATTAAATTAAATTCTTATAATATAATATATTTCTTATATAAATAAATATAAAAAAAAGGCACATCCCAAAACTAATAGCAAAATTTATAAAAAAAAAATGATAAAATGTATACTTCAACTTGTTTGTAGTTTCATTGTATTTAGCCGCGGTCGTTTTGACGCTTGAGTGTCAGCCGTGCTGCATAAAGGCAGCGTTCAACTCAAAATATACTTTCGCTCGAATGTATCGAAATTTAAATTGTTTAATTTTTACATTTTCTTTTATAGTTAGATAGTATGATTTACTTTGTTGTAATATTAGTCAAATATTGGATTATTATTTAAGTTCATTAAAAAGAAATTACATTATTATTTTTGAAATTTAATATCTTAAGATGTGGTAATTTGAACGTAAACTAAAAATTTTTATTATAAGTAGTTTTACGTATAAGAGTACGAATAGTACGTAATCGTAAAAGCGTGAACGCATATATTTTTATAAATTCGGCGTATAGTTCTGTTTAGAGCTTTTTACACCTCATGCTCATATAATTTTTTTTAAATTTGACGTTTCAGCGAAGCTCTGTAACACACTATAAATTTTTATTGTTTTTTTATATTAATATTAAATTTGTATGTTGAATTTTAAATATGTGTATTAATTAATAATATTCATAAATAAATATTTTCTATTTTAAAAAGTTCAATTATCTGTAAAGAAAAAAAATATTATAAAATTTAAGAATATCTAATTTCTTTCGTTATTCTTCTCATAACAGCCATAACCAACAAAAACCAATAAATCAAAAGCATAACTCACAACAATACAAATATTATTTTTAAATGGATATTGCGTCTTTATTTTTTATTTTAATATTTCAAATTTGATAAATTTTGTGTAAATTTTATTAAAAAATAAGAATTTATCATGTCAGAAAGGCCCATTCCAACTATAGTAGATGAAAGTCTAAATTATTCATATAAACAAGCAAGTGTTTTTATTTACATTATAAAACTGCATACTGCATAGCCTAGCCTTGGCAAGGTCAACCGCCAGGCTATCCGTGTAATTTCATATAATAAATTTAATTTTTCTATATTTTTATACCATCAAAAACAGTTTAATGGAAATCACTCATTTTCTTCCTATAATGGAAAATCAGCACCTAAAATATATAAATATGGTAGACTCAATCGTACCGAGGATTTAATAGCGCAAGAAATCTCATTTAAATCAGCATCAATGGTAGTAAGTCCAATAAAAAGTCCACTCTATGATGCCGACAGAAATTCAATATCATATTTTGATCAATGTTTTGAAGTAATTACAACATTAGGTGAAGGATCTTTTGGAACTGTTTATAAAGTGCGTAATTTAGAAGATAATAAATTGTATGCAATTAAAGAATCTAAAGAAACATACAGAGGCCATCAATATCGAAAAGTATTTTTTTTAATATAAACAAACATATTATTTTTTTACTAATTTAAATATAAATTATATGTAGGAACGATTAGAAGAGGCAAAACGATATGAACAATTATCAGAACATGATAATTGTGTTAAATTATATAAAACATGGGAACAACGTGGAAGATTATATATGCAAATGGAATTATGTAAATATAATTTAAATATGTACGTTGCCGAAAATAAACAAGTACCTGAGAAGAGAATTTGGCAAATATTATTGGATATGCTATTGGTATGACTTAAAATTAAAATTATTAATTGCTTCTATAAATTTAATTTAAACTATTCTCTGTAAATTTACTCTACGTATAAAATTATTCTGTATTATGGTGTATTTTAAAACAAGCACATTCACTATATAAGATAATAAACGAAACAAATAATGAAAATATAAAAAAGCAAATAAAAATAAAAATAAAATTCTTACATTACCACAATTTGACGTTCAGAATCGTCTAAATCAATACAAAAGTGTAAATTATTATCAACGATAAATAACCTATAGTTGGACCATATCGTCAAATTCTCAGCTCGACAAAACTAATAGTGAAGAAAATTAAAATTTAAAAAATTATTTCTTTGGTTCTACTAATACAATAAATTTATTGACTTATATTTATTAGCAATATGTTTATATATAGGTTCTGCAAGCACTTCATAGTAAAAATCTTTTACATTTAGATATAAAATTAGAAAATATACTATTAAGCGATGATTTTACATGTAAATTAGGTGATTTTGGTTTAGTTATTGATATGGATTCAGTAAGTTATTCTATAAAATGTACCAATGTTTTAAAACAATTTATAATATCAATTTATATTATTAATTTCAAGGGATACATCCAGCAAGCAAATGAAGGAGATTCTCGGTATATGGCAAAAGAATTGCTAGCAGGTAAATTCACAAAAGCTGCCGATATATTTAGTTTAGGTATAACAATATTAGAATTATCATGTAATTTAGAATTACCAAACAATGGCCCATTATGGCAACAATTAAGAAATGGTATTTTCCCTCAATTTGATGATAATGGTATGCTAACAAACATCGATTATTTTATTTAAATATTATATTTTTAAGAATTGAATATATACTATTTATTTATAGTAATATCAAAAGATCTACAATATATAATAAAATGGATGATGAAACCAGATCCAACGGAACGACCCGATGTACAAACATTATTAGAATATAAAATATTATCGAAATTATTAATGAAACGTAAAGCGAAAAAATTGGCAATGCTATGTGTAAGTATAAATTTAAAAAAATATATTTATAATGTATACTGAATACGCAGTCATTCTTTTTGTTTTTATTCAATCAACGAACCCAGTAGGAAAATTTCAGTATTAAAATTTATACTGAAAAATTTCCTATGAAAAATATCGGGAATTGAACCCGCTATATTTCATGATTAATAAACATCAGCGCTACTGAATGTATAATGCTTCTTTATTATTTTTAATTGCTACATTAGATAATCAAAACGTATCTTTTAATTGATATTCATGTAAATTTACAATTTGCATCGTATAATATTTAATCAATATTCACACTTAATAAAATATTTATTTCCATATATGTTTGTTATTACATTTTGCAAACAAGCATCATTTAACGATCTATTTTATAATTATTTGAAATGAAAAAATGGCGAATGTGTGCTGGATATAATGTATTGGTCAAATCCAATTGAATTGTTATGTAATGAATTAACGTCCCATGTAATAATCGCAATTTAAAAATATATTTGTATCGATTTTGATGAATTTGTGAAACTATCATCAATACACCTAAATTGATGACGTAATGTAATTTGTAATAGCTTCCCATATCTTGATACTTTAATAAGATAATTAATGATCAATGCATTAAAATTTAGAAGCATAGGTCGTAATCGTTTTAATATAACATGAATATTTATCTATTCTAACACATCAAAACATAATTTTTTCCAGCTTATTTATACAATTTTAATGAATTGCATTTGTCTTCTATTGTATTACAGATAAACAAAATAAAATTGTATTCACTATGTATTGTTAATAGTATGTGCAATTTATTTTCTAAAGTATATAAATTTTCATATGGAATATTTACATATATTGTATCAAGTTTACAATTAAAAAATATGAAAAAGGATCATTTAACCGGAAGTGTATCTGATGATTCAGATATAGATTTTTCAACATCCAAAATGGATATAAATATTTCTTCATCAACACCAATAGCCGCCAAATATAATAATAATAATTTAACAAATAAATTTGTTAAAAGAAAACGTTTTCCATCAAATTTAAGTATAAGGTTTGTATATGTTTTTGTATAACCAACATTTTATTGATAAATGCACACAATAAATATAATTAATTTGAAATAATATCATTATTTACAGTTACACCGATGTTATTAATAAATCATCAAATAATAATAATAATAATAATAACATTGATAATAATGATAAATATAATAAAAATAATGATAAAAATAATAATAGTTATGATAGTAGTTACGAAAATATTTCAATGTCACGCAAGAAAATTATTTTCTAAAAATTTTAGTAAAATATTAAATTATTATTAATATCATTTTTATTTAAAAAGAAAAAAGAAATAACATAAGAAACGGAATGTTATAGTATTGATAAATTTACAAAATGCTATTTTTAATAATTGTATAATTAAATATTAGGTGCTATTCTGTCTTTTTCTTTAAAACGATATGTAGTAATAAGTTTTTTTTTCTGGGCAATGCAGTATAAAATATTTTAAATATCATTTATTTAACACAAAGTAAAATAATAAATTAAAAGGCAGAATATTTTCAGACATTATCATTATAATAGTGTAATCTTAGCATTTTAAAAAATTCTATTTTTTATAGTTTTATAAAAAACAAATCGTGTTAAATGTATACATTAAAGGACAACAACTTTTAACAAATCAATTAAAAGAAAATAAAAAATATTTAAGTACTATATTTTTTGTAATTATATTTTATAATAATTTTCGAAAAGAGAAAAAAAAGTGTGTACCTAAACGAGTAGTTCTCTACATACCTGTACTATATAGATATATATATTAATTTGCTTGTGATAAATTTGTAATAGAGCATTAATAATTAAGGTGAAGAAATTATTTTAATAACTTTACTGTGTTGATGGTATTTTTCTTGTTTGTATAATTTCTCTTATAAAATATGCTGATTGTTTAGGTGTACGTTCTTTGTTTAAACTTGTCATATTAACGCTATATAATCCAAATTTTTCACTAAAAAAAATAAATATGTATTATTAATATGTTTTAATATTATTATAAATTTTAAATTTACGTATAGCCACGAGACCATTCAAAATTATCAATTATACTCCATGTTGCGTAACCTGTAACATTACATTTATCGATATTAATCGCAATTAATAGTTCTTTTAAATGTTCACGTAAATAATTTATTCTTTCTATGTCATTAATTTGGCCATTATCAGACCATCCATTTTCAGTTATTATTACTTCAGGATTATCATATTCGTCACGTATCCAACTATAATTATACAAATTTCAATATATTAATATGCATGTATTTCAAAAAAAAGGAACAATTCTATCTACTATAAGATAATAAATAATATAGCGAAATAATTATTTTAGAAAAAAAAAATATAATTGATATACTTACCGTAATATATCACCTAAACCTTTTGGTACCATATATAACCATGATGATTTTGAACGTATCCAAGATGAATCAATTGTCATATTTAATTTTGAATCTCGTTGCCATGATGGATTCAGTCCCATTGGATTTTCTGTTAATTCAATTAATCGACTTGTATAATAATTTAAACCCAAAAAATCTAATGTTCCTTTAATATAATTTATCCATTGTTCTGTCATTATTGGTAATCGTGAATGTAATCGATCTTCACGTAAACTATTACTAAGTATATTTTCTATCATAACTGGTGGATAATTACCAATATATAAAGGATGTGCTAACCAGCCTAACTATATATTTAGTCCCAATAAAATAAACATTTATGTATGTATAATTAGAATTATTATTATTATTTTATCATTTCATATATATATTATATAATACGACCTGGTATTGCATAGCTCTATCAACAATGTTTGTATCATTTTCATATTTTGCATAAAAAAATCTACTACTTAATGATATGCCAATTTTACCATTAAATTTATTATAATATTTATTTTTATATAAATGATATACAACAGCATGTGCTTTGAGCACAGTATCAACACATAAATACTCACCAATACCAGATATACATTTTAATGGTGGTGATTCACCGGTACCATATCCATCAACACAAAAATCAAATGGTTCATTAAATGTAATCCACCATTTCACCTAAAATATAAAATTAATAAATATAAAACTTATTAAAATAAAACATAAATTATTATAAAATATTAAATGTGCATTTAGTAACTTACATGATTTCCATATTCATTAAATAAAATGGTTGCATAATCCTCAAAATATTTAACAACTTCTGAATTAACTAATCCACCTAAATTCATAAGTGTTTGTGGTAAATCGTAATGATACATTGTTATCATTGGTTCAATATTATTTTCTAATAATTTATTAATTAAATTGTGATAATAGTTAACGCCAGCTTTATTTAACGATGTAATATCACCAGTTGGTAATATGCGTGACCAAGAAATTGAAAAACGATAAAAATTCATCTACGGCATTCACAAAAATAATTCAAGTAATAAATAATAACATTTTTTTTTATTAAATATATATATTTTAATTGAAAAAATAATTTCCGTACGCCACATTCTTTTAATGCATTAATATCAGCTTCATAAAAATGATATGAATCTGGTCCGATATCGGCTGTTGATTTATCATCAATATATTCAGGATGTTCATGTGTAAATTGATCCCAAATACTTGGCCCTTTACCTTCATTCGTAACACAAAAATTCAATAAAATATTTACAATTTTATTTTATATTACATATAGTCATTATAAAAGCAAATATTTTATTTCTTTATTTACCGTCTAAATTCCAACCACCTTCAATTTGATAGGCAGCTGTTGCAGCACCAAATAAGAATTTCCTTTCAAATTCATCATTAGTTTTATTAATAAAATTTTCACCATTATCTATAATTATTATTTCTAATGATGTTGTTATTAAACTGTCGTATAAATAAAAATAATACAATTTATAATTAATAATTAAATATATTTTTGAAACTCGAAATTTAAATGGTCATAAACCTTGTTAATAATCCGATATAAAATAATGTGGTTATTATGTTCTTCATATTGACACTCTATTGTAATTGTTATAATTTTTAAAATTTATTCACAGATTTATGCATATAGTCTCGTTATAAATAGTGTACTTTCTATGAATATAATGTATCAATATAATCAATCAAAAGTTCATAGATCATTTAATTTAATGTATACAAAATTACAAGCTGATAATGAATGTGAAATAGAGGGAGAAAATGTTATTCAGAGCCGTATCATATGTTAAAGTTTAAGTAATAATAATTTGTTTTAATAAATAATATTATTACCAAACAGAAACAGCAATATAAATTAAACTATTATTTATATCTAAACTAAACATTAATTTAAAAATATCTTAACAGTTGCATTTTACAAAACCAAAAAGATACAAATAATATATATTCTCGCTTATTTATTTAACTAAATATTGATTTATTCATTTTTAACATTAAATTTAATTTTAATAAAATCATTTAGGCCACATTCGATAATATCACCATTTACAATGGGGCCAGCACCTTCGGGTGTACCAGTTAATATTAAATCATTTACTTCTAATGTCATATATTTAGATGCGTATGCAATTAATTCTGGTATATTATAAATTAAATCTTTTGTATTTCCATTTTGTTTTGATATACCATTTACATTACACCATAATTGTACATTATGTGGATTTATTATCTCATGTAAATATATAAAACGTGATACAGGAGTAGCCGTATCAAAACCTTTACCCATACTCCAAGGAAATCCTTGTTGACGAGCTGTACCCTAGATAAATATATATATATATAATATATATGGTATATAAAGAACAATAATTTTTTAGAAATTTTATATTAATTTATAATATAGATTAATTAATTATAAAACATACTAGTTCACAAGCTGCCGATAAATCTAATCCTAAACAATATCCACCAACATAATTCATTGCTTCATTAATTGATACATTTTTACATGTTTTTCCAATGATTACACCAAGTTCAACTTCATGTAAAACTTTTGTTAATACTTTTGGAATCTTATATATTTGTGTAGCGTATCATATATATATAACATATGTATTATATGAAATTAAAACATATTTTTATCAAAATATAATACAATAAATGATAACAAAATTAAACTTAAAATAATAAATATTATTATTATATACTCACAATAATATCTTGTCCTTCAACTATGTAAGAGGACGATGGTTTTAAAAATAATACAGGATTATCGGGTTTCTTAACCTTAGGATCTTTTAAAATATCACTATATGCAATTAATAATTTTTTAAACACATAAACATTATTATTTTAATTAAATATTATATCCTATATGGAAAACAAATTAATTTCCATAAATGATTATATACCTATAATTTAAAGCAGCTCCTAATATTTTTTTTCCATTATTGGTGAATTCATTTGATGACATTGTATTAATAAATTGTTTATGTACTCGTATACTAATATTATTACGCAATATCACCTTTTGAGCGCAATTACAAATGATTACTGCTGTACGCATAACTAAATTATATATTATTATAATAATTGAAAATTATATAAATTTAATAATCTGTAAATGTAATTGAAATACAGAAAGAAGAAGAATACATCGCATTCAAACCCGATAAGATAATACAATATATATGTATGTACATATACATTTTATTTTAAATTGATTAGCTGAATAATATAATAGCATGTAGTTATAAATATGGAACGTTTTTATCTAATCTTTATAATTTGTATGTTATTTTCACATCAATCTTTCAAATGAATTTTCTTATAGAAACTATTATTATTGAATTTATGAAAATGATACATATTATAATAGTCATTTGTTTGTTTTTTTAAGTGTAGTACACACTAAAAATAAGTATATACTATTAATAGAGCTGTATTAATACTTGCAAGTGTATATATTATTTTGTATATTTTCTCTTATCTTAATTTATTATCATATGAATTGTATTTTTTTTTAATAATTAATATTTAAATCGGTTAAAACTGTATGATAAAACCTGAACAAGAAGGCACACACAGTGTGTAAAAGGCAAAAGCAACAGGTGAATTTGTTTGCATATTGTTTGTGTACCCGAAGACATCCTATACATACATATCGATTCTTACATGAGCATGTTTGTGTGAATCGATGGATTTTATAAAAAGGAACCTTCGCCTCTTTTGACCAAACAAATATTTGACTATGCAAAATGTATATAGATTTGAAAGATGTATAAAGATTTGAAGTATTTTAGTAAAAATAAAAAAAAAAAAAAAAAAGGTATATATTAAAAAAATTGTTTCTTTATTGTTAAACAATATATCGTTAAATTTTTGCTCTTATTGTGTTTTATAAATTTAATGAATTAATTTATATAGTCTAAAAAAGGAAAAAATTACAACTTTTAAATCCATTACGAATTATGTATAAGAGCATACATTTATAATTTATTACAAACTATTGTAATAAACAATATATACTTCATCGTATTCATTTTGTTACTGGCTGTATTTTTTTCTTTTTATTTTATTTTATTTTATTTTATTTATTTTTTTTTTGTTTCATATATATGAAATAGAATACAATTTTTCTTTGAATTATTATTTATAGATTAGCTTAATTCTTAATTTATAATTTGCATTGCACAAAAAAATAAGTCTTATAATTTTTTTTTTATTGTGAAATGACCAAATTATATATTGTATTAATTAAAAATTTTAATATTAATCTGTTTATTTTCGAAATATATATTAATTTTACTTGGACTTTATTATGAAATTTTATACATAAAACAATAACATTGCATTCTCAGTCACCAATTTGCTGGTTTTTTTTATTTTTAATTTTTCAAGTTTTTCTAATGTTTTATTCGTAAAAATTTGTTGAACACAATTAAATAACAAAATTAAATAAAAATATATACATATAGAAATTTGTTAAGATATGTACTAACGTTTTTATGGTATATAATTAATATAATAGTTAACAATATCATGTGGTAGTTTGAATGAATAAATTTATTATATTCCAATTTGAAACAATTAATTGTAAATTTGAAATTTTTGTAATTAACGAAATGGTAAATATATTGGAAACTGTCATTTTACACATATAAAACGTTAGTTTTCATTTAACACATGTAACAAATTAGTTTAAAATACGTATATATGCATTAAGTTAAAACCAATGGTACTAATTTTAAGAACAAATTAATTAAATCAAAAGATTTAGTTATTTACGTACTTAACAAGAAAAATTCCGATTTAATACAAAATTTACTATTATCTTCCTTCTGTAAGCGACATATGTAAGCGACTAAATGGTTTGGTATACTATATAACTATATAGTGACATTTTTGTAGTGATTGCTACACAACTGATTTTCTGTAGTATTATGAGTTTATTTTCATATTGACAAAAGTCACTGATTTGTATGTTGAAATATATTTTTGACGAGTAAATACTTATGAATTGTGAAACAGTTTCCTATAATCAAAGCTAATGTTTTATCACTATTTATATTGAAAATAGTAACGAAATCGTTGCATTAACAGCTAACACGATATTATAAATAAATAAACAATAATAGACAGAGTTTAATTCGTTAAGTGTAATTTACTATCTGATAATAATTAAAGAATTGAATAATAAATTGACAACAATAAGGAAATTAAGGGATATGTTTTTAAATGTAATTTTTTCAAATACTTATACAAATGATCTTATTTTTCGACTCGATTATGATCGTTTAATTATATAGTTTATAGAAGTAGAAATAATAAATGTTTTAATATAATATTAAAAAGATTGGAACAATTTGAGTATTAGCATTGTGCGTAATTTTATTGCCTTATTAATTATAAAAACCAACCACATTTTTCTTTATGCCAACATGAACCGTTATCGAGCTGAAAAATTCACATTATATATGTTATCGGCTGAAATACAGCCATGAAATTGTATGAAAATGTTATTGTCATGGAAAACTTCAAAAAACTATGGTATAATGTCAACGAATTAGAGGATTATAACTACCTCTATTCTATTGTATTTCATTTAATTTTTTTAAATATATATTTTGCAAATTGGACAAACTTTACATAAAATTAATTATACATAAATAATAATACGTCATAAAAATATTAATTCATTTTTCAACGGTGGTCCATTGATGTTTATAAAATGAAAATTATATTCTAAAAAAATTATGCTTAAAATTTTATTTTGTCTATGTTATAATTTTTGTGACTTAAATACTTTCGTAATGCTTTAGTTTTATTACTATAAAATCAATATCTCACCATAATTTTGTAATAATTTTAATTTGTAAATTGACCTATATATATAATTCAAAATATATAAATATATTTATTTATTCTTTTGTACAATATAATTTAAAATTTGTTTTAATATTTATTATTTGTAATTAAAAGACATGATTAATAAAAAATAATTTAAAAAAAAGCATTTTTAAAAAATGTTCTTCTCCTTCTTTTGTGTATGTATTGTGTCTGTCTGTGTGTGTGTGTGTGTGTGTGTGTGTGTTCTATTTATTAAATGTATACAATAAAATCATATAATTTTCACTTTTTCTATTGTTATTAAAAAAAATGTGAAATAAAAATATTATGTTTTTTTTTAATTCATATCAATTTATTTAATTAGTCAATATTTTTTATACTAATCGTCAAATTGTCCGTTTTTATTCTATGCTATTCACTTGACTGGGAGATGATAATTAAATTTTATAGCGAAAAATAAAATTGTATATACAGAAAAAAATTAAGTAAAACATATTAAAAATATAATAATAATAATAATAATAAAAATAATAATAATAATAAAATAATAATATTAATTAGAAGTAAACCACTAATTTTTAAAGAGATTAAAATTAGTAAAAAATACATATTTTATTATTTTAATTATTTTTAAACCAACAAATAGATTGTAATTAAAAAATATTTTTTAAATATGTAAATGTGTGTATGTTGTATGTTGTGTGTTGTGTGTTGTGTGTTGTGTGTTGTGTGTTGTGTGTTGTGTGTTGTATGTTGTGTGTAATGTGTGTTTGTGTGGAAGTTGCAATTATTATAAAATTATTTTAATCTACCTATATTTTTAAATTTCATATATAAATAATAATATTCTATTTTTTTTCTTTTACTTTTTTTTATATAATGTTAAAAATTTTTTAACTACTATTTTTCGTTTTTGTATTATTTTTCAATTATTAAATTAAATTATACGACCATAAACAATTTATTTTTTTTTTATTTTTTTTTTTCTTTTTTTTTTTTATATAATGCAAGTTTCGTAATTTATTTAATTATAAATTTTTTGTTAAACTTCTTATTCATGTTGTTGTTTGTTGTTGTTGTACAGAAATATTCTTATGAATTAAATATTAAATTACAATACGTTATTATAATTAATGATTTTCTTAATTCAAAATGAATTTTTTCGATAATTATAGCGAACTTCAGCGGACAGAATAGAAAATATATTAAGAAAAAAAAAAAAAAAAAAAAAAAAAAAAAAAAAAATAAAAAATAAATAAAAATAAAATAAACATTTTATTTTTTTGTTTTTAATATGAGATCATTTTTTTAAGATTTTTCATTTTTATTGATGTTTTTTTTTTTGTTTTTAGTTTGAAATATTGGTTTTATTACTTTTATTTATTTATTTATTTGTTTTCTTCTAATTTTCATAAAATATTTTAGTTTAAATGGTTTTCTTTTTATTATTTTTATTATAAATCATAACAAATTTTATTGTTATTTCTGTTAACATATTTTAAAATTCTGGAATAATAAATTTATAATTTATCTCACTGGTGCAACACTCTACGACGTATAACTGTAATTATAATGTTAAAATATTATGAAATTTTATTACATCATTTATGAAATGAACAAATTAAAAATATATAATAATTTGTTAGAAAAAAAATAGTTAAACTAATTGTTAATATGTATATAAAAATATTTAATAACAGGTCCACCTCCATATATATATATAATTAATAGTATAAAGTATGTATGACAGAGGATGGGAAGGAAAGGAACAAGAAAATTGTGTGGAATCTCTGATTACGAAATATAAATCTTTTCCAGGGAAAATATATATAGAATTTATCATTAGTTTGTCATTTATAACTTAGAAAAAGAAATTTGATAATAAATGATTTTATTGTTAATTAAAACATAAAAATTATGTACCGAAAATGTTTGAGATACTTTCATTATATACACAACATATTAACATAAATATATTATAACAATAAATTGCCAAAATATGGTATATCGTTTTTTGACATTTAATTCAATCAACTAAAAATGTGCAGCCTAAAATTTTTTACTTCCATAATTGGTTTCATGTTTTCATATTAAGTCGCGGTGTTTAATGAATTACCACACATATGTGTCGTTTTTTCATGACTTAACATTAATGTAACAAATATTGAAACATAACAAGAAATACATACAGTTTGTTTATTGGTTTTCGTGTATAATAACTTGATGCAATTATTATTTCCCAATACAGTGCAGGGGCTATCTATAAAGACAATAGAAACATGATATTTTTATATAAAAAAAAAAAGGAAGTAATGAAAATTTGATAACATTTTTGTTTGCTATACAATATTTTTTTTATTTAACTAAAATATGTATATATTGAAAATAATTGTTTGATGGGAGTGTTTAGCGTTGAGCAATAAAATACCATGATGAAAACTAAATGAATAGTTCCAACGCTTTCTTCATTAATCCGCAGATGCGCGTATTTGTATATATATAGAGAGAAAAGTACGTAACGTACGTAGTAAATCGTATTTGTGTAACAGATTACAAAAGATAATATTTAGGAAACAGTTGAACTAATTAATGTAGATTATGTTAATGAATATATATTTTTAATAACTACAATATATATTTTCATTTTTATTACTAACCTGTTTTAATTAAATATTTTATACATACACATATGAAAAAAAATTAAAAAAAAATCAATTTTTGATGTTTTGCTTACTTCGAAGTCTTTTTGAAGAGAACGTTTTTTTAAAAAATTATTTATTTAATTTTTTTTCTATTTTTTTTTTATTTATATATATTTTTTTTTTTTTTTTTTTGTATATTTACATATCAATTTTTTTTTTCTTTTCATATTTTTATATTTTATCACAATTTTATTAGTGCTCCATAAGTGCAGCTGAAACGGACAATTAACAAAACATTTTAATTATAAACAATTATTATTCTCGCTACAACTAAAGTCTTTTCTTTTTTTTTTTTTTTTATTTTATTTTGCTTTATTATTATAGTACAATTATTTTTAATTCATAATTAAATTTAAATATTTAATATAAATAGGTACTTTATGTGATGTTTTTTTTTTTTCTAATAAATTTTTAATGAAATAAAGACGCATTTTTTGAAATTGCAAAATTATTATTCAAAATTGTCTCGTTTTAAAAAATATATTTATTTTCAAAAATAATCAATTAAAACCTCGAAGATAAGCATCACTATGTCAAAATTATTACTACACAATACATTATAATATATATACAACATGCATCAAAATAAGTTCAATTAATATTATTTTTAATTATATATGTTATGTGTTATATTCTTATTATGCATTTAAAGATTATGAGATTATCTTTTCTGTTATATATAATATGCGTATAAAATCGTATGAATATATAATTTTATATATGTTTTATGGTTTTATCCATGTTTTGTATTTGGATTGGTATTGAATTTAATATGAAAATAGAAAGTATCGCTTTCATTATATTATTTATGAATTTTGACAATTAATTAATACTTTTAACTATTGACTGTACTACATTCTTTGATGAAATATATTATTTTATAATCTTATAAACATAATATTTATTAATTGGAAAGAACTTATTGAAATTGACTTCAGATAGGCTATATTTAATAATGGTTTAGCATAAAACCATTACCTATAATATACACAGTATTTTATTTTTTATTGGTGATTCTAAAAATTTTTACTTAATTTTCAACATCAGTCAGTATTTTGCAAATACAAATAGTAGATTCTATTAAAAACGTCAAAAAATTAGAGTATTTCGATACTCGACGGGCAATAGATTATAAAATTTCTCTGAAAGTAGAAATCCGTCATATTTTAGACATGTAGCTATTTATGTACAATATATTAGAGTGTAAAAGTTGATAAAAGGATGTAAAATTATTATGATGTTCCTATGAATATTTCAAGCGCATATGTATATACATAATTAAAAATACAAACAAAAAAAAACAGGAAAAGAAAAATTTTGATGCACAGCAGTATATACCGAAGAATAAATATTTAAAATAATTATAAATTAAAATAATAATTAAATAATAACAAAACAAACAATATAATAATAATAATAATAATATAAAATTCTACATACGTGATGGTGTTCTACGTGTATTAGCTGTAGCTGCATTATCTTGGGGTGTGTAATTTAAAAAATCCCAAATTAATATTGTATCATCATGTGAACTACTAACAATTTGAAATTCATCAAATTGTAATCGAAATACTCGACCAGTATGTTCCTATAAAAAAATTATATTTTAAATATAATTATTATTTTTAATTTTTTTTTTTTTTCTTTTAATATTTATGTAAAACCATAAAAAATACGAACCACTAAAGTCTTTAAACAAAGTGAACTTGCTTGTGCTCGTGGATCTAATGCTGCCACTAAATCCCATACTTTAATTTTTCCATCGTATGCACCGCTTACAATACGTTTTGAATCAAAACGTATACAGCGTACCAGTTCTTCATGTCCCTCTAATACTCTTAAACACGCACCGCATTCAATGTCCCATAATCTATAATTACAAATTTTATGAATTTAAATGAATTCTATATATTTATAATAGTTATATAATTTATATGTCTACATTTTAATTTTTAATTAGAATTATTTACCTAATTGAATTATCTGAACTTCCGCTTACAACTAATCTATCACGATATTGTAAACATGCAATTCCTCGTCTATGTCCATTTAATGTTCTTTCAAATACGCATGTTGATGTATTCCATACTTTAATTGTTCGATCACCAGATGCTGTTACAATATATTTTTCATCAAAATCAACAACATTAACAGCTGCTCGGTGTCCAACTAAAACACGTCGCAGAGTTATTTCCGTTGGTGATGTCATATCCCAAACGGCAATGGAACGATCCTAAAAATTATATAAATTTCATAAAACATAAACGGTTCAGTAATCTTCATAACAATAAATGAATTAAAATGTTTCACCTTGGAACATGTAACCATCATTCCATTATTAAAACGTAAATGCAATACAGCCTCACAATGATGAATTAATGTATTTACCATTTCACCATTATTAACATCCCATACACGAACTGTTGAATCACTAGATCCACTAATTATTACTTTGTCATCATATTGTAAACATAATACGGAACCAGTATGTCCTGTTAATGTTTGCATACATTGTAAACCACTACGATCCCATATTTTTATTGTATTATCACGTAAACCGGAAACAATTTTTACATCATCATATTGTAAACAATAAACTCCCTTTGAATTTTCTGATCTACAATTTATTCGTTTTAACATGTGTTCACCAGAACGCCAATTATTCTCTATACTTCCTATATCCTGTGTATTTAATTTTAAATATTAATATTATTATTCTAACTATTAATATTAATTATATATTTTCTAATTAATTTTAATTAACAAATAAACATAAAAAACATACATTCATAATTTTCGGGAATAAAGATCTATAAAATAAATGTGGTGGATGGCTTAAACCAGGACGCGGTTTAAATAAATATTGTATCCATTCTCTACGTTCAGCTAAACCACGCCATAATGCATCCGTTCGTACTTTCCGCTCTATTAATTTTTTCCATAACATTCCTTCTGATATTACACGTAACCACTCTTTACATACAACTTCTGCTGATTTTAACGAATCAGCGTCTAAATAAGATAATATATTTTCGGCAACATGATCTAATCCTTTTTCTATAAATAAATAAAAAAATAAAATAAAATAAAAGAAATAACAGATGCAGAACCAATTTAAAATATGAGATAGAGCTATTAAATTGTATAATGGAAATTCACATCCCCAAGTTTGAATCACTGTATGTCATATGGTTTGCGTTGAGCTATACAATTAATATAATAGACTTTACTTGATAACTGAACCAGGCTTCCAAAGTATTCATATAATTGAAAATTTTAGTTTGTAACTCAGTTGGATTAACGTAATGGATTGACCTAATTTTACGACTCATTTTATATATTTAGTGTATGTTTACAAACACACACAGACACCGATTTTTTTCTATATCTATACTTTATGTTAATAATATCTATATGTATACATATATCATATTCAAATTAAGGTTAACATTTATGTAAATTTCACAGCAAAAGTTTTTTTTTATTTTTTGATATTTGAGAATCTTCTATGCTTTTACAATTCTTATATATCGAACAATTATTATTGTAGATAAATTAAAATACTTTAAATATTACTTACTTGGTAACAAAGAAATAAAATCTCTTTGTAACATTGGTTTTAAATATGCATTAATGTGACCATGTTGATAATGACACATTCTAGATAATAATTGTTCTACAAAATCTACTTGATCAGATTCATTCCATTGTACAAAATATTCTAAGCATGTATCACGTTCAGCTTGAAATGTGATTGATGGTTCTTTTTTTCGTGCTGGATCATATAAAATCGTTGAAGTGTACTGAAAGTATAATATATAACGATAAAAATGAATATTAATGAAATAATACTTTTGACTAAAATACAATATTGATTAGTAAGAATTTAATCACATAATTATTTGTTATTGCCTATATTAGTATAATATGTAAAAATCATTGATAAATATTGTCCATATATAACATACATATTTATGTAATAAAATTGTTATTTGTTATTGATATCATATCAATTCTAATATATAATTGTATTTTTCAATATTCACATTGTACAATGTATGTATTGTATACTTTACAAAAAATTCTCACTTTTATTTAATAAATTATCCTTGTGATAGTATTCTCATATAGAACTATTAACTATTAACTATGGACATAATATTGTTATTACAATTTTTGTTATATTATTATGATCCAACAAATCTCATTCATATGTAAACAATTGTCTAACTTCATTAAAAATAATAGAAAATCGAAAGGATTAAATTTAAACATAAAATGAATCATATATATAAATATATGTAATTTGTTAATTGTAGGTTTTTGGATATGACTTCAACGCATAAATCATATAATATTATATACATGAACATGTTAAAGTAAATTTAAACAACAAAATTTAAATTTTATATTAATTGTTATTGTTAAATTTTCATATTTAGTGATATTTTCATCAATGGTATTCCTCTTATTACATCTATACTATTTCTTTATTATTCGAGAATAATGATATTATATATAGATTTTATTGAAGCGTTGTACTAATTGTTAAAATATGTCAATAATTATAATGTGATAAGTTTATAAATTATATATAGATTACCATCATCTAATCAAAATTTAATAAAAATTGTAGATCGATAAATAATATGTACTTCCTATATACATTTTTTTCTGGTTTCATTTTCTTATTACTGGAAAAATGTGCATATATATTCATATATTCATGCAAAAATTACTTCCCGTTTCTTGATGTCAATACATATGTATTTGTATATATATTTGATTTTATTTTTTAGTCTTTCATTTAGAAACATTTAGTAATATAAACCAGTCATACAAGTAAAGTACCAACTAACAATAGTAACAAGTTACCAATTATATGCAAAAATCGAAATAATAATAATATATAAATTTGTATATTGCTACAATAATTTCTTAAATCATAGACTGGTTATGTTGTAATAACTATTTATAATAATAATAATATAATGAAATAATGATAATAAAAATAATTATTATAACAATATACATAAATAGTTTGAAATAAAAATATATATTTATATTATTTGAGACAATTTGATTACGAGTACAATAAAAATTGTATTGATAACAAATATGATAGAAATTTCTTTCTTTATAATTTTATAGTTATCATTATACAAATAGCAAAATAAAATATAAATATATAACAAATAAATTATTAAAATGATTTAATTTCCAATTCGATTAATAACATTATTCTTAAATATAGTATTTCTAAATATATATGCAATAGGGTAAAGCGTCCAACGTTTTTTTGCGATTTTAAAAGCTACTTAATCAGTTACAATTTGACAAAAACACTTTTTAAGTTACTAAATGGCTCAATGGAATCGAATCGATTACAGTCATACTGCAACCTTTACCCAATGGATGTTACAAGACATTTAGTATAATTTCGAAATTCATAATAGAATCAGTATACCGGCGACACTATCATTTCAATAATCTAATTGCGAATTTTGTTAAAATTTTAACTTTGCAACTATTAACCGAAATGGAATGAATTCTAAATTAGATTTATTATTTCAATATTAGAATATTGTGGGCCACATTCAGATTGAAATATGCCTACTCAAAAATAGTGTTTTACGTTCTATTATACAAGTAATTCGAATAAGATAGAAACAATTTACACTGTTGTTTCATTTATACGCGTATATCACAATTAGTTTAGACAATATAATAATATAATTTATTTGCATACATTGTCAATTTTGTTGTCTAATAAAGTATATACTATTATACCAAAAATAATGTTTTTTTATTCAATTAATAATGGTGTTCACATATTATTTCACTGGTTTTTTTATTTTTTTGTCATATCTACTATACAATAATATAATATATAAGAAAACATGTTAAAAAAAAAGTCATAAATATATATATATAATATGAATTAAAAAAATTAATTTTTTACGTAATTTTGCTATAATATGTGTTATATGTTTTATTAAGTTTTATAAATAATGAAATATAAATATCGGTACAATAATTTAAACTAGAAAATTATGATTTTTATATTATAAACATAAAGTATTTAATTAAAAGATATATCATATTATGGCTATATTATAAATTTAATGTTAATGTAATAACAATAACATAGCAAAAAGAATGTACATTTATTATATTATTATAATTAAAAAATATATATAAAAATTTATTGCAAAATTAAAAAAAATATTGTAGAAATTACATTATAATTTATTTACAAAATCAAATCATGTACATATAATTTTGCAAGTTAAAATATGCATGATATATATATAAGTTTATTTTATGAAATTAATACTCTATAGTCTATATATTATATTGATTTCTTCACAACAGAAAAATTAATTGCAATTTATATGGTGTGTGTGTGTGTGCTATATTGTTTATAATATATATATATATGTTAGTTTATGCATAGTTCTTTTATATGAATTACACATAAATAAAAACCTTATTTTTCATAAGCGTAATATAACACACATTAGAGAGACCTTTTATTTTTGATTAAAGTGCCTACGATTGAATGTACTGGCCCATCTTTCTAAATATACTCAAGTATCTTTAACTCATTCAGTCACCATTAATGTTTCCTTTTTGCCTGAGATAAAAATTATTTTTTCCGGATCAAGGCTATTTTTCAAAGAAATAATTATGAAAAACCCAAAATTATAAATATGATTGATGTTGATTGTGAGTTGATGAGTTAAAATAATAAGCAATTAACCAAAGTTAACCGAACACTCTGAAACAAAAATTTCTAAAATGTGAGTAAAGACATGACAACATTCGCAACGCATTCAGTAAATTTTACTTCATCAAATTATTCCTTTCAGATGCAGTTTGTTCATTTTGAGCAACATTTCAGTTCTTACGATATCAAAAAAATGATTTGATGACTGAAACACTTGGAAATGTGTAGCAAACGATGGACAATACATTATTATGTTAAAATTTTCGATAGTTAACCTTAAGACAAATATAGTTTTTTTAATATTTAAAGTTAAATCTTTAATCTTTATAATAAAAATGTTTCTTTATTTAATAATAATAAATAATATGACCCGGAAATATTTATATTTTTGTGTTTGTCCTTAAATATATATAAAAATATGATGATTTTAATAACTTAATTTATTTATTATCAAGTCATGTTTTACTGTAAGTAAGTATATGTGAGTATTGTTTAAATTATTGCCCTACACTCTACGTAAATAATTAATTATAACTCTGTGTAGTGGACGGGGACGCAATGCTTTTTACAATACTTAATAGTTTTTTATACATTTTTATTGTTTTTTTTTTGTTGTGTTTTTAACAAATTAAAAATCATATTAACAATGAGATAAAAGATATATTTTATTTATAAAATAAATTGAATACATATATTATATTATAAGGAAATCGAACATTAAAAGTAGGTGGGAGGCAGGAGGGAAAGGGTGGGACCAAGAAATGATTTTATATTATCCTGAGAGAAGAACTACAATGGATATATATACATATTTTATTTTAATTATTTGTTAAACTTCATATAATCTTGTCATTCAATAAATATGCAGACTGATTGTAACCTTGATTATATCTCACTCATAAGCGGTAGTTGACTACAAAATAAATAATAAGTGATGTATACTTACTTATATAAATTATTAAAATTAAAATAAGAACAAATATACCTATGCCACCAATGTGGCTATGTGTGTATAGTTAATGTAAATGTTTGATATGTTAAAATATTATAATAAAGTAAAATATAAAGTATATATAACTATAAAATATGTGAATATTTATGAAGATACTATATGAAAATATTAATGTACCTGTTTCGATAGATTACAGTACAGTTTTAAACTACAATACACAAATTCATGCATACAATATTCAACATTAAAAACAATATAAGGTCAATATACACCATTTAAAATTTATAAGGTTTTTATTATCATATGGTTTTTATTATTATTTATTTATTTATTTAGTAATTTGTTTATTTATTTATTTAATGATTTATTTATTTATTTATGAACTGTGCGAATATCGTTTTTTTTAATATTATCATAGTGACGGTAATATGTATTTTAATACATAAAACACACATAACAATAATATTACAATAAAATGTTGATTTCTCTATAAAACATTTTTTATACTTTGCTCATATAATAATTAAATTTATAAACAAATAATGAATCACCTCATATCTCTGAAAAATAAAAACACTTTAATGAATCATAAATTATAATCATTTTTTTTTTCTTTTTGAAACCGTATATTGTAATGAAATAATTTTATTAATATTTCCAAATTTAAATTAAATTGATTATTAATAGATTTATTGAATACAATAGCAAATATAGTACAAAAAAATTACACACGGAAGATAATAAATATTGTAAGTAATAATGGTAATAATGAAAGCGTGTGTATAATATATAAAAATACTGATTTTATAATTATATATAGCTGTTTCATTGAATATAGTATTATTATGTTATTATATGTAAGTAATTTTAAACATACATTATAAACTATAAAATGTGAATTTTTAAACTGTTAAATTACAATATAAGAAATAATTACAACCTCTCTCAATTCTAAATTATATAATGAATCTATTTTAATTGGTTTGATGTGTATAAGAAGTATTATAAAAACTTCAAAAGTTTTCAGATTTCGATACTTCTTTAATGACGCATAATAGTTCTTTGAAATAATTATTAGTAATAAAAGCTGTTTTCATAACTACAATACAATATTTGTCAAATATCGATTATATTTACAGACAATTTCAGCTAGTGCTCATATTAATGTTATAGTGGTTAATTACTAATAAAGCAGTTCTGTCAGATATATTTTTAGCAACAGTACATGTAAAAAATGTTTGTGTATGGAAATTATCTCAAATGACCAAACCGAAATAACTACTACGACATTTGAACATAATTGTTAGCATATATAGATGAGAAATAGGAAGATCACATTTACAGGTGACAAATAACTTCTACAGAGGTCATTGCTTAAATGTGAATGCGGTGTTCTTTATTGCTATTCCATTCATGTTATAAAAAACGTTAACAAATTAAATAGATGCGCACAATTAAAAACCAGTTTTTCAGCACACAATTTTTTTTTTTCCTATTTTCAGATCAAACACAAAATTGTGTTATTCATACCTATGCACATACAAAATAAATGATAAAACCATACACAATGAATTGAAGAAAAAACATGTATGAATGAATAGGTTTAGGTTTTAAAGCTGTAAATCGATAATTTTTATATTTTTTTTTATAATTTATTTGATAGAGAAGTATAACCTATACTGTCCTATACGAAAATATATTGATTACATTAAATTAATCAAAATAGGTCGGTACTAGAATGTACTATAGACTTCAAATTTGTCCAGTAGTATACTAACATTTTCTTCCCTACTTATTTGCTATGTGAAAATACATGCTTATATTGTATTTTGTTATTTTTGTAGAGGTCAACAACAAGTGCTTTTGCTTACATAATTCCTGAAATGTAATATTATTAAAAAAAAAAAAAACTTTTATAAATACCTATAATAAATATTCGTTAAAATTTCATACTAATACGCATTGGTCAATATATGTATAATTATATTATAAGATATATGAACAATTCTTTAAAATAAGTTGAATATGATATGATCGATTCTATTTGATTGTATTATAGACGAAAACATAGAAAGGTTGCTAATAGTTAATTAACATTTAATAAGACAATCTCAATAAAAATCAAAATAGAAAACTTGCAAATTTATTCAAATAATTTTAAATAACTCGATTTTTATTAAAATTGAATATATTAAGAGATAGAAAGAGAGGGAGAAACTGCAGCAGAGAAGGGTAATACGAGTATAATAATTATATTCATATAAATGAAAAATTATTTTAAAAAAATTATGTTTTTTATTTTGCAAAATAAAAACCACTTTCACTGATTTTATTATCGTTATAATTATGTATTATTTTACGCATTTAAACTGCTTACTTTATAGTTTATAATATCTATAATCACAATGTATATCGTATATGTAATATCAATATGTAGGCATCATGTAATTAATATAAATACATATATAAAGAGATTAGGCCAAAAGGATGTAAATGTACTTTCCCTTTTTTTGTTTCTATGAAAGATAGCTAACAGGAGTCAGGAAATATTAATTAAAATAATATATATAGAAAATAAATATAAAAATAAAAATTAATTATTTAACGTATATCAAATATTTATGGTAAACTTTAAAACAGAAATTTTAGAAATAAGGACTTGAAAGTTTTGTATTGGATCCAAAATACCAATAACAAAGGCAAAAATAAATACATACGTATATAAAGATATTTAAATTAATATAGGTATTTAACCAAAAACTACTTTACATATTATTTTATTAGCAGGTATATTTTTTAATTTTTGCATAAGATTATCATAATTTCTATAAAGAAACGATATTAATTAATTTTAAGAAAGTTTTATAAATCATTTTGTCTTTAGGTTTTGTTTTTATTTTTGCGACAAAGCAATATAAGAAGTATACTTTTAAAAAGAAAATACAGAAAAATGAGTTTCGTATTCTTCGCACATATTTAAATATAAATAAGTAAAATATTTTATTTTAAATATATTTTTCTGAAATAAATAAAACAAGAGCAATAAATACACAAATTTATAAATAAAAGAATGCAAATAAAATAGATCACCATAGAAAAGTCATGACAAACATAAACATCTGAGATCTGACATAAAAAAAAAACAAATTATGAACAACATGACAGAACAACAGAATACACACACAGCCACATTTAATAAATACATAAATATGCAGTGTAATTGTAGGCGGCCATTATTGATTGATTTTTTTCTTTAATAATTTAAATTTTTCTTTAGTATTTGTAGTTTTGTAGTCATTAGTTAAGTTTAAATTATAAATAAAGTAAAGTTAGTATGCGTTAGAGCTATACTTATTTTATTTGCAAAATTATTTTTGCTCTCTTGTAAAAATTGCTAAATACCTGTGAATTTGTACGAATATCATCCATAATTTTATCAGTCTCCATTTTCATCATCTGTTACAACTATCTACACAATTTATATCGTAGACGTTGTAATTTACAACTTCGGTATTGGTAATATTAAATATTGTGCACTTGACTTCGACTATTACCGTTTCTTTATTTTATTTCTATCAAAAAAAAAAAAAAACTCTTCCAAAGAGCAAAAAAAAAAGTTATAACCAAAATTTTCACGGAATCATAAATTAACAAACAATATTTCCTTCTTTTTATTCTATTTATAAAAATAGGTTACATTTATATTTATTATGTAAGATTTTATTTCATTTCACAATAAATACATTAATAATTAAATCATTAATTTTTTATTTTCAAATAGCACTGAAATTTATAATATCTTAATATTTATTTTTTTAATTGTAATTATTTATCACTTTTCACACAATAAAAAGCACACACGCATCATTTATATTTATAAAATAAAAAAAAAACTACACGCTACTAAAAATGAAATATAAATAATTTCTAATAACGAAACATTCGTTGCCTCTTTGAATGACGTCAACAGTCTGCACTAGTTTGTGCCTTAGTGGAGTGCACGCACTAGCCTAACATACCATTGTCGTAATCCACATTACACAATACAATGACACGATGACACTCACTCAAGTTACACTACACACCACCATGTAGGTATTCATGTGAACTTATGAACGCAACATGTGTCATAAAAACTTGATCTGATATTTGGAAACTGGAAAAATAAAAGAATTTATAATGAGGTAACAGAAAATACAAATGTAAATGTTCGGCCTAAATGAACTGACATACTAGAACAACCCAATGAATAGTCGACACGAAAATGTAGTATTAAAATTAAAACTATATCTCCAATTATGTAACATTGTTGTAATTAAATGTATAATATACAAAAAATGCAGATATCATGTGGCATCTGCCATGTTGACAAAAATTATTAACAATAATTCCTTCAAATTAATATACTTCTTAAGAGTTTTTAATTTGATCGTGTTTGTATAATTTGGAAAGTTTCATGTGTTTTTTTGTTAGTAAGAGACTCAAAATACTTTATTACCGATGAATAAAATAAAACTAAATTGAACGCAATCTGCTTGGTGAGCCAATTCAGCTGTTCTCAATTTCTACTTTCCCATTTTTTAATTCCGTGTCTAATTTCAATTCCAGATTGAATCAGAAAAGTTGTCAATTTTATGTTAATTACAAAATATTATTTATAAATATTTTTTTTAATTATTTTAATATAAGTATATTCAGTTCAAAATACGTTGTTTCGTTTGTTTTGTATTGTAATTTCCAATTACGAGAATACGCGAAAGTCGTTAATTTTTTTAACGAATGTAAATTGTTAAGATTGTAAAGTAATATATGCAAACTTATGTTTACTTACTAATTATTTGATAATTGTGCATTTTTTTTTACATATAATTATATTGATTGTGGCTCTATATTTTATTTATAATTATATCTAGTTATTATTATTATTTGATTTCATATTAATATTAATGCTTGAATACAAAAGCATAGATACATAGGTATTATAATTTATTTAATTTAATTTCAATCATTTAAACGATTTAAACCATGAAGAAAATTATTTACGTCAACAGAATCCATATATAAATATTCTTTTAACAAATTGAGAATAAAATTAATTTTTTCTTTTAATGTTTTATCAGTTGATGATTGAGTATTTTCCGCATTGATTTCACTAAAAATAGAATTTAATAAATAAATTAGTTAAAGCATTTGACAAAATGGAATTGAATTAAAAAATTGCACTTACACATTTAAGGGCTTATCATGACAAATATCTGATAAAAATTTATTAACATATTGACATTTTAATGCAAATTCATTACATTGATTTTTACCATTAATTAATTTGAAGGTCGAGAAAATAATTCCTTCTACATTTTTTTTGATTTCGAATGTTTGTAATGAAATCCATTCTTTCAATTTTGAAGGTAATATATTATATACATCTGAATAATGTGTTGATATAATTGTAATTGGAGAAGCTTCTTTACGCTCTGCTAAATTTTGTATACACGCTGTTAATAATGCTTTACCTTCGGCAATATTGGTACCTTTACCAAATTCATCAATTAGTATTAATGAACGATTTGTTGAATTTGTAATTAACCAACTCATTTGCTTTAATTCAATTAAAAAACCAGAATTACCTTGGAATATCGATTCTGGACTATAAATACGTGTATAAATTGCATCTAGTAGTGTGATTTTTGTACAATCGGCTGGTACATATGAACCAATATGTGCTAGATATGCAATAATACCAACTTGTTTTAAGTATATACTTTTACCAGTTGCATTTGGTGCATTTAGAATTGTTATTAAATTTTTATCATTAACATTGCATAATGTGTTATTTGGTATACATTGATTATCATTATTCATTTCAATTAATAAATGGCGACCATTATGAATTTCAAAATATTTTTGGCATTTGCTTGTTGAGAGTTCTGAAGTGGTTGTTATTGGATCAATTAATATTGGTTTTATTAAACAATATTTTTTTGCAAATCTTGCCATTGCCATCATACAATCAAATTTAGCACATAAATTGGTAACTGTTTGGAAATGTGTTATATTATCTTGTATAAATTGTAATAAACGTTCACATATCAAATGTTCGCCTGCATAAATATTTTCATTTAAATTATTATAATTATCATTTAATTCATCACATTGTGCCAATTTATAATAACATGTATTATTTGATTGAAAAATGTAATTAATTAAATCATTTGCTAAACTTGTTGGTGTTGGTTTTGGTCCCCATGATTTTAAAGCTAATTTGAAATAAATCTTTTATTAATGTCAATTATAAAAAATATTGTTCAAAAATTTAAATAGAGATTCATTTCCATACTACACAAACTGTATTCATAGATAAATATTCGAATTTATTTATTTTAATTGAAAACATATTTAAAACTAATTGATATATTTAAAAAAAGAACTATTTGTATTTCATATTAATTAAAATTCTAAATTTAAACGTTTAAATTTGAGTATATATATTTTCTAAAACTCTTAATTTTACACAACTATTCTGATTTTTTTTTTTTTTGGCACAAATCATACAAGTAATTACGATATAATACTTACCTATAACAAATCCAAATTCGGCAATATGAATAACATTAAATGCTAAAATAAATGATGGCATATTATTAACAATGTTTCTAGATTTTTCATAAATTTCTGAAAAAATTATAGCAACTGAATTCTTTTTGTTGTCCAATTCTTGATCAACACCATATTTAACAATAAATCGTCTTTGTTTTATGCTTTCATCTATATCAATAATGTTTTCAATAGTTGATAACATAATTTTAATTCGATTATGTTTGGTTACCCAATCCGATAACTCATTAATAAAATCGTCCGTTTCACCCGATTGTTTAATTTTCAAACATATTTCACATATAATATTAACACTGTAAATACTGTTTCTAAATAATTTCCAATAAATTGGTTTACTATTTTGCGTTTTAAGTTTTATAAATATAACGCCAATATTACATAAATTTTTAAATATTCGTTTTAATTTCATAAAAATATCATCATTTTGTTGTCTTAAACACCATCTAATTATTGAATGCCTTAAATTTAATTCAACAATATCACATAATGGTTGATTTAAAAATAATTTTAACATATTTTTACCAATTTTTGAATAACATGTATTCATTATTGCAAATAATGAAAAACCTTCCTTGCAGTCAGTGATTGTGCCTTTTATAAAACTTGACGGATGATGTTCAATTGGGGAGAATATATGTAATGCATGAAATGTTTCACGATCCATTAAAATTTGTTTTTCCATTCGATACACTTTAACATCGACAATAATTGGTTGTGTATCATTACGTAAAAATAAATGACACCAATTTGCATCTAAATATTTTAATAAATTTCCAATGCTTTGTAGAACCATACTTTGGTGTATTGGTAAAACACTTTCAATAAATAATGTACGATTAAAATCTGTACTATTTTCTAACATTCCTGGTAATTTTAATGCCATAATACGTTGTCTATTTGATAGAAGAGTTTTACTATCATTTCCATAAACTAAAAATGATGTTGTTGATATTGATTGATTTGTCGTATGTCCAACTCTATAATCATTTGGATCACTACCAGAAGGTAAGCCAATTATTGTCATAACTTCTAACAAAAATTCTCTTGGACCACTAGCAATAATATATATACCATTTAATTGCCGAAATAAATTATGCAATAAACTAAAATGAGGTTTTAAATCTATTGTTTCTTGCATAAGATATAATTCCATTGAATTCATTTTAAAATAGGCCGCCGCTAGTGAACCTGAATTCCATGATACTGATATAATATATTCATCAGTTGATTCCAATGCAATTGATTCTGTATTATTTTCGCATGACATTTGATACATTTTATTTGAATTATTATTTTTATTGATATTGATGGATGTGGATTTATACTGAAAAATTAATATTATTACATATATTATATAGAACATAGTTAATTTTATCAGTTCATGCAAAATTCAAAAATTTCACATTCACACAAATATCATATCTTAATAGCATAAACATTATTTGCTGTACGTATACGTACACCTGAGTATTTATATCTTCTAATACAGCCAAACCCATTTTTGTGTATAAATTAGTATATAATTATTCGTAACTTTCGTGAATGGTAGGTATAACATTTTTGAATCCAAACTAGTTATGTTTATAATGTTTTTCATTAAACTCTAGCAGTACAATGCCGGTTTTTATATATTTCTTAATAATTGAATATGAATCCGTTTCTTATATTTTTTAACAGTTAATTTCAACACAATATTATTAATATAATATTTAGATTACAATATATTATATTTATATAGTTAATGCTTTCTAGAATAAAGCAAAATTGTTTTTTAAAAATCCAAAAACTAAAATATAGGTATACCTTGAGTTTAGTATTTTCATGATACTTTTGGTATAATTACGCTATGAAAAATAAATAATCTAAAATACGTTCTCTTTTTCAAACATTAAATAAAATAATAAAGATAATACCTCGTATTTCTATAATTTCTATTTCAGCCTTTTCTTTTTGTTGTAATTTTGAAACAATAAATTCTATAATCGCTATATTATTATAGAAAACTACAAACAAATATAAACTGACAAAATATTGCACGTTTTGCTTTATTTTCTAAACTGAATTTTTCAATTGTTTTTAAATTGTTATTATGAAAATTTTAATACGCATGATCAATAAATATTTAAACTTAAAACTTATCGTACATTTAATTTGTATAAAATAAATTAATTTTATTTATTCATTTTTTTTTTGTTCAGATACAAGGATTTAAAAAATCTCAAATATGACCAATGAATGGCGTAAAACGTTTGATCAAATTCGTAATAAACATGATGAATCATACAAAACTATTGACATGGCTATAAAATTTGAAGAAAATGAACAACAAGAATTAGCTTATCTTAATTATAAAATTGGTATTTCAATAATTGATGAAGGTCTAGCAATTCCCGTAGCGTTATCTGACGATCCTAAAGAATTAGATGAATCATGGAATGAAGCATGCAAAATGATACATAAAATGAAACGAACACGTGCTGAAGTTTTACAAAGAATAGGTACTCTATCTATAGAATTATGTCATCCAAATAATAGTACAAAATTATTTACTAGTGCTAACAATAATAATAATAATAATAATAATAATGACATTACATTAAACGAATTAAATTCAAATCGTGAAATTCGAAATTGTCGACCAAGAACTTATACTGAATTAGCACAAGCCTTACAAAATCTACAATGTAATTCAGAAAACCTCGATAATAAATTATTAGAATTATTATTTTCATGTGACAATGTTAAATTCTATAATATTTCATCAAATGGTGAAGTATCTACAACACCTGAAGCATTTATATTACGTATTGTAAGTATAGCGCAAGATGATATTAAACATTTACAAAAAACCTATTTTCTGCAATTAATAAAATCATCTGAAGCAATCAAAATTGATAATTTAGAAGATAATTTATTAAGTGTTGGTAACCATAGCGAAACCAATTATAACGTTAATGTAACTGATCAAATTCATAAAAAATATGATAATCCATGGATATATCCATTAGTACCAGGTGCATCACCATGTTTTCGTACAGTTTATCGGGCATTTATATTCCCTGATTTACAAGCAGATGTAAATGGTTCGGCTGTTGGGATGGTTATACCTATGGGTTCAGATGAAATTGTTTTAGAAATTTTAGAAGCGATTTTACATGGTGTTGTTAAACAATCTGAAGAAGTAGAAGAGGACGAGGAAATAAATGCACGTTATCCGCGCGGAATTAGTGACACTGTTTCGGATAATATTGTACGTAGTGCATCTTATATATCACATGGTCTTGTTAAAAGTTCTGAGAAATTTTGTGAATTTGTAACATATAGCACACCATACATTATATCAAAATTAGGGCACGCACCACAAAATGCGCCACCAGTTTCAGAATCGGTTAGAAACGGTGTTGAAATAGCAAAATCGGCAACTGCCGTTGCCGCACATGTTACTGGTTATTTAGCTGGTAGAGTTACATCAGCTACAATGGCACTAGGTAGATTTTTAGCACCACATATCCAAGCACAAGGTTCAAGACTTTTATCACACACAATGGGTATAAGTCAAGACGAGGCAACAGAAAAGGTAATATATTTTTAATTTATAATTTTGTGAAATTTTTACAAACCTTTTATCTGTATTTGATAGATGAGTGGTGTTTTAACAATTGCTGCCGGTGCAGTTGAAGGTTTCGGTACTGTTTATTCTGGATTAGAGAAATCAGCTAGTATACTAGGAACAAATTTAAGTAACAATTCTGTAAAAATAATTGAACATAAATATGGTCCATCAGCTGGTACAGTAGCATCAGGTACATTTGATACTGTTGGAAATATGATTAATTTTAGTCAAAATATGAATTATATAACACCAAAAGGAATTGTTAAACGTACAGCGAAAAATACTGGTAAAGCCGTCATAGTAGATTATAAATCTGGATTACAAAAAGGTTTGTGCGTTATTCTTATATTATCGTATCTTATAAAATACATATACTGACCTTGGGACACTTGAAAAAAATAAGTTTTTTTTAAGTATATCTCGTAAAGTATTAATATTAAACAAAGTGATTTTAATAATAATAATTATTAAATTACGAACTATACTTAAAAAAAAAGTTTTTTTTAATAAATTACAATATATTAAATTTCATAATATAAGGAACAAAATAATTTTACAATCAATTATTTATATATTTTTTAATTCTCTGATTTGCTCATCCGGACATGCCATTTGATATAAAAATTGAATTAATGTTCTGGTTGGTCTACCGGTCATTTGATTTTTTGTTAGATATGCTGAAGTTGTACCTTCCGCAAACATTCCAACACCTCTACTATCTAAATGTATCCAATCTGAAGCGATTACAAATTCATTTAAAAATGCAGCGGCTAAACATGGACTTCCTTTACCATGCCCTTTATTGCTCAAATCAACATATGTATAATCTGTAACTTTTTTTGTGAAATAATTCCATAACGGCATTTTCCAAACACGATCACCTGACAATGCACCGGCTTTGTGCATTTGTTTCCATATAAAATGTGAGTTAGAAAACACACCAGTTGCTGCACCGCTCAAACCACTTTGAATTCCATCAGTCAATGTTGCAACATCAATTATTAATTTTGGTTTATATGTTATTTGTCCGTAAATAAAGGTATCTGCCATTATCAATAATCCAGCATTATTTGTATCATGTACGGCTATAGTTTTGCCATTTAAACATGTTATAACATCTCCAGGTTTAAATGACATACCCGATGGCATATTTTCACATAATGGTATAACAGCTGAAACATTAATTGGTAGTGAAAGTGCAGCTACTGCACGTATAGTTGCAACAACACATGCAGCACCACTCATCGAAGCTCTATATTCATCCATACCGTAACCGCCTTTTAAACATAAACCACCACTATTAAATGTTAAGCCTTTTCCAATTAATAATATTGGTTTTTCATCGGATTTACCACCACAATAATTAATTTCTAAAAATACTGGTTGTTCACAACTGCTCCGAGCCACAGATAAAAATGATGACATATTTTGCGATTCTATCCAATCTAAACTGCGAACTTCAACATTGATACCACATGGACACAAACAATCAACTGTAGCTTGTGCAAAATGTGTTGGTGTCATTTGATTAGCTGGTGATTCACATAAACGTCTTGCTAAATTTTGGGCATCAGCTTTAAACAATCCACGTGTCCATGCATCAATTTCTGGTGATTCAAATAAATCTAATTTTGGACATGATTTACGATCAATTTTTCTTTTATTATCTTGACTTTTCCATACAGCAAGAGCGCTACCTTCAGCCGCTTGTTCTGGATATTCCATTGGATCAACATAAATATGTGTACAACCTTGCCGATCCAAATGTCTTGTACCGATTGCCGCTGCAATACGTGCATTTTCCATACCTTCATCAATGGCTTCTAATTCATTATAGCCAATACCTTCACGACCTAAACCAACAACGGCTACTGAACGATATTCAGGATCAATATTATTGAACACTTTTCCTTTACCCAAACGTCCAATTAATCCAGATTCATGTATTAATTCGCTTAAACGACCATGATGTCGATGATCAAAACGTTCACCTACTGATGACAATTTTGGTTCAATACGTGGTTCTTCTTCTCTTTCATATAATCCAATTATTAAACCTTTATAAATATTACATTCGTCAACTGCACCCATTGAATAATTTCTAATAGTATTTTTTATAATGTTATATAATTTTATTTGATTTTTAATTTTTCTACATAAATATGCCATTATAAAAATATATTTATAATTTCCAAAACAATATTGAAATTTAATTGATATAAAATATTATTAATAGTAATTCGAATTTATTTTTTTTATATTAATACATAAAATGACATAAATTTTTGATTATAAAAATTATTTTAAAAACAAATTATATATTGAACATGTGCCTACTGATTTTGTTCAAAGTATTTAGAAACATGATGTAAATTTAATAGTAAAATTATTATTTTATTATATGTGCAAATTATATATAATAATTAAAAATAATATACTATCCTCCTGTTACACAGAAATTTTGGTGAAGTCTAAGAAAAAAATAAATGTCTCTCAGATGAATATTTGTTAAATTTTATAAGATGTACAGGAAAAATTCTCAAAACTGAAATACAAAATTAAATTAAATCTTCATTTTTGATTTATCAGCAATTTTGTTTCCATAAATATAATTTAATTTAAATTATATTTTTTTTTAAATAAGAAAATTTATTCATTCTTTGATTTATATGTTTTCATTTTGAAGTACATTGAATATGCGCCATAACAACTTAATGCTATTACACCAAATTTACATAATTTATTAATAGAATTTCGTAGCAAGTTACCTTTTATTGGAATTGTTAATAAATTTTGTATTTGTTCATTAGAAATAGTTTTATTCCAATTATTTTCTATGCCCCATGAATGCCCAATGCCAACAACGCCAACAACATTTACTGGTAATGTTTGATTAGACTTATTTGGATCTATGCGTAATTTTGTTGCCGTTTTTAATGAATGGCATAAAATAAGGTCACGTTCCCAAACAAAGGCTTTATGTAATGATGACATTTTTTCATTATTATTTGTAGCTTTTAAAAAATCTTCATTTATTTCTATTTTTTTTAATCGTTCAACATCCTCAAGTGTAATCGGAGCTGTTCGATTACCAACCATATAATATAAAGACATTTTAATCTTATCTAATATTGATAATCCACTAATGGCTCGTTTCAATGTTATAAATATTGAACGATCACCTAAAAATACTTGGCATTCTGGTAATATTTGTGATTCGGCAAATGCACGTCGACATTCACCACCCGGTGCAATTCCTAATTGTTTTATTATATTTGAATTTATATTTAAAAATTGAATATAAAACATTCCATTTGTAAATCCATTTTCTTTAATTATTTCTAATCGTCGTTTTGCATTTAATCCAGCGGCTGTCTTTAACAAAGTTGCTTCATCATATTGTAGAATATGCAACCGTAACGGACATAATTCTAATACAACATAATCTGGTTTTACATTACGCATTACTAATGAAACATCTTCTTGTGACTGTAAACTAAAATGTGCAGTTCCAATTAAATACACTTTACTACCATTTTCGGATTTTAAAAGTTTTACTGTTTCTGGTAAATTTTTATCAAATTCGTCAATTGTTCCAAAAATTTTTACGTTTTTTGGTAAAGTAGTTGATATCGAAGCAGTCGAATTAGAATATTTTGTCATTTTAAACTTGTAATTTTGAAGAATGTGTTTAATCTAAAATGATAATTAAGAATTTGTATTTATTTTTTTCCTTTGTAAAACATTTTTTTTTTCTAAAAAATTATTATTGATTTTTAAATTTCAAAATAATTTTTATAACAGTGACTACTTTAACAATTAATGCAAAATATATGGCTGTATGCACGAAAAATGACACTTAATACTAGATTTTACTAAATGTACTTTTAAAAATATTGTCATTGCACGAAAAATAACGCTAAATGTGATTTGGTAAATTGCAATTGTTGTTAAACGTACATTTAACTAAACATTTTTCTTAAAAGGTGCTTTTAATTTTTCGTGCATACCGGCAATAGTCATGTAATCTATTCGTTATAATTATTTTCAGTAATATATATTACATTTAGATTTTAGAAACTTTAATATAAGTTTTATCCCTATTATTTATTAATTATAAATTAAAATTAATAAATAAATACAATTATTTTGGAAATATTAAAAAATAAAAATAAAATTATGTTTTTGTGTCGTAAATAGTTATTTAGCATTATAATTTAATATAAATAATATATTATTAATAGTTATTCCTTTAATATATTCTCTTTCAGATAAAAATGTTATACCAGCTGCAGCC
The DNA here is from genome assembly GCA_910594885.2 of Bibio marci. NCBI lineage: Eukaryota > Metazoa > Arthropoda > Insecta > Diptera > Bibionidae > Bibio > Bibio marci. The sequence goes on from OU343116.1 coordinate 37,873,791, forward strand.
TTATATCCTGATTTATCTGAATTTGCTAAAGAAGTATCTGCAAAGAGTCCTAGTATTGAATAGTTTTTAGATACAAGAATACTCATATAATTATTTGGAAATCTCATTTTATGGCAACAAAAATGATATTAATTTTCTCAAATACTTGTTAATCTTATTATAACTTACATTTTTATTATATTATTTTACCTATATATTACTGTTATGTTGTGAAACGATATTTTGGTTAAAAAAGGTAATAAATTATATGCTTTATATTCAATAAAATGTATTTGACGTATAAGCTACAATATAATTTCGTCACTTTTTAATCCATCTCGAGAAAAATAACATACTACTAATCGTAGTTCCAATTTTTCTTACAGCACTCAACAATATCATATATATATTTTGCTGCAGGCAATAAAATTTGTTTATCAAATAAAACGGCCGGTATTTGCAATAGTGACGTAACAATAAATAACTTGATCCAATTTCCTTTTTTATTATTGAATATTAAAATATTAGATGTATGAATGTGTATATTATTTAAATTTAATAATGTAGAATCAATTTCAGTAAACCATTATTGCAAATTGTTATTTTATTGTGTGTTTTTGAAATAAGTAGATCTGATATGAAATTAATAAATTTTTTTATGAAAATCCATCTTTAACTTAAAATGAATAATGAAATTATTAAGTTCACCTAAAATTTCCATTTTATATAATTAAATCCAATTTCTATTTATTGATTTAATAGTAATTTTCTGAAAGTAAATATCGGAAATTTAAAACTGTATAAATAATTTATCAGATTTATTATTTAGTAATTAGGAATTTCATATCTTGAATCAAAATATTATTGCTATTTAATTTTAGATAAAAAGATAAAATCTTAATTTACTAACAATATAAGTTTAATATTTATAAGCTGAAAAATAATATTACTATGACTAACTTCATAGAAAATCAATCTTTCCATACTTGTTTATGTTTATAATTCAATATACCAAAATGAAAAATATTATTAAAATATTAACAAAATACATACCTAAAATGAAAAGAAAATAAAACTATTATATAAAATAATAAATACTTTTTGTTTTAATTAAATTCATTTTGGATTCTCTCCTCGCCACCAACATTTGCTTTTAGTGCATCTTTAATTCAATAGTTCAATTTGTAGAAAATCAAAAAAACCAAAATCAATATTATCAAATTTAAATACTGAAAATAAAAATTAATTAAGCATGTTATAGTATATAATACGAGTTGTTGTCCACCACTTCCACGTCGTTAATAATCGGCTCAACAATCAAAATGGGCAACCAATTAATTATAACATACATCCGGATTAATTGAAAAACTTGACTGTAATAAATGTTTGGCATATTTGGAGTAACATTATTTACGACAATTTAATTATTTAATAAATGATTGTAATATTATTTTAATTACAAAAATTATTACATATACTAAAGCTAAACTATAAAATATAAAATTTCTCAAATCATAAATATTTTTTGTTCAGGAATTTAAATGTATCAAATTTCACTGAAAATATAATAGAAATATCTAGAGTGACAAAACACGAAGTTAATTTATAGTTTAAAATTTTATTAAACAACTTCTTAAAATGCATAATCGTATTAAATTAATATATTATTATTATATATTTTACATCTTAAATAAATGTGTTTTATTATTATGTTTTTTCTATCAATATTAATAATAACTATATTAGATGAATAATAAATGCAATTAATTAAATTGAGTGAAATAAATAATAATAATAATAAAAAATAAAAATTAGCTATGCCTCAATTTCAATGTAGTCGCGACATTAACCCAAAAACAAAAAACAAATTTTAAATTCATTATATTTTATCAAAACGCAGTCAAAATTTTTAAAATTAATAATGTCACTTAATAATTGCATGGTAGTTGTGAATCTGATACAATTCATAAATCAAAATCTCACCATGTATTCCAAACCAAGAACAAATGCAATGACTTGTAATTTAAAGTGTTGGAAAAAAATTTCCGACTAAAACATTATACATTTAAGAGACAAATATTTTTCTATAATATAATTATAAACATAAAAATACACAACAATCATTATAAAATAATCTCACATTTATCTAACTATATTATATTTAAATATTGCGTGCATCCAAATCAAAATTCAATAATTTTTGTTTTTACAAAAAGAGATCAATTTTTACATTAATTCATTTAATAATACATACATCCCATAATAAAATCTTTAACTCGCAATCTTATTTAAAAAGAAAATTATAATGTTTATTCCAAAACTAAAATGTTAATTAACCAGCTAAATTTCTGTCAAATATTACATTATGCATTTTTATTCTTATTAAAAGTTTAGAAACACATTTTATTTTTGGAAACGACAGTAGTATCCTTTTTTCTTTTAAATTATTACAATAACTAAGCAAATTTCATATGATTATTAAATTTAATAATATTTTAAAAAAATAGTTAAATAAAAAAACAGTGCATATAATGAAATTTGGCTATCCTTAAATATTATAATTACAATCACAATAGTCAAGTCAAAAAGACAGGATATTAATATAATTGCAACGATTCAATCGTAAAATTACTGTGCATACATTTAACATATGTATGTAATATTATACAGAAATGTTAGTTATTAAATTCATGTGGAAAATGAAAAATGCCACCCATCATTGCAATTGTATCAGAAATATCTCTCCTAAAATTATTATAATATGCACACAAACGAATACATAAACACAGAACTGGTTATTCAAAAATACGTTAATAGTATTTAATAATTAAATATCTTATAAAATTATATGATATAACTTAAAAAAAAAGACAATATGTTTTTGTGATACCTATCCAATATTTCTGATAAAAATTTACAAATTAATTATTAATAAGAGTACACAATTTATATCATTAACACAGTATTTTAATAATTGTTTAACACGTTGACTTGCGTCTCTAACCAATTTTTGTAGTTATCATACGCAACATTTTAAAAGTGTACGTCAACGTGTTAAGTGATCATTGTGATAGTGGTGATAGTGATAGTGACAAATGAACATTTGATAATATATTATTATTATTAAAGTTTATATGTTACGTTAAAATTATTGTCACAAGACTTGCGAATTAATTGGCAACTATGACGATCTTCATCAATTTCTTTAAAAACAGCTTCAGCACATTCGTCACCATTTTCTTCTCCAACACCTCTTCTGCACACAAAATCATTATCATTATTATCACAGCGACAACGGTTAATATTAACACAATTATTCTTACTATTAATAATATTATTATTATTGTTATTATTATTATTATTATTATTATTATTATTATTATTATTATTATTATTATTATTATTATTATTATTATTATTATTATTATTATTATTGATTCGAAAACATTTTATTGCAGTACATATTACACGACACCATCGCCAAGATAATAATGAATTTCCTAATAAATATTTATTTGTATTATTATTATTATTATTATTATTATTATTATTATTATTATTATTATTATTATTATTATTATTATTATTATTATTATTATTATTATTATTATTATTATTATTATTATTATTATTACTATTAGTATTACTATCAGTATCAGTTGTTGTACTTTTTCCTATTAATAATAAAGTATCATCTGCAGTTAATTGAATTTGAACATTATGACTATAATCGCGATTCAGATTATGTTGATGACGATGATGACGAAAATTTCTGTCAATCGAAACAGCTGGTGTTATTACTACCAATTTATTAAATTTATTTTTTGGTGAAATTGTTGATGCCTTAATATTAGTTAATAATTTTTTTGACGATAACGCTGATGATACTGATGACTTCGCTGATACCGATGATACTGATGTTAAATATAACGATGAAGATGAAATAGTTACCGGAATCCATCATCTAGTTGATTCTTCATTACCACTTGAATTATCTTCAGGTTTAATTATTTGATAAGTAATTAAATATTCAGGATAAGCCTAGGAAAATAAAAGGAAAGTATGTTGTATACTGGATATTATTATTTGTATGCTTTCGGGGGAGTGAGAAATTTAAACAATATAATACATGGTAATGTTATATATTATATCGAGTATGTCGGAAAGCGAAAAAACTATCTTTAACGTTATATACAATTTGGGTTATTTGAATTTTGCTTTAAATTATAAAAGAATTTTTAAATTTTAACAGATTTTAAATATTAGTTTTTGATGTTACTAAAATTTTATATACAATATATTTTTAATGTCTTATTAATTATTAAACAATATTACACAGATATGCCCTTAAAATTATTTTATCCATATGAAGCATATGAATAGCTATTGCGTTTATTTAAAAAAACATTCCAACTTTTTATATTTTACTATATAGCCCCCATACACTAATAAATTATTTTAAAAAAAAAAAAAAAAGAAGTTTTTTCAACTATATACCAGTATAATTTTTTTGAAATTGCCTTTTGATATTATCAGCAATAAGCATAAAAATGCTGGAAAACCATTTCAAATGTAATAACACAATTGGAAGTCGTGAAGTCTGAGTATATAATAATCGGAGTGGTATTTTTGTTGATTGATACAAAATTATTATTGTAAATGTGATGGGCGGGCCACAGACACAATAAAATATTGATAAAACAACAAAACTTACCTATGAGTAAAAAAAAATAATTTAAATCATAAATTAATAAACCAAATAAAACTTTAATAAAGAATTGAAATATTACGATCTTGTGTTTATAATGATTCAAATGATTTATCTGATGAAGACACAGCATCAGATGACGAAATATCCTCATTATCATGATTGTAATTACATGAATTGTTCAATGGTGGCACATTTGTTGAATTTGAAATATTATTAAAATTGTTTGTTAAACTTTCGATAAGTGATGTATATTTTGATGAATATTGTTTACGTGCTTTAAAACACTGATCAATAAGTTTACGATCGACATTTATATCAATTTGCCAAAAACTACCTTTGCCTGGATCATCTTTTGATCGTGGAATTTTTTGAAAATAACGATTTAAACTTAGATTATGACGTATCGAATTTTGCCATCCTTTTATTAATCCAACTCTAAAGTATGGATAACGATTAGATACACTAATATATATTTCCGATAAACACAATCGTTTATTTGGTGATGATATTATTGCTTGAATAATTAATTGAGAATAACTATATGGTGGTTTTTTAAATGATTTAAAAGTTGCTGGTAAATTATTATATTCAATTGGTGATGATTGAACGATTTGTGAAGGACGAGAAAAAATATCTAAATCATCCGAACCGGAAGCATTATTACAATTATTTATATTTAAACTAGAAATATATTTCAATAATGATGGTGGCGTCTCAATTTTTAAATCGTCATCATTTATAATAAATTTACCATCCTTTGTAGTTTCAAATTTAGTAAAAGTTATTTCTACACTTGTACTTGGAAAACGTATTTTACAATTTGATGGCAATATTGCTAAATTAGAAATATTTCTATATAAAACTTCATCAACAAATATACCATTTTTACTAAAACATCTTAAATAAAAAGTATTTGCTTCTACACAAAATATTTCAAAATGTTTACGAGAAATATATTTATTATAATTTTCATAATTAATCATTGCTAATTTATTAAAATCTTCACGTCCAACATTAATAACATCATCGAAATATATATTTTCTGTATCATATTTTAAATTTCCAATACAATATTTTGGTGAAAGATTATTAATATTTCGTGTTGATGATGATGGAAATGGAGTTAGAGAAGCCTCACTAATATTACAAAAACGATTACTATTAATTATAGAATTTGTAGTAAAATTGACTGGTTGTGCTTGTTTGTTTTGTTGCTGTTGATCTTGAATATCTTGTACTTGATAATCCATTTTATTTTTCTCTTCTTTTGAATTTTTTTTAAATAATCAAATTTTTTTACCACGATTATTAATTACAGCAAAGATTATTAAAATAGTATATCTATTTTTTACGTAATTAAAATATTATAGATAAAATAAAATACAAAAACTTTTATTCCACCACGTATCAAAAATATGCGGAAAATAAAAACGAAATTAAAATGAAATAAATTTTATACTTTTGTCTTCTTCTTTTGCTTTCTTCCGTTTTTAGCCAAAAATATATTTCTACAATTTCAATACGTAGTGTATATTACATAGTCTGGCAAAGTCAATAAAATTAAATGACATTTATTCAAAGTTATAAGATTCTCTTTTGCAAATAATTTTCAAAATTTCCATTAAGTTCTGAAAAATAAATTGTTATCTGTATGCTTAAACATTATTCAATACTAAAATTAGAATTTTAAGATGAAAAGATACTTTATTCAAAAATTGCAAACCTAACGCTTTTTTAATGTTTTCACTTTTCCAGACTATTTATTATTAGACTATATGCATCGACATAGCTTTCTATGTTTTCAACGCTTTCTCTTTACGTACATAACGGAAATCGCAATTCGCGCATTTGATATAATATACAGAACAAGTTCTATTTTTTCGCGTTGCACACGAGTATCTGTCAAATAATTTTTGTTACTAGTGTATCTACAAATTGAATTTAAAAATTTGAATATCCGTTGAATGATAAACTATTGATTTATACACGAAAATTATTTTTAAACTATAAAATTCTTTTTATTCATATATTTTTAGTTAGACAATTAATTAAAGTATTGGACATAGGGAAGGAAGCGCCGTTGGGGTTCTACTCAATCTGTGAATATATTTTTATATGTCGAGTGGGATCATACTTAACCCTTTAAACAAATTTTGCGTCAAGCATACTCAACATGTGTATTATACACTGTTACCCAATTCAGTTTTATCGATGTTTATGTATATAAAAGCAAACGAAAATTTCGTAAGAACACCGTATTTAGCTTAAAGAAGGAGACGAGGACAATGCATAACAGTACATCATGTATGTTTGTTTAAATTAGATACTTCGGTATATATTGTACATATTGTGAGACCAGTAATTTATAGAAGTTTAAAAAAATAAAAAAAGAAAATTAACAGGAAAATAGAACAAATCTAGTATTTATCAAATTTATAAGAAAAATGATTCGATTTAATATGCAGTACATTATACAGCAGAATATACTTAATCAAAATCCACATAGTAATCCGAACTTCATAAGTATATACAAAACAAATACGTTAGTTGAATAACAATAGCTGAACTATATGGGACGAATTTGCTTTATTTTAGAAATTGTATTTATTTATTTGAAAATATCAGACTGTATAACCATCTACATTTTTTATTAACACATTATCAGTAATTACAAATCAAATAATTTCAATGAAATGATATAATGCACCTAAAAATGACATATAATACGTACCTAAAATTTGTATTAATGGTATGAAAAAAAATATAATTTTCTAAGTCCGCTTGATTTTGTCATTTACAACGTATTACGGTACGAATTATAAACTGAATATACTAATCGTTATTTGGCCATTTTAAGTCTTATAAAATAATAATGAGTAAATAAAATACCTGTTCGCCTCTATATACAACATATTCGGGGAAATGTAATCCACCAGCCGATGGTCGCCCAATAACAGAATGATGACCAGGTGGTGCATGTGCCATTTTCATTGCACTAAATTGTAAAAATGATTTACCCAATGCAACTCTACACAGTAATAATTGTCTAAATAATAGAAATACAAAATCCTTTAGTATCGTATTTTGTCATTAATATTGAAATTTATAAAAAAAAAATTACCGCGGACATATATAACAAGATTTATCTTTGTGTGATGGACAACCAATACCACCTCCAATCCCATAAACATATTGATTACTTTTTGAACTATGTTCAGCAAAATAAATACCAGCTCCAAACATCCCACCAATATAGGCATGACGTTCGTCAAACCCTTTTTGTACGATTGCATTTATAAATGGGCTGCCGTGAAATAACATCCGTTCACTAGATTGATGTATATTTTCTTCAGAAATTTCTTGTCGTCGATGAGCATAGCGTTCCCATAGTTTTCTGTTTTGTACTTTTTGTATCTAAATTAAAATATAAAATTACTTTTAAAAAGTCAATTATAACAAAATACAAGTGTACAATAGTAATATTTAAATAATTACTCTGATTATATTATATCGACTAAAAAAACCCCCAGATTGTCCATTATCACGATGTTCTCGTATAGTTGCCTGCATTTCTTCTTCAACAGCAAGATATTCTTTATCGTCTGGTAATAAATCTACCAGTAGTGTTCCTGGATTTGGTGCTACACCTAATCCTGAATTTAATGTTATTATTATGTTCCTTTCTGCCTTATATAATATTATGTGAAACAGAAAATACTAATATTTACCTGTTGATGTCCTTAATTGAATGATTCCCTTTAATATCTTATGACGAAACCCATATGCTGATACGCCAACTTGTTTTAAATCTTCATGTCCCATTTCAGCAAGAATTTCTAATGTAATTTGTTCACGATCGAATAAATCAATTAAATGCTCAAGTTGAAGACTATAGCGCAATAAACATGCATGCATTGATTAAATTAAATATAAATAATATCTTAAATCAAATCATAAAATATGTACCTAGTCAATAAACTTGAAATACTTGATACTCCTTCAGAATCATATATTTCATCAGGAATACCATCTGAATGAGATTCAGCACCTTGCGCTGGACTCATACAGGAACGGCTGGGTGGTTGTGGTATTGGTACCGATAATATTAGTGATGCTCCTGTTGGTAATTTCACAGTTTCGGTTGTTGGTGTCGTTATTGCTGAAGTTGTAAGTGCTCCACCTGTTGTTGTGGTAGTTGTAGTGGATGCCGATTGTATTTGTTGCTGTTGTTGGATACCAGCTAACGTTATTGTCGATCCATTAGCTAATTGTTGATTTGCTAATGATGATGTCATAGCATCTTGTAATAAACATTTAACATCTTCAGCTGTAGCTAATTCAATAGGTGTTTGTATTTCTTGATTTTTCATGTATGGATCGGCACCATGTGCTAATAGTAATGCACATAATTGCGTACGTCCTTTTTGTGCAGCTTCATGTAATGGTGTAAAACCCCATTTATCAGTTGCATTAACAACCGTATTATATTTAATTAATAACGCAGCTATATCTAAATGCCCATAAGATGATGCATTATGTAATGGTATTAAACCACCTTTATCTTGTGCATTAACATCGGCTCCATTTTCCAACAAATATTCAGCCACTTCAAAATTATTATAACCAGCAGCTAAATGTAATGGAGTTGAATTACGTCCTTGTGCATCACGACAATTAATATTTTCAGTCGAAACTAAACGTTGCACACGTGCTAAATTACCTTTTTTGGCTGCATCTAATAATGCAGAATTACCACGTAATAAATCAGCAACATCTTGATCTCCCTCACGTACTAAATCTAATGGTGATGCACTATCACGATTTTTTTTTGTTGGATCAGCACCATGTTTTAATAATAATTTAACTATTTCATATTTTCCTTTAGCAGCCGCTTCATGCAATGGTGTAAATTTCCATAAATCAGCTACGTTCACATTAGCACCATGTTTTACTAATAGTTCGGTTACTTCATAATGTCCATATGAACATGCATTATGTAATGGGACAAGCCCACCTTTATCAGACGCATGCACTTCAGCACCATTTGCCAACAGATATTCAACAACTGGTACACGATTATAACCGGCAGCAAAATGCAATGGTGTTGAATGGCGTCCATCTAAATCACGACAATTTACTGAGTGTGGATTTCCTTGAATAATTTTTTGAACTGTTTCTAAATCACCCGCTTTTGCAGCATCCAGTAGTTGCATTTCCAAGTCAACTGTATCCGGTGGATCTTTTAAAATTTTTAGTATATTTTCAGATGCTAATTGTGTTGCTGTATAACCTTGTAATGATATTATTGTTGAATCAATTGAAAATGACAATAATAATCGACATGCTTGTATATTATCTTCACGCGCACAACGATGTAGTGCTGTTTGTCCTAAACCATCGAGTGCATTTACTTTGGCACCATTTTTTAATAATGTATCCATAATTTCATAATGTGAATGATCTGCGGCCACATGAAGCGGTGTTAAGAAGTCTTTATTTTTTTCATTTAGCATAGCTCCTTTTCGTATTAAAATCTCTAAAATTTGTCTACGCTTCGGATATACAGATATTGCAACTGAATGCAATGGTGTATCACCTGTATATGGATGAATAAAATTTACACTTTCAGACGTTAAATTTTTTTTCAATCTTGGTATATCAGTTTGACGACATGCATCTAATACACAATGCCCTTTATATTCATCTGTAAATGAGAAATTAATGAAACAGTCAAATTATCGCTCTCTACATTGCATACATACATATATATTAATTATTTAAATCACTTACAAGTTATACGTTCTTGAAGTTCTCTAGTTGGTGCTGAATCAATAGCTGATTTATTATGGCAATTTAGTAATGTGGGATCGGCGCCTTCACTTAACAATAGACTACAAACTTCAACACGGCTTTTTGAAGCGGCCTCATGTAACGGTGTAAATGCCCATAAATCATTTGCATTTACATTGGCACCATGTTTTATAAGTAATTCAGTTACTTCGAAATGGCCATATGAACAAGCATTATGTAATGGTACTAAACCACCTTTATCCTTAGCATGTACATCGGCACCATGTTGCAATAAAATTTGTACAATTCGAATACGATTATAACCGGCTGCTAAATGCAATGGTGTTGAACGTCGCCCATCGCTTGCATGACAATTTACATTTAATGGTGTTAATAATGCTAATAAACGATCATCAGCACCGGATCGCGCCGCTTCTAATAATTCATCTTTACGATATTCACCAGTTAAAACTGGTCGTGTATTATCGTCACACAAATCGAGCGGTGTTTTCTGTTCAGAATTTCGTATATTTGGATTGGCTCCATGTTGTAATAAAGCTATACAAACATCAATTTTGCCTTTACTAGCCGCTTCGTGTAGTGGTGTATAATTCCAATTATCTGTTGTGTTTGGACTTGCGCCAGCCTCTAATAATAGTCGTACAACATCAGCATGCCCAAATGAACATGCATTATGTAACGGATGTAAACCACCTTCATCACATGCCTGTATTGATGCACCATTCGTTAATAAAAATTCAACAACCTCACGACGTCCATAACCTACATTGTAGAAAAATTAAAATAAATTTGGCCAATAAAGTTATCAATATTAATTAACAAATGTAAATATGTATATTATTATATAATATTTTTCTGGTCGATGGAACTTACAACACCAACTCATCATCAAAACATAATAATATGAATGTGGAAGGAATATTAAACGAAATTACTAATGGTGAATTCAGTAGCACAAAAACCTATTTGATTAGTCATGGCGGACCATATGATTGATAAAAGTTCAGCATTCAATTTAGTTTCGAAATTATTGGTACTTTAATTGCCCTGTCACACAAGCGTTATAACGAGCCTCGTAGAATTTCAAATTAAATTTATTGCACGTTCCGAATCTAACTGGTACTATAAAAATCAATGTTATCCTACAACGTGTGTTCCAACGCATTAACAACAACCACTACTGTCCATTAATTTATAACTACATTAATCAGCTTACGATTTTCGAGTATATTTTCATGTTTTCGTCATTATCACTGATAATAATATAGCATATATTAAAATCTGTTTAAATTATTATTATTTTCTAGAAAAGCAGCGTGCACTTTGAGTACCCAAATTAGAACACAGACTGTCTAATTTTCGATCCTGTTAATTGTAACGTGTTATGATAAAATTCGATATAATATCATCATATCATATCAGTATGGTAGATTTGGTTAGTATTATATATAATAATAATCTCTATAGATATACCAGTATTTCCCCTTGGTAGTCTGTTGAACTATTTTGATTGCGCTATATTTCTCACCCTCACTCTATATATTGATTAGCAAGATATACACAAATTAAAACTTCCAATAAAGTGCGTTTGAGGGTATCCAATGCATTAAACAAATTATGTGCTACTATCATATATTTTTTAGATTTTCAACAAGGTAGGCGCTTTTTTTTTTTATTATCATATTTAATTATATGATTAACTGTTAACCCGCGGGGGAAGCATCAACAAAAAAGCGCCATACATAGAATACAACTCTGTTTTACTGAAGTACACACGAGAAATGGAAACTCTATATATCGTTAAAACTTCATAGAAAATGTCTGTCAAAAATGCGTTCGAAGTCCCGAACAATGCATAGGGTGGAGATAGTAATATATTGTTCGAGAAGCGTTTTGGAGAATGCTAAAAACCACACCTGGGTTTTAATTCCATGTAGCAACTAAGTTAAGATATAGATATTACTAGTATTTTGAATGCATCAAATAAGACTTCAAGTATGAAAAATACTGATATTTTTCTCGTATGTCAATGTCTGATCAGTATCGAAATTGAAATCGCAACCTCTATTCTCTACAGAAAATCTTTATCTTTAAGTATAACAATATTTCAAAGATTTACAAAATATAAAGATTTTGAAAGTTTTTGGTATTTGCTGCGTCATAATAAAATTGAATATAATTCTATCCGATATTTGTATTTCTACTAAATTTTAAAAATGTAATTATGTATAATGAGTAGATTCACAATTAAATTATCTAGATAAGTGTATATCTATGCGTAATATAATACGAAATCTAAAAATGGATACATAAGCAATAAAATGATTAATAATTAATAATAACCACAAATAAATATTTTATAATTATATTAAATTAATGTAAAATATCAATTAATACTTTAATTTCTAATAGGAACTTACCAGCTGCAAAATGAAGTGGTGTTGACTTACGTCCAGCCGTATCTCTTGCATTTACTGTATGAGTTGTTATTAATTTTTTAACTTTTATAATATCACCAGTTTTACAGGCTTCAAATAATTCCCTTAAAGGATCATTAGCCATTTCAGCATCTAAATTTACTGACAACATTGTTCTGCTGCGACTACACATTAGAAACTTTGGTATTTTCGTTTTATTAAAATTGCAATTTATTAGTGGATAATATAATCTGATAAGCACATATGGTACATGGGTTCATGTAATTCATATACTATAAAAGAACAATTTTTCAATATTTCAAACATCTACAAAACCACTTTCTGCTTCAAATATTATTTAATTTTTTTTAACAGTTTACTCTTCATTAACTAATTTATATATTATCGATTAGAAAAAAAATAGAAAAAAAAAACCACACAAATTTAGTTTCATTTTTAATCTACCAGTAGTGTAAGAAGAAAATTACCTATGTAGTTGTCATTATTATTATCATCATGGTTTATTTCTTTTCAATTAAATCATAGTTTCTTATAATTGTACATTGCTTATTGCTTGCACAAATTTATACACAATGCAATTCACGCAAGAAATAGGAAAACCAAATTATTAATTATATTCATATTATTTCAAATTCATAAAAACATACATGTATTATTTTATAATATAAATATTATTTACAATATTATATCGATTGTTTTATAAAAAAAACAGCTGAACTTTTATATCAATATAAAATTAATTTTCTATATATGAATAAATTTTTTACTTTTTTTTAATAATAATATAATGTAAAAACTAGAACATTTTGTTTGTTGGTTTGGATCGTTTTCGTTTAGTGTATCTTTATATGTTTCATTTATAGTATTTTCCATAAAGTTACTAGATATAGAGAGATAGAAAGGTATCGATGACAGTTCTCGGTGACATATAAATTTAAACAGCTTATAGAGGAAAAATTTATATTATGAAGAAAAGCTCTGTATGGTCAAAAGTTACCAGGAGTATTAATTAATAATAATAATAATAATAATAGTATGCAGAAAAGAAAAAAATATACATAAATATTAATTTTTAAGAATTTTGAAATACTAAAAACTAATCCGAACCAGCTTTATGCTTTATATACACTTAAACGTAGTAAAAAAATGGCAATAAATTGAGATACATAAAAATATTAAATACAAAAATAGTTCATTGTTGTTGTTGGTTTTTACTGCAATATGCTCAATCAACATAAGTAAATTTAAAAACAATCCTCTCAACAATTTATAAAAACAACGACTCATAATAGACTAATGCTTTACTGAAGATGAGGATCAGATCTTATATAATAAATGATTTGAGTTGTATGTATCGAACGTAACCCCAAATTTATTTCTTGAATGAAATTCAAACTGACACATTATATTATAGCAAAATTGTGAAAGAGCAACTCCAACTGAAAACATATGGAACGCATCGCATCATACTTCTGACAATAGAAGATTATAGAATATTAATTAAGTTGATTTTTAATGACAGTACTTAGTTTATCAAGCGTGTTAGATGTTTAATAATTTGTTTTAATTCGTTTTTGAAACAATATTTATATAATATTAGTGAACTTATTAAAAATAATGATATTTTAATAACGTTAATAAAATATCAAATGTAAATAGAATAATATTTATTAAGAATTTTAAATTATGTTTAGGTAAATTTATAATATTTTGTGTTTTTTTTTTTTTATGTATATGCTCTCGCTCTGAGCTCTCGATAAATGTCTTCCGTCCTCTTACTGTGATCATTTTTATTGCAATATTCATTTTTTATATTTAATATATATATATAAAATATTAAATTAGAAAAAATAATACATGTTACGTTTATTTTAAAATATATACTTTTAGTAATAAAATTATTCCTTATTATGGTTTAATTTAATATTTAAATATGTTGTACAATTTAGGGAATTTATTTTGTTAATGTGTTAGTGTCTAGTTTGCCCATCCATATAAAATGAAAACGCAGCACATATATAGGTATATTATTACTGAATTGAGAGAATAAACAAATTTTTGGAAATTAAAATATATGTTTATTTTTTAGTTTATTTCTATTTATTTAATTTTAAAATATATTTATTTAGTGTTATTTATTAAAATCAATTATATTCTATGTTTTTATATTCCACTTAATTATTTAAATTTTACGTTTCATTTAAAATTTGACTTGGCAGTTTTAAAATAAGCGAGTACATATTACACAACACATTAATTAAGTCATACCAATCTAACTTCCTATTTATTTTGCCTATAATTGGCTGATTCGTTAAATTTAAAAGAAATATATTAAAATTATTTTTCAATTAATATTAAAATAAATCACATAATATGAAAACAATTTTATGCTAATTAATAATTATTAGTCTTGTATAAAATAATTTTTACAGATATAAATGATTTATTCAATTCAATAATAATATTTGTTTTCTTAATTCCTTACCAGAACAAAAAGATGGAGATTGTTATTACAAGAAGGATATTATACATTAATACGAATATATCTTCATATTAGATAATTA